>CM054131.1:58539587-59139587 GCA_028751855.1 Ambrosia trifida
CCGTTCATAGGTATTAGATTGAACTCCGCAACTAGCTTTGTATTCGGCTAGGTTTGTGGTTAACTACCGTCATATCTTTCATGGTTTGTGTTAAGGCCGACGGGTTTGATTTGGGATGAAGGTATGCGCATGTTCTTGGGGTGTGATTTGTTATCGGGTTGTTAAAAGTTTGTCCGGTTGATGGCTAGCTTCTTTGGATAGCCGATTAATTTATTGGTTAGATGTTTGGTTTTGGCTGAGGTATGGTATGTTCGATGATGGTCTTTGGAGGAGGTCACATTCATAATGGTGTTCTTAAGATGTTCTTAGGAATTGCTCATATTAAGGTCCTTCAAGTTTTTTGATGAATGTTTGTGTATATGGATCGAATAGTTTGCATGAATTAGGATGGAAGTTGTTTTCGGGTTTGGACTATCCACCAGAATCGGATCACAATAATGACTCTCCTTATTTTGACTCTTGAAATTTGGAAAGATTTAAAATTTTGGGAATCTGGAATGATTCAAAATAGGTGCTGAAATTTTTAAATTTTGGCCGAGATTTGCTCATTATTGGAATGAATATTAATTTAATAAGTTTCCCTATAATATTGGAAAGAAGTGAATTGTGGAAACAAAATTCAAAAATTGTTTCCTTTCTCAATATTCAAGTTATAAGGTGGATTAATGTATTGGACGTTTTTCATGTCCAGGTTCATTATTATAATGGAATGTTGAGTTGGCAAGGATAGTAGAAAACAATTTGCTTTACTTAACAAATTCTGGATTTCATATTCTATCAAGGTGTGTATTTCTAATTTTTAGGTTTATTAATTAGTTGAACAACTATGGACTCTGTTCTTATTCTCCATTGATTTCGTTCTTATTCTACATTGATTTTGTGTGAATTTCTGTTGGATCATGTTTTTTTCACTAGGTTTAGTTAATTGTTAAAACATTAATCACATTTATATTTTTGTGAATTTATGAATTTTATTTGTATGTGTTACCGTGGGAGAATGAAGCATGTGAATCAAAATGTGTTTTAGAATTTCTAAAGATATTTCTTCATTTCTTATTACTTAACTTCCTGTTTTGGGTCTTAATATTAAGCTAATTTTTATTGTGTACAGGATAGGTTTTATAAGCTTGTAACAAGTTGCTATTGCACTACCGAAGAGGTGGCAAAATGGGTCTTAAAAGCTGGTCCTCAATCTTCTCATTTTAAGCTTATGCCCTCTGATCCCTTTTCATCTTTTCTTAAGGCCCTTCGACCCAAGGTTTTGATCTAAACCTTTTTGTTCGGGTTTTTAAATAAATATGTTAATAATGTGTAGTGATTATGGTTACATAAACCATATTGATGATGTAATACTATAGAGAGTCAATATAAGAGGCTATCTGCATTCAAAGACAACAAGTTCTCTGTTTAGCTCATAATTTCTAATTAGTTCTCAGGCTTATTCACATAAATTGCTTTTTCTTATGGATTTAGCGTTGTCACTTCAAGTATGTTAAAATCTAAACCTGGTAAAAAAAATGATATATCGTGTCGAGACCATTGTTCTGTTTCATAAATCTTAATAGTTGTTCATCAGCAGGTTATAGAAAGATTAAAGTTATTTTAGAAGTGTTTCTGATTTTGATCTATATGCTAAACAAACCCAAGACAACTGCTAAAATACAAGCAAAAAAAGTCCACAAATGCAGCCAAATTACTGCATAAGTTTGTAAGGTTAAGTCATTTTAGTTGTTTTTTACCTGAATAAAAAACAAAGCTTTCATGCTACTAATACCATTGGATTTTCAGTTACTTTGTGGTAGTGTGACTTTGCAAGTACCACTTCTGAAAACTGATCCGCTCATCATTTTAACACATCTATCTACCTATATAATAAAAGAGTAACTAGGGTTGAGGTGTCCCCATTCTAGGGGCTCCACATCGGCCACCAAGTTAGCCACCCTAATTCGCGGAGCTCCAACCATGACCCGTATAGCAAATGTCGACCCGCCATATATAAACCAACTTCTGCTTTTTTTTTTTTTTTTTTGTCTCATGAACAATTGCATTGTTCCATGGTGCTGATAATGATGTTATATGGCTACAAAGGGATTTTCATATTTATGTTGTAAACTTATTTGACACTGCAAATGTGAGGTTTATTATTAGTGTGTACAATCTTGCTCTAGATTGCAATTGAATCATATTCAATACCAAAAAAACAAACATTTTATCGATTTTGACAGTTTCTTTCAAAACCCTAAATTTAGAGTTTTTTATTTCCTCATTGTTTGAATAAATGGATGGTTAATTATTTCTTTTTTATTTCCATTTTGCCGCAGTAATGTTGTTGTTACAGCTGTTTTGGTTAGCGGGGAGATGGCACTTAAGCTAGGGCTGAATGTGATTGCATATGTTTCTGGTGAATTTCCATGTTTCATTTTATTTATCATATATATATACACACATATATTGCTTATAATTTAATCACAATTGCTATTTATTAGATGGCGATTCTTATCTTGAGGAAGGTTAAGGAGCTTGCCAATGGCCATTCAGCTAAAGCTTAAATATGGATTCAACACAAAGGAATAACTTTGAAGCCTATTTCCCATTTGCCGGACTTCTTTCAAGGTGTACCTAGACACACAGGTATATATGTACACTTTTATTACAACCTTTTATTTTTCCGAAAGTAATTGAAACAATGTTTTAAGCACAATTACGTTAATAGTTTCATTTACCGCTTTTAAAACACAAGATTATACGACGTTTACAGTTGTACTATTACCTAAACTACATTATAATTGTCACATTAGTTTTAAGATTTAAACTATAATGTACACCCGTTTAAGGTTTGGAGTCATTTAACCCCTTACTCTATAAAATATGTTGGCTATTAAACTGTGCATGTAAGGTGTTCGATGAAATGATTTCAGATGCTAAATCCCAAGTTGGTAGTTGGTTTAAGAATGCACCTTAAGCTGTGATGAACATGTATTAATTCTAAAGTTTTTGGGGGTTTAGGGCAGTGATGATGAGTTTGCACGCATCTAAGATTTATATAATTTTCTTTCGATTGTGACCGTGATGTGACGAATGAAATTGATTCTATGACACGAGATTATGATGAGTGTATGGATCTAATTTAAACATCGAGTCATGATCTCATCTTGGCGAGGTAGATTCAAAGGATGGTAGGTGCTCGCCAGCAACCTCTTTTGCAGCCAGGTTGGTGTGATCTTTTTATAGTTTTTGAGCCTAATAAAACTGAATTTTTGCTTTCATCGTTTGTTTAAGACCCTTAATCCATTAGTCACTGAAGTTTAGTGGATTTTGTTATAAAATTTAAAGTAATTTTACTACACAATAATGTGATTCTCTTAACAGTTGTCGTGGCATTAACAATGCAGAATATTGTTATAAACTTGGTGTATAAGTGCTAAAGCTTTGGTTGTCGTTTCACTTGGGCCATTCCGCATGTTCAGTGACGTGTTATGATCCAATGTGTTTGTGGTATCTTTTGATGTTCATGTTTTCTATTACATTTTTTTGGTATCCTTTTGGTCATCGTTGGTTTTGATGTCTTTTGAGAGTTAGGTTATAACTTTGTCTTTACTGCATGATTTGATGTCATTGTTTTTGGTATCTTTTGATGTTTGTGTTTCCGGTTTCAGCCTTCGGTTCCTAGGTTTTAATTTGAGAATTATTCATTCCCAAACGCTATTACGACTGTGGTAAGGGCGTTGCTTGGCGTGAGGCCACCCCTTACGCTATTATGACCGTGGTAAAGGTCAGTTTTTCCCTTTCCCACAAAATTAGGGTTGATCTGTATTACGAATTTCATGAATATTATGTCAAAAAAATTATAGGGACTATGGTTTGCTAAATTTGGTGTGCTATTTATAATAAAGCTGTGGTTTCTAAGCCGACACCGAAGAAGGCTACAGTGAAGAAGAAGACGGTCAAGAAGGCAGTGCCTGCGGCTAAGAAACAACGGTTGCATTAAAGAGAGGTGGGATGACAACAAGGGAAGGGAAAGAGAAGAAATGAGGGTAGTGATTGAAATTGGTTTGTTTGTAGGGATTCAGTTGTAAATGTTGATTGTTGGATTCGTGAAAATTTAGACTTTGCATTATATTCATGTTATCATATAATCTAGGCAAATATAATGTTCTATTGCAGCGTGAACAACTTTTGTAACCTATAAGTCTATAACACCTTTGTTAGCAATAGTATTTCGGACAGCTATGGGCTACCTTTTCTCATAACACAAACGATCTGCCACGAAGCGTAGAAAATAAATTTTTATAAAGTGTTAATTTAACTACAAGTTAATTTATTGTACTTCAAAAGTTTGGCTGTATGCAACCCTTACATGTATGATCCTACAGAAAAATATAATTCACATGGATCTGAAAATTGTGTCACACATAATCTTCACACGAAAATTAAGAAAAAAAATTGGGATAGTAGAAAACTTCCAATGTTCTGCACAATTAAATATTTAAAGACTTAAGAATTATTATTTCATTAAATACAGAATTACATTTAAATTTTCAGTTTCTCAGGTTACCATGTAAATTCAATTACTTTTTTTTTATCGGCGAACAACTGTGTGGCAACCACCCTTGCGGGGCGCCGTGCCCAAGAATCGACTACTCGACCTCCAGCAGCCCCCGCCTTCTCCCGATGCGCGGAAACCCGAGCCCCACCCGCCCGAAGGCACGACAGTGTTATAGAACTCGGTAAAACCTCGCCGCCCGTCAGATTCGAACCGGCACAACACGTATTCGATTTTCACCCGGATACCAAACCATAAATGTTGGAAGTGGGAATTGAACCTATGATCACCTAAGTGAACATAAGGCCTCTCCACCACTCCACCACTATAGATGGATGTAAATTCAATTACTTATTCTTTTAAATTTTACAAGAATTTTATTTCTAAGACCGTGTGTCACATGGGTACATAACATGAAAAAATATAATTGGCATTTTATCATGTCCTCGTGGTTCTTTTAAAACGCTATACAATTTATTTGCTGATCGGAATGTATCGGGATGTGGCGATGTGGAGGTAGCAGTCGTGGTTTCAGCGACAAATTTGGTGTTGACCCCCGATTAAGTTTGCATGGTTTAAAAAATTTGAGTAGACCCAAATTGACTCATTTTGTAATTTGAGTTGACCGTTACGCTATTTTGCATGGTTTATAAATTTTTTTACTCGATTAACCATTTCGCTAATTGTGACCTTGGATTTGTTCCCGCTGCTGAGGGTATCGAACGCTGAAAGTTTATTTAACGTAATTCTTTTTTTTTTTTAATTATGGTTACTTTACTTTATTCTTTATTTTTTTTTTCATTTAGTTCTTTATTTTTTGGTTACTTGTCATAACCCATGTGATTGACTCTTTTCTATGGGGTGTTTTTTAGAATGGTGGCAAACAGAACCTGATTGATATAAAGCCGAGAACCTGATTGATGTAAAGCCGAGATTTTTTGTAAGAATATGTAATTTCAATCACTAAAATCCAACATATCTTTGTTGATTTTATTGTTTTTGTTGCTCAACCCGTGTAGTACACGGGTCTCTAACCTAGTTACAAAAACATAATACTTGGTAAGTAAGAACGCTCATAATCAATTTTAACCGTACAAGAACATAATACTTGGTAGGGGTGGCAAAATAGGAGGGATGGGTGATGGTTTATGATGAGTTTGGGTCAAGATGGGTAAATTAAAAAAAATAGGTTAGGATGGATTAGGTTAGGATGGGTTTGGGTCTAGATGGTTTGGATTAGGATAGGTTCACATCAAAATAGATTAAAATTTAAAAAAAATAAAAAGTTAAAAATTTAAAGAGTAAAAAAAAAAGTAAAAAAAAAAGGAAAAAAAAAACAAATTTAAAATACAAAAAACAAAAATAAACTTAAAAATAAAATTTTAAGGGATCCGAAATATTTCATTTCAAACCGGACCGGTTCCACCCTATTGGGCTGGTTAATAACCCGGACCATTACGACGCGGCCGGGCTCGGTAGCGACCCGAACTGTTTCGACCTGACCGGTCCCGTTAGCGACCAAGACCGTTTCGACTCGGACCGTTTCGACCCGGCTGGGCCCGTTAACGACCGGAACCGTTTCGACTCGACCGGACCAGTAACGACCCAGACCGTTTCAACCTGACCCGTCCCGTAGCGACTCGAACAGGCCCGGTAGCAACCTTGACCGTTTTGACCCGACCGGGCGCGGTAACGCCCCACATCGTTTCAACCTAACCCGTCCCGTAGCGACCCAGACTGTTTCTACCCGGCCGGGCCCACCAGGACCGTTTCGACCCGACCGGGCGCGGTAATGACCCAGACTGTTTCAACCTGACCCGTCTCGTAGAGACCCGTACTGTTTCGACCCGGCCGGTCCCGCTAGCGACCCGGACCGTTTCGACCCAACCGGGCCCGGTAACGAACCATACCGTTTCAACCTGACTCGTCCGGTAGCGACCCGGACCGTTTTGACCCGGCCGAACCCGGTAGCGACCCGTCCCGTAGCGACCCGGATTGTTTCGACTCGACCGGGCCCGATAAGGACCCAGACCGTTTCAACCTGACCCGTCCAGTAGCGACCCGGACCGTTTCAACCCGGCCGGTCCCGCTAGCGACCCGGACCGTTTCGACCCAACCGGGCCCTGTAACGACCGATACCGTTTCAACTTGACCCGTCCGGTACCGACCCGGCCAAACCCGGTAGCGACCCGTCCCGTAGCGACCCGGACTATTTCGACCCGACCGGGCCCGATAAGGACCCAGACCGTTTCAACCTGACCCGTCCCGTAGCGACCCGGACCGTTTTGACCCGGCCGAGCCCGGTAGCAACCCAGACGGTTTTTACCCGACCGGGCCTGGTAACGACCCAGACCGTTTCAACTGACTCGTCCCGTAGCGACCCAAACTGTTTCGACCCGGTTGGCCCGGTAACGACCTAGACCGTTTCAACCTGACCCGTCCAGTAACGACCCGGTCGGGCCCGCTAGCGACCTGGACTGTTTCGACCCGACCGGGCCCGATAAGGACCCTGACCGTTTCAACCTGACCCGTCCCGTAGCGACCCGGACCGTTTCGACCCAACCGAACACAGTAACGACCCAGACCGTTTCAACCTGACCCGGACCGTTTCGACACGGCCGGGCCCGGTAGCGACCCGAAGTGTTTCGACCCGGCCGGGCCGCTAGCGACCCGGACTGTTTCGACTCGACCGGGCCCGATAAGGACCCAGACCGTTTCAACCTGACCCGTCCCGTAGCGACCCAGACCGTTTCGGCCCGGTTGGGCCCAGTAGCGACCCGGACTGTTTCGACTCAGACCATTTCGACCCGACCAGGCTCGATAAGGACCCAGACCGTTTCAACATGACCCGTCCCGTAGCGACCCGGCCGGGCCCGGTAGTGACCCGGACTGTTTCGACCCGGCCGGGCCCGCTAGCGACCCGGACCGTTTCGACCCGACCGGGCCCGATTAGGACCCAGACCGTTTCGATCCGACCGGGCCCGATTAGGACCCAGACCGTTTCGACCCGACCGGGCCCGATTAGGACCCAGACCGTTTCATCCTGACCCGTCCCGTAGCGAGCCGGACCGTTTCGTCCCGTCCGGGCCCGGTATCGACCCGGACCGTTTCGGCCTGACCGATCCCGTTGGTAGCACGGACCGTTTCGACCCGACCGGGCCCGTCAACGACCAGACCATTTCGATCCGAACGGGCCGGTCAACAACCCAGTCCGTTTACACTCGATCAAACCCGCTAACGACTCGAACCGTTTCGATGAGATCGGTCTCGTTAACGATCCGTGTTGTTTCGACATTGTCGTCCGGTAACGACCCGACTGGGGTGATCAACAAATGCAAAAGATATAATTTTTTGTTTTAATGAAATTGATTTCTATGAAGCATTTACGCTTTTGGTGTTGGTTGAGTTTTAATTTAGATTTGTATATGGTTATCTAAAAATACCCATCCTGACCCATTTGTTTTTTTTGACATACCCATTCTGACCCACTTACTTATTCCTATAATTAAAATTACCCATCTTAACCCCCTTGAAAATTATACTAACCCATTTTAACCCACAAGGTCAAATTTTAAACCCAAAATAACTCAAACTTGACAAATGTAATATTATATAATGAATAAAAAACTATATTTAAGAAAACATATGCATTTTACAGTTGCAAAAATCAGTGTATTACACTAATAGAATAAAATATAATGTAATTTGTTAACATATAAAGTAGTCAAGATATGTATTTAAAAAATGAGCATTGATGTGACAGTTATATATTTTGTTAAGTTAATTTGTAAAGCACTTTTTTTTCCAAATGGGATTCAAGTTTGATTTTTTTTTTTTTTTTTAAACTAACTTTCATTAGAAACAATCGACTCCTCAAGGAGAGGAGCGCAACGACTACAACATATACAATGGGTACTCAAACCATTCCTTCCATAGAAGAGACTTGTACATCGGCCAATATTTAAACCAAAAGAAAGACAAAGACTTGACATCGGCCACCACATCTATAGCTTTGACGTTTCTCCTGTTAAATCTTTTCTCGCTCTTCGCCTTCCAAATCAGCCAACACGTGATCATAGTTATACCATGTATAATCTTTTTCCCAACTTTAACCCACTCGCGTTCTTCGCCTTCAAAAAATCTGTAAACCGAAAGCATATATGGGATCTAGGCCGCACCATCTAGCGATCCTTGATCGAACTTTTGATGGAATTCAAAAGGCGGACCCGAATTCACTTGGGAACGTGAAGACCAGATGAGACGTAAGTATCGAGCTCTTTTTCCCGAAGCATCTATAGCCAAGGACTCAACTCAATTTCATGGAGGAAATTCTAAAAACAAGGGGAGTGTGTGACACCTGCCAGATCTCCAGGTTAAGATCCGTACTCACTCTCACCATTTTGTCCATTTCTAGTTATGCATTACACATTTTATTACAATACATGTGCCATCCCGAGTCTAGAAAGACTTATTATAGTTCAGGAGTCCATTTCAATGACTTATTTACCCATGCAAACTCGAACATTCGCGAAACATCTTGTGAATGCTCAACACATGAAATCATGGAATCTCACCATACATCAATTTCCAAACAAATGTACCAATGTATTAATTAAACAATTCAACATATGTTAAAGGTGAATTAACACACGATATGCTATCTGAATAACATAATGTTAATAGCATTACACAATGTCACAACTATACTGTCAATACCAAAACACAAGATCCCAACTATACACAAATATATGCCAATGGGTTATTTCAAATGTGTAAATTTAATTGTTTTGAAAATAGGTGCACTCGTGCATATATATAAAATCAATCACATGGACATGAACAAAAGGTAAACATTCATATTGGTGTATGTGTAAGGCAACTTCACAAGGGTATTATTGGTGGTAAAAATTCTCAGGATGATTTTACCTCACATCCCTGGTGTAGCATCTTCAGGATGCTGAAGGGATCAACTGACTTCAGGATGTAGCAATATTTCAACATGTGTGCATCCTGAGAATGGACTAACGAATTACCTTTTTTATATGTAATTGCAGGTACAACTAAGTTATAATATGGATACATAAGTACTTTCCAACGTCTATATTATAACTCTCAGTCAAAGGAGTCAAAGATTGAAGAGTAATTCATATAAACCAAAGGCTAATGTCGAAGATGGAGTCAAAGATGTAACTGTCGTTCATTAAATACCGGCGAAGAATAAGGAAACAGCTGAAGCAACGACTATATTCAGTTGAAACTTATCCAACGTTCACCTGAATACATTGAAGGAGCTTAACTACATAGCGGATCTTGTGGGATACATTATTTACTTCCTTGTATTATGTAAATGGGAATGATGAACGAATATAGGACACATTGCTATCACCTGAAACACACGAACACTCTTCTACTCATAGAAAAACTCACACACACTTAGCACAATTCATTGTAATCTTAGCTCACTCGTCTGTCATTCATCCAAAGTTGTAACATTTTTTTACCCATTTTAATATTAACAAACAAGGCAGGGGCCTAGTCTCCTCCCGAGGTTTTATGCTGGCGATCTATCATTGATCAAGGGCTTTCCTCGTACATCGAGTGTTGTTCTTTGTGTTTTAGCAGTTACTTTACTTGTTACTGATAGTTGCATCCTCAGGATACAACTGTCCATCCTCTATTTTCTCATCACCATCCCGAGCATAGTTGTCAATTCGTAGCTTATTTATATTAACCAATCACCATCCTAAGAATAACACTAAGTTTTTAGCAAACTAGCACTCTACCTCACTTTAACTAATTTGGAAAACAAGATTATTTTTAGTAGATAATTTTTGACCAAAACAATTTGCCGCTCACCATGGGGCAAGTGGTGCTATTTTAACAAAAAACTTTGTTAAAACTTTTTTCCAAAACAACTTACTTTACAAAATTTTGACATCTATGTCTTCCTCACAAAAATCTGTTTCCTCATCCATGCCATCCACAACCTCTGCTAAAAATGCTACACTGCCACCTCCACCTGCAGTTCTAAGAAGTTCTACTTCTCAAATCCCACCTAGACCATCATTGGGGGCATCTGGATCTACTCTACCAGTTTTTGTTTCGAATGATGAACTCCTCTCCATGTTTGCATTAATGAAAGATTCGATACATCAACAACAAGACACAAACCAGATGTTGATAAGAGAGAGATACAATTTTTTAAGAAGGCCAAATGAAGACATGGGGACACCATTGCAGCCTAGGGTGTTGGATTTTAATTCTGGTATCTCTGGAGGCGTGCATCAAGGAGATTTTATCCCCATGAGCACTGGATTCTCTGCTCCTGAAACGACCACTACACCCAGGATGACAACTACCAAGGATCCAGGATATACGCCTGTGCCATCCCAAGGATACAACAATAACGGTAACAACTTAAGTTCCAGTACTTATACTGCTAATGATGTTGCTTTTTTGCAGGATACAGGCATAAGTCCACAGCTAGCAAGGGAGCTGCAGAAAATCAAGGATATGGTGTCAAGCGTACCAGGGATAGTACAACCTATCCCCGAAGTATCCTCAGCATGTCATAGGGTGTCTCGATTTGCACCTCCTATATGTGAAGCAGAGATCCCGAAACGATTTCAAACTCCTAGCATGAAACTATATGATAGATCTACAGATCCTGAGGAGCATGTAGCTCAATATATAGAAAGGATGGTGATAAATCCAATTCCTGCTAACCTCAAGGAAGCATGTCTATGCAAGCGATTTGGTTCAACTCTCACTGGTCTAGCCTTAAAATGGCTCCTAAGTGTTCCTCTATACTCAATCACTTCTTTTGCACACTTGATCAAGTGTAACATTCACAATCTTTTCAATGATTTACTTACAATTTTAAGGACCTAAAGTGGCAATATTTCAAAATCGTATAAACCATAATTTAACGTAACTTTTGGTGTAATATTGTAACAGCATGAGTTAACAAACTTTGTTTTTATTATTATTGTTATAAATCATATGAATTTAATTAATATTTTTATGTCAATACTTTAAAGAACGTTTAAAAAAATCTAAAATTTTGATGTACATAAAATGTCCAAATACAACATGTAGATAATCCTTGGAAACAAATGAAATTAAATAATATTTGTGGTTTCGTAAAAGTAGTTTTGATTAAAGAATTAAATTATTCTAAGGAGAATTTTAAAGGTAACATAAATAAGATATTAATACTATCGGTTTCATTCAACCCAAGGCTCATTATCGTAGTAATGGCCCCAATTTTTTTTTTTGAATGTTATAAATATCAAATTATATTCTTGAAACTAAAATAATTTGGTCAACCTCATATCTCCATACTAATCTCTTCGGTATCTCCGTTGATGGGCAACACTTTAGATGATCTTAAAAGGTCACCAAAACTTCAATACGGGATTATGTCGAAAGATTTGTAACTTATACAACAAAATAATCCATGGTAAATTTTCTTATTCATCAGCTACTTGATTTTTTGTAACCAAACGGTGTTCACCAATTTTTTCACAAATAGGCAATTAATTATAAGTGAAGAAGATAGTTTTGATTAAAGAATTAAATTATTTTAAGGAAAATTTTAAAGGTAACATAAATAGGATATTAATACTATCGGTTTCATTCAACCCAAGGCTCATTATCGTAGTAATGGCCCAAATTTTTTTTTGAATGTTATAAATATCAAATTATATTCTTGAAACTAAAATAATTTGGTCAACCTCATATCTCCATACTAATCTCTTCGGTATCTCCGTTGATGGGAAGCACTTTAGATGATCTCAAAAGGTCACCAAAACTTCAATACGGGATTATGTCGAAAGATTTGTAACTTGTACAACAAAATAATCCATGGTAAATTTTCTTATTCATCAGCTACATGATTTTTTGTAACCAAACGGTGTTCACCAATTTTTTCACAAATAGGCAATTAATTAGAAGTGAAGAAGATAAGCACTTGTGGGTTATTTAAAACCATAAAGCCAATATGGCGTACATATATATTCTTTTTCACGAATTGTTTTTGTAATCTAAATGAGTTTTACACTTGATTTGTTATATGAACGTACAATATTGATTTTGACATGCACTTCTTTTCAATTTTTTGAACAAAACTAATAATATTTTTATTAGCCTTTCTTTGAAACAAACCCTTGAGATCTTGGAAAATGACATATCAAACACCCACATCATGAAATCAGTTTACTAGATTGATTTTATTCTTTTTGGACACTTGATGAATGAGCCAACAACTCATATAGTTAATTAATTTTGTTAAAGTAATAAAATAGATAAATCAAAAGTAACAAATTTCGCACGAACACCATAGCTATAAAATAATATTAGTGGATATTAAATCATTTTGTTAATCCACTTAGGTGCAAGCATAAGTCTATGATTCTTCTCTAGTTCTTGCAAGTTCATTGTCTCGACCAATGTGAGTATACTTATCCCCTTTTTCGTTTTTACACTTTTGGGGTGATTCATGTACACCTATGAAACTTACACTTACACATATTCATAATCATTTTTACATACAATTCATACACGTGTTATGCTTTGAATTCTTGTGCTTTATGCTTAAACATAAACGTAGTATACTTGCAATCATTACGAAATCATTAACTCCGTACAAGCAGACTTTAACAATGGATAGCGCTATTTGAATTGACAACTCGCCTAGTGGAAAGTACCTATGGTGGTGGGAAGTCCTAGGTAATGTTAATGTATTAAACTTTGTCTCATAAGAGGTTTGATTTTGACCAGTACTGTGTACTTACGTGTTTTCCATATTTACCTTGAATAAATCATGACACATGAATTGTAAATCATTTTCTTTAAACTTATATTATACGTATACAAACTGAGTATGCTCACCAACATTATTTATGTTGACAAAATATTTTCGTACATGTTTCAGGTTGATTGTTGAGATATGTCATGTAGGACATGTGGACTTAGTAAAGACTTAATCAAGACAACATGTGGAATAGTATTTGTACTTGATGATATCTGTAATTGTAACTTGAAGCATTGAATAAAATATTTACACTTTAGTACCATGAGCTTTTGAATAATCGTCACTACGTGACACCTCGATGTTTCCGTCATCGGTTGGGGTGTTACAGATTGGTATCAGAGCCGTAGTTATAGGACTATAACTAAGAACCTATATTTGACCTTACTTGTGCTTATTTGCTATACTAACCTTTCTCGTGTGTCACCTTTCATTCTTTCCCCTCCCTCTCTCCATTTTTTTCTTTCTTCATCATGGGCTTTGAGGATGATTTCAATTTGGAAAAGGTCTACATTTTGGAGCATGTTCTATATTATTGGCTTAATTGTCTAACCTTGTTTTTCATTGATTTTATCCCTTCAAAGTGTCGAACTCTACGTGAGAGAACACGTGCAATCTAAAAGGGTGGATGCCTGCCTGTACACTAGATTTTCTAGCATAGGCAAAGTATAGCGCATAAATCCAAATCAACCGACGTACCTGTTGTGCTTACCTAGAGATTCCTAGTGTGAGTGTCCACTTATAGGCTAAAGCACGTATTCATTAATATCCAATTGAGTTTGATTCCTTGAACAGTTAATGTTTTTGTTGGGTCTTATGACTAGACAGGAACAATCCAATGTTTTATGTTCCATCGTTGATCCCTAGTTTTCATAATGAACTGCTTTATACATTATACCCCATGAGTTTCATGTTGCATTTTATAATTATATTTAAGTTCCAGTTTTCATAATAATCGAATATATAAATTTCTTATTCCAATTATTTTTATAAACAATTTCCCTTCCATGATCATTCATGGTTGTTTAGTGATTTTTGTCACTATACTTAGTCAAACCGATTGTGAACCCAAATTTCATGATTCTTTATGATTGCTTTTTGTGATGTTTTTCCATGACGACACAAAAGTAAACTCATTTGGTCTAGTGAATGTGCTAATACCCCACAAGTTTATAATCATTTTTTTGCTTTTCTTGTACTTTCAAATTCTTTTCATTGACTTATTCGTAGGAGGCTTAGTTCATATCCTGAAGGAGTTAACCCATCACCATTACTATCCTAAACAGATTTCTGTCAACATCCTTAACCTAGTGTCTGACACATAAAGTTGGAGGATTTCCTGATCAACCATTGCAAGGAAAAACTCATCAATTTAGCCAAAACTTATATACACTTACTTCTCATATTCAGTACATTGCACCACTACAACAATCCTTTATACAAACAACCCTCCATATCCCATTATTATATCCCAATGGTATAACACCTCACCATCTAATATTGGAAGGATACTCTCATTCATCCAGTACATATTTTATGCAACCATAGTACACTATAGCTGACCTACTACCTTGTGTTGGGACACAGTCTAAACTAAAAAAGGATGCCTTGACAATTTCCATATTAGTCTTATCAAATACTTTATTAACTCATGGTTTCTTCAAACTACCCACCATTAACGATTGGTGGTAATAAGTATTTTGAAATTACTCACGTCTAACTTGTAGTTTGGAATTCGTCAAACATTTCACATTTAAAGCAAATAAATAATAATTTTCAATAAATGAAATGGGAATTACAAAACTGACAGAAAATTTAGATATACAAGAATTTTCTTAAAAATTTATCAGGCACCTGGGATCATCCTTAATTTTATCCAAACAACCACCTTTCAACACGTGCCAAGTAAAAGTCTGCAAGTGAACCAAAAGACGTGAGCCTTATTGGTCAATTAGGGAGCAGCTTCATCACCTTGATATCAACGCGGAGAGATTTCATTTAACACATTCGTTTTTTTTTACAAAAAAAAATCCTTCTTTTGTATGGATTTTAATTCTGTATTTGACATGTTTGAGTTTCAACTTTAATTTCAATAATACGTGTTAATCATGTGTTTTCTTATAATTGATGGAAGTTATAGCCCTATGACATGTAATGCATGAGTCTCTTGTAATACACAAATTTTCTAACATTTCTCAAAACGTGAGATTCAATTTTCTTTTTCAAAGTGATTAACATGGTCGTTTGTGATGTTTGAAATCAAGGAATTTTCTTAAAACCTACAACTTTGATTTATCTTCTGATTCTCATGTAGACTTGGAAATTGGAACTTCACCTTAAATTCGATCTTTGATCATAACACTGTCCACACTCACATATTTTCTTAAACTCGAAATCATTAGACAAGATCAATTTGTACTTTATGTTCAAAAAATGGAAATTCTTAACATGCTATCGTTTCATCAGGATGTTACATAAATGTTGATCTAAATTGCAAGTTGTTTGTCATCTAATATACAATCTGCTTTTTTAGGACAGATTATGCGCCATGAACACTAATCTGTTTAAAATACTTATCAAACGAATTAAACTCCCAAATTTTTACTGAATATTATTTGGGGTTCATTTTATAGCCCATATTTTTGTTTTGTCTCAAAATCAAACACAAAAATTATGAAAAGTCGTACATCACAGATATGTCCAGAAAGTTTATACAGCTGGTCAGGTAGTAGAAAAATTATCAAAAATCGTGTATTCATCCAAACGGGATGAATCTACATGGAAAAGCCAAGTTATTATAATGTTAACCTACTGTCCAAATTTCATAACTTAATTCCTTGTAAAACTTGAGTTATGATTGTTTAAAGTTGACCCAGTTTGTTAATCCGAAAATCTGACATGACCTTTAATTAAAGAAAATTCCAAAAACATATCAAACGACATCCAAATCAGATGATTTTGCCCATTATAAAAAGCTAAGACCATGTGCAATCCATTCATGCAAAGAATCGTTCAAAACAATTATTTTCAAGCCACGTAACAGACCCTACAATTCGACATTCAGATTCTGTCCAGATTCTAATCATGCAATATTGTCAATTATATCAAACCCTAGTTGCATATTATCAATCAATAACACCTAATAATCATCATACAAAATTAATAAGAACCACATCTGATCAAAACCCTAATGATACATCATAAACATCATCATTCACAAACCCTAGAAGTCTAAAACATCAAGAACATGCATAACCATGCAACCTATCAATTACTAATCGCATAAGATTATGTTTAACCCATTTAATCTTTGTAAACCTCAAGTTTTAATCTTTATGAAAACGTTTCAGACTTGGACAAACTTAGTTATAAGGTTTTATAACATTTTAGAGAAGATTAAAACACAAGAGATTGAAGATTATACCGCAAGCTCTTCAAAACAATCAACCGAATGCTCTTGAAGCTTCCCGATCGATGTTCTTGCGCCTTAGCAGGTGTTTAGGTGTTAATATTTCGTAATAGGGTAGTGGGGGAGATTAGGGTTTGAGTTTAGGAGATACAACAGGCTTAAGGTTGCTTAAATAGTAGTTAAGGCGGTTTGGGCTCGTCAGGCCTCCGTGAGCGGCCGCGCGGAGCCTGTGAGCGGCCGCTCACAGCTCCCTGGCTCGCTCAGGGTGACCAGCTTCGTTGCCCAGCCTGTTTCCTTCGATGTAAGTTCACATAATCACATACAGTTTGCACATAGTTTCACAGAGTATCATAAAAGCACGTAATCGTAATCAATCTCAATCAATTAATTCACAATTATTTAACTTCATTGTTCACCAACGTCCGAGGTTCACTAATCATGTATACAGTATGGTAATTCCCCGAATTACCACTTCATGCAGTTATTAACCTATAACTGTGCAACGTGTGTCCTATCTAGCTAACCCTAGTTAGGTAGAATGCAAGGAATTTAACTAGAGTTTAGTTAAAGTGAGAACCTAAAATTGCGGGGTATCACATTTCAGGTTGATTGTTGAGATATGTCATGTAGGACATGTGGACTTAGTAAAGACTTAATCAAGACAACATGTGGAATAGTATTTGTACTTGATGATATCTGTAATTGTAACTTGAAGCATTGAATAAAATATTTACACTTTAGTACCATGAGCTTTTGAATAATCGTCACTACGTGACACCTCGATGTTTCCGCCATCGGTTGGGGTGTTACAACAAGTGACCTATACAGGGTAACTCAACCACAGGGGAATCACTAAGGGAATACATTACAAGGTTTGGGAAAGAAGCACTCGACTTCCCGAAGTTGGATGTCACGACGGCAGTACAAGCAATTAAGATGGGGATGCAAAGAGATTCACCATTCTACCAAGAATTGGTGATGAATCCTTGTAGAAACTTGGATGAAGTCAGAAACAGGGGTCTAAGGTTCATCCAACGTGAGGATGACAAGAAAATCCAAGAGAGGATAGAATCATCCTCAAGATATAACCATCCTAATCGAAAATCCACTCCCACATACGAGCCGAACAGGCATAAACCATATGCTAGGCCTGGCAATAAAAAGGTCAATGTGGTAGAGGATGACGATGAGGATGAATGTCCTAAATTATCAGATTACTATTTTTCTATGGATGTTATAGGATTAATATACGCCATGAAGGACCTCGGTGATAAAGCAAGGTAGCCTAAGAAGGATAACAAGGCAGCTTGGAAAGACAAATCAAAGTGGTGTGCCTTCCACGAAGATTTCGGTCACATCACTGAATATTGTATTGCCTTAAGGAAAGAGATTGCATATCTTCTTAGCAAGGGTCACCTCAAGGATCTTATAGGCAAGAAGAAATCGAGGGTTCAGGATGGCACCACCATCCCAGAAAGAGCAGCATCCCCACCTAAGGATGCTGGTATAATTAACTTTATTTCAGAAGGCTTAGACATTTGTGGTACCTCAAATTCAGCTGCTAAAAGGCATGCGAGAGAAACTAAATTAGAAAAAGGAGAGAGACCCAAGAGAACAACTATCCTGATGACCTCTAAAGTGATCAGCTTTGAAGAAGAAGACAAAGAAAATAACCATGACCCTCATCATGATGGATTAGTTATAACTTTATATATTGCTAATCACTTTGTTCGCATGATCCTTATAGATGGTGGAAGCTCAGTGAACATAATCCAACTAGAAGCTTTGAAAAGAATAAATATCCCGAAATCTGAAATAGTTTCCAGATCTTCAGTCTTAGTGGGCTTCAGTGGAGAAACTAAGAGTACAGTAGGAGACATCAAGCTACCATTATACGTAGAAGGAGTGAATTCTATCAAAAGATTCTGTGTGATAGATTCCCTATCCTGTTATAATGTCATCTTGGGGAGACCCTGGATACATGACATGAAGGCTGTCCCTTCAACGTATCACCAGTGGATAAAGTTACGTACACCTTGGGGAGTTGTCAAAGTTAATAGTGATCAACAAGAAGCCATGGATTGTTATACAACCTCGATGAAGGCTTCATCACGACAAGCGTAGCAATTACAGGAGGATGCACAGTGCCATCCTCTAGATGTCAAGGCACATCCTGAGCAAGATGTAAAGGCTGTTTGCCTTGATGACAATAACAAGGATATCACTGTGCTAATTGGTAAGAATATTCCTCATGACATTGAACAATAACTAATTTCATTTCTTAAATGCAGGATGTCTACGTTTGCATGGAAACACGAAGATATGACTGGCATCTCTTAGGATGTCATTACCCATAAGCTTGGGATTGATAAGAGATTCAAGCCCATCCAGCAGAAACCAAAAAAGTTTGCTCCAGAACGAACTATCATCATACAGGAAGAAGTGGATAGGCTGCTCAAATCTAAGATGATAAGGGAAGTAAAATTCCCAAGATGGCTTGCCAACGTGGTGGTGGTTCAAAAGAAAAATGGGAAATGGAGAGTGTGTGTAGACTATACAGACCTCAATAAAGCCTGTCCTAAGGACCCATTCCCATTACCACATATAGATTCAATGGTGGATGCTACAGCAGGCCACAGAATGCTAACATTCATGGATGCATCCTCAGGATTCCAACAAATTCAAATGGAACCAGACGACCAAGAGGATATAGCATTCATGACCCCATCAGGTATATATTGTTATATAGCTATGCCATTTGGACTAAAAAAATGCAGGTGCAACCTACCAAAGGCTAGTGAATATGATGTTTAAAGGAAAGATTGGGGACACAATGGAGGTGTACATTGATGACATGGTGGTTAAATCTAAGAAGGCAGAGGACCATCTTCAGGATCTTAAAGAGGCATTTGACATCCTGGATGCCTACAATATGAAGTTAAATCCATCAAAGTGTCACTTTGGAGTTAGTGCTGGAAAATTTCTTGGATATCTAGTCACCAAAAGAGGGATAGAAGCCAACCCCGAACAAATAAAAGTCATCCTTGATCTCAAAACTCCAAAAAATATCAAAGATGTACAAAGGCTGACAAGCAGGATAGCGGCCTTAAACATATTCATTTTAAAATCCTCAGAGAAGTGTAAAGAATTCTATGATATCCTTAGGAAAAATAGCAAATTCGACTGGGGACAGAGAAACGAGGAAGCATTGAAGAAGCTGAAGGAGTATCTAGCAGCAGCTCCACTCCTGATGAAACTCGAGGATGGAGAACCTCTAAAGCTATACCTTGCAGTTTCTGGGAATGCTATAAGTGCAGTGTTGGTAAGAGACTTCGAAGGGGAACAGCATCCTGTCTACTATGTAAGTAAAACTCTACTATATGTTGAGACAAAGTATTCTCATCTCGAAAAACTTGTTTTAGCCTTATAATGGCATCTACTAAGTTAAGGCATTATTTTGAAACACATAGGATACACGTACAAACTAACTATCCCATTAAAATGTACTTAGAAAACCAAAAATGTCAGGAAGAATGGCTAAATAGTCAGTGAAATTAAGTGCCTTTGACTTAGTATACGAGCCTAGAAATGCAATCAAATCTCAGGCTCTAGCAGATTTTGTGGCTGATTTCAGTAGTGACATCCTGAGTGAAGTAGAATCTGAAGTACAACAATTAAAACAAAACTTAGGAAAATGGACTTTATATACTGATGGTGCTTCAAATGCAAAAGGAACAGGTTTAGGGATACTACTAAAATCGCCACAAGGGGACACAATACCCCATGCTATTAGATGTGCATTTTAGACAACCAATAATGAGGCAGAACATGAAGCTCTCATTGCTGGTTTGCAACTTGCTAGAGACATGCATATTACTAATATTGAAGTATTTGTTGATTGCTAATCATTTTAATGGATCTTATGTAGTAAAGGGTAAAAAATTAGCTGTTTATCTCGAAAAAGTTAAAAATTTATCAACTTCCTTTGTAGAATTTTCACTAACACATGTACCTAGAGAAGAAAATGCTGAAGCTGATGCTTTGGTAAATCTGGGATCCTCCTTAAATCTACCAGAAGGATCTAAGATTCCCATCATCCACATCCTGAAACCAGCAATTGAAGAATGGCATCCTTAGAATAATAAAGCATATCTTGAGGATATTACTAAACATCCTGAAGATAAAACAGTGCATCTTGAGGATAACATTGTTTTAACTACTCAGACTCAAGGCGATTCATCTTGGATGACTCCTATAGTAAAATATCTACAAGAGGATGTTATCCCAGAAGGAGAAAATGCAAAAGCTTTTAGGATGAAGGTAACAAAGTTCATTATTATAGACAATTTTTTGTATAGAAAATCTCTTGCAGGTCCATATTTAAGGTGTCCCAACAAGGAAGAAGCAAACGAAGTACTTAAGGACATCCACGAAGGAGATTGTGGAAACCACACAAGAGGATGATCTCTTTACTCAAAGGTCTTAAGAACATGATACTATTGGCCAACAATGAAGAAGGATGCCATGCAATATTCTCAAAAGTGCGATCTACGTCAAAGACATAGCAATATCCTTCATCAACCTGCTGAACCATTACATCCTATTATTTCACCATGGCCATTCATGAAATGGGGGATGGATATAGTAGGAAAGCTACCCATAGCTCCTGGTGGAAAGGTGTTTATATTGGTAATGACTGGTTACTTCTCAAAATGGATCGAAGCTGAAGCATTTGTACAAGTTAGGGATAAGGAAGTGGTCTCATTCATCAAGAGAAACATCCTAACAAGGTTTGGAGTGCCAACTGAGATCATATGTGACAACGGTTCTCAATTCATTAGCAAAAGAACGACTGACTTTTATGAAAGTTGGGGAATCAAGATGATAACTTCAAAACCAGTCCATCCTCAAGCCAATGGACAAGCAGAATCCTCAAATAAAATTATTGTCAACAATTTAAAGAAGAAGCCTGGGGAGAAGAAAGGATGGGCAGAAGAACTTCCATTCGTACTTTGGGCTGATAGAACTACTTCAAAGAATGCAACTGGTCAAACACCTTTCTCCTTGGTCTTTGGAACAGAAGCAATGCTACCTACAGAGATGGTCATGCCTACAACAAGGAAACATCTTCAGGATGTTACTACCAACTCAGAAGCATTATTGCAAGATTTGGAAGCAGTGGACGAACTCAGAGATGCTGCTAAATTAAGAATGGCAACTCATCAACAAAGGATTGCTAAAGCCTACAACAAAAATATAAGGATAAGAAGATTTCAAGAAGGAGATTTGGTATTAAGGAAAGCCTTCCAAAATACAACAAAACCAAGCGATGGCAAGCTAGCTCCTAAATGGGAAGGACCATACTTAATAGATTCTGAAGCTGGCAAAGGAGCATATTGGCTGCCGACTATGGAAGGAGAAATTCTACCAAGGGCTTGGAATGCTATTCACCTGAAATATTATCATGCCTAGGAATGCATATGACTGATCTCTTTGTAAGAGAAACTATAGTCCGAATCACAGGTGGGATGAAGGTGAAGGCTGATAGAGATGAATCATCTCCATATGTAAGTATTCTTAACTTATTTCGCTTGTTTATTTTAACTAAAATAGTACATTTCGAGAATTTTGTAGTACCATCCTGAAGATGGAACATTTTGAAGACTATAGGGTTGGCCACCCTCTCCTCCGTTAAGGTGTCCGACACCTTCCTAAGGTTTAAAGGTTTTCACCTTTCTAATTGGGTTAGCAACCCCGCCTGGAGCGCACGTTGTTCATATATATTTTTAGGATGGTGGGACCAGTCCATGTAAAAGTGGCTGACAATTTCATCTTTTTTGAGATATATATTGAACTCTTAAGGTTTAGACATTTTCAATGTCTCTTACGTATTTGGCCTAGTCGCCAGGGCCTTGTCGCCAAATATTCCTAAGATATTATAATTGGCCTTGTCGCCAGAAATTCTCGAGATGCTACATGTTGGTTTTTCATCAAGTCATTCTAAATGGGCTTGACCCCAGTTCACTTAAAGGCCTAGTCGCCAGTATAATAATAATGATTGCCTTTATACAGGTTATTCTTAAACATTCCTTGAAAAAGAAAAAAATCTCAAACTCTATCTTGAAGATATTATACTGGGGACATCCTCAGAATAATGAAGACCATTCTGAGGATGACAAAGAAAGAAGAACTGGGGACATCCTCAAGATAGTATTATCCTGAGGATGACTAAGCAGAATGAAAGGCATATTCAAGAGATCAATCTAAGAAGATTATCTTCCGAGAATAAAGGTATTGTAGATGCAAAAGTGCGACTAGAGCTTTGGATTGTAAAACATATTTTGGTTTGTTAATATCGAAGGTACGAAGGAAGATGTTTATACGAATGAAGACTTAGATTATGGAAGAACTTGGTTCGACCAGTCAATGTGGGCGAACCTGCACATTCGCATGAATGATTTGGGCGAATGTGCAGGCCTATAAATAGGTTGAGTTCATTTTTGAATGTAACTTTGATGATTATTATTCCCTCCTCTTTCTGAAAACTCTCTCTAGATTTTGTTAAACTTGTTTTACATTTAAACCTTGATTGTAATCATTATTCTACATGTAATCAAGTGTTTTATGAATGAAATTGATTGAAAATGATGATCTGCGTGTTTGAATCTGTTTGATTATTACTTTGTGATAGTTTTAGGGTTTCCGCACCTAAAACTAACTTGTTTGATCAATCTTTGTTTGTTATCGATCCTAATACGCACATACAAAGTGGTATCAGAGCCATTTCGGATCAAACAACCACAAATTAATAATCTCTCAGCTGATTTGGACCCAATTTTGGTCAAAAAGTTTCTGTTTTCAATAAACAAACTGATGTGATAAGATTTTGATCGATTACACCTTGATTTTGAGTTTAAATTGGATAATTCTCTTTATTAAAGTTGTTCCAAATCAAATCCGATTCAAAATCTGATTAAGATCATCAAAATCCATCAACATTTGAAAAACATGATCAAAATTAACTGATTTTCAAAGAATAACCGTTTTTGAAATCACAGGGGTCGAACGAGAGTGTTTGGTCGAAAGAGGAATTCATTTGGGTCGAAAGAGTGTGTTTCTGTACGAAGGAGGTGTTTTAGTGGTCGAAGGAAGACTTTGATTGCTTATTTTTCACATTCGTACCCTTGTTTCACCTTCGCATAATCGAACGGTCGAAGGAGTTGATAAACGGTCGAAAGAGAGTTCTAAGTGGTCGAAGGAGTTTTTAGTTGATTAGCTTTCATTCGTATCATTCATAAACGGGCGAAAGAGAACTTTATTTCTCCTTCGCACGTCCGTATATACGAAGGAACATCCTGTTTTGAAAAAATTTTAATCTTTTCGTGTTTAATTGTTTGCAGGACAAGATGTGGAATTTTCCAACAACGCCTAGACCTACTCAAGCACCACAACAGTAGACAACACAAGATCCGTGGTCCATTGCAGCTCAAAAGACTAGTCAACCATCACAGCCAATCAATTATATGGCTATGACTAGTTCGGCACCACAACAAGTTGTTCAATCATTACCACAACCGATTGACAACTATTGGGGAGTCGCAGCAGTAGCAGTCCATTCTCAGACGACCAACGCTATATCTACTCTTATTCATGATCTATCTTCTGGAAGCGGCAATCGTCCACCGATGTTAATGGACATGAAGGAGTATAACACTTGGAACACGAAGTTTAAGATTCACGTTGAGGGACAAGGACTTGAAGGAGCCGAGGCATGGCAAATGATTGTGAAGGGTTACGTTGCGCCTATTCTGGAGAATACCGGAGAACCAATCCCTTTGGAGAATTCAGCGGATGACGAGAAGAAAAGGTTTGCTATAGAGAAGAAAGCATTCTCTCAGCTATCCCAGGCGATCAACACTGATCTGTTACATCAGTTTGGATCGTGCACTACATCCAAACAACTATGGGATATGCTGAGAAATCGACATGATGGAAATGAGAAGACCAGGAAGCTTAGGATGGAAGAGCTTCGGAAGGAGTTTGAAAACTTCAGTTATATGGGTAATGAGACCCTAAAAGAGTTGGTTCCAAGGTACTGCCATTTGCTCACTGAATTGTCGAGCTATGAGATCAGCATTCCAATGTCGGAATTAGTTGATAAGATTGCTGATGCTTTACCACCCTATTGGAACCAACACATCGAAGTGTTAAAGGAGAAGGATGCTTACCAGTATTGGACCATTAATGAGTTCATCCAAAAGCTGGAAAACAAAGAGATGGAGGAAAAGAGAAAAGCTAAGAGAGCTCAGATTCCACAGAATCCTGATTTATATGTGAGTGGTACATCTAACTCTCTTTCTGCTTCAAGCACCACATCTACTGTTGCACCTCACATAGCATGTGTGTCTAACATTGTTGAACCAACAAAAGCACCCATTAACTACCTTGCTCAAACTTCATCCTACACACCATCATACACACAACAACCTTATCAAACACAAAACTTTATTCCACCATTTTCACCATTACAACAAGCCGCATGCTATACATCAAGTCAACAGCAACAACAACAACAATATCCTCCTCAAGTGAACCAGATGCAGATTACTCAAGCACAATCAAGTCAAAACCCGATTGTGTTAGAGACATCAAACCTTAACAATGTGACTGTTGAAATTGCTCAACAGCATGTTGCTCTAGTATCTGCCATGGTTGCTTCTTACAACGGTTTGGTTGCAAGTCAAATTGGTAACAATAATCTCACCAATGAGGACTATGCTCAAATCGACAAAGAGGAAATGGAGTTGATGGACATTCAGTGGGCTTTTACAAGCATTATGAGGAGAGCCACTGATTTTATTCAGAAGACTGGCAGGACTGATCTCTCAACCTCTCCCAATACCACATACGGATTCAACAAAGCAAAGGTTACTTGCTTTAACTGTGGTGAAAAGGGACATTTTAAAAGGGAGTGCACACAACCAGCACAACAAGGTAACCGAAATCCTTTCAATTCTACATACCAAAACCGACAAAACCAAAACCAGAATCAAGTGTCTTACAATAATCCCAACATCTCAAGCTTTCAACCACAAAACCAAAACACTTATCAGAACCGTCAACAAAACAACAACACCAGACAATCCACAACCCAAAACCAATCTCAACAAAACCCAAACCGAACTATTGTTCCTATCTCTACACCTAACACACAAAATCAAAACCAAACTGATACTCAAAACCAAGCACTTGTCATCCAAAAGGATGAAGGTTTTGACTGGACTGGTATGCAATTGGGGGTAGAGGAAATCACTGCTGGGAATGTTGCGTGTGTGGCACAGCATAAGAGGTTGGATGAGAATGAGGAAGTTGAAGAAGAGGTTGTGATTGAAAAGGTGTCGGAGTTGAAGATTGAAGAAGTGAATGATGATGTGATTGCTGAAAGTGAAGACAAGAGATCGGGGATGATTCTTGATTCTGTCACTAAGGTTGGAGATCAATATGACTCAGCTTACTCGGATATGGAGAGCGAATCTGATTCAGAGACTAGTGTGAATTCACTAGATGATGATATTGACCAACTGCTAGCTGAAGCTGACTTCCTGATGACTCGAAAGTCATGTATGGTGGATGATGCATGCACCAAGATTGACTACTCCAAATTCTTTGCAGGAAAGGAAGCTCACTTTGCTCTAATGGCCATGACAGAACCTCCTAAGCCGGTAAGTTCTGAAACTCAATCTTGTGTTAAATGTGACAAATGTGCTGATTTTGAAAAACTGACTGATGAAAACAAGCTTCTCAAGGTTCAACTTGAGAGTGCAAAACTCAACTGTCAGATTTATCAAAAGGACTTAAAAGATTTCAACAATGTTCTTGATGGTTATAAAAAGGATGTGTCTGAATTGAAAAAGACATTATCTATTAAACAACTTGCCATTAATAATTACATCAATGAAATGGAAAACAGTAAATTAGAAATGGCAACCATCAAGTGCTTTGCGGAAAAAGTTAACAAGAAATTAGAAAGTTACAAGCACATAGCATACGTAGTTGATCATATCATTGAAGAACCCTCCCAGACGAATAGTGCAAACTATAAGTCAGTTCCATCTCCGGTATTGTTTGAGAATCACACTTTACATGCAATACCACCGGAGACTTTAATTCATCCTGATCCCACACCAGAAAATGAGCCTAACACTTCCAGTGTCGGGGATCCATATTCTGATGTGAGACCAGTACTGGGAAATAGTGAGGGTGTGGTCGCTACTAATGATTCAGATGAAGAAGATGAGTCATCTGAGACGGTTGAAAGTGATAGTGATATCCCTGATGAAAATCATATAATCACTACTGAGCCAGTCTCACCGTCCCAGATAATTCATCCAATGGCAAATGCTCATCGCAAAAATGAGGCTAAGAAAAATGATAAGTTTGTTGGTAAAAGTTTTGAAAAGAAAGAGGTTAAGAAGGTTGAGAAAAACGTGAGAAAACCGGTTGAAAAGAAAGTTGAAATTAAAACTGAGAAAAATGAAGTAAAACCGGTTGAGAAGAAAAATGAATTAAAATCTGAGAAAAACAATGATATGAGCAATGAAGTATGTGATAAGCCTGTCAAAATCTTCTATCGGATGCAAGGCTCCAATAAGATTTTATCAGATGATGAGTTTCCGATTAAATTTGTCAATTCTACAAAAATCGAAAAGATATGGCAGGAAAGTACGATTTGGTTCCCGAAATTTGAAAGGACCAACGACATTCCTCAAGAGATTTTAGACAAAATTTATTCGGAAAAAGAAGCAAAGGTAAATGTCACACAGTTTGTTTTGCCTGTTCATAAAGAAAATAGTTTTATTGAACCGACTTACTCGAAGGACCCAGCTCCTGAGAGTTTAAGGAAACAATGCATGGTCGATCGATATCCCATTGCTAGTTTTTCCAAGTCGCCGATCAAGGAAAACTACGAGGAATACCGTGTGTGTAATAAGTGCGGGGAACGGGGACATTTACTTGCCGCCTGTCCGTACGTACGACACAAAAGGCACGAGGTGGAAATGAGGCAATATCATGAGTATCCGGTTGACAATTATGGCTATCAACAGAGACGGCATTTTCCCCAACAAGATTTTTATCATAATCAAAACAATTTTTAGAACAAGGGGGAAAATCGTCCGATGACGTATGATAAGCGCAACCGGATGACCACTGATAAATCTGGTAAGAAACCTATGATAAACTCAACTGCTGATACCAAAAAGGTCACTCCTAAACCCAATGGTAAACAATCAGTTGGACCTGTCTCTGTTAAATCAGAGAAGGTAACCAAGAAGGTTGCTTTTAAAGAAGAAGTAAAGAAACCGACTGAGACGTCAAAATCTCAGATTCGGATCTTGAAACGATCTGAGCAATCTTGGTCATCTAAGGAATCTGAAGGAGCCTATACTTCACAGAGCGAGAAGAATGAGAAAAAGAAGGTTGTTAGTAAGAAGAAAGGGGTTGAAGTAACCCAAGATGTTTGTGATTCAAAAGACTCTTTGAAACAACCTGTTCAAAGACCCAAGACCAAACAGGCTTGGGTCCCCCGAAAGAACTAATTGATCTACTTTAAATGTGCAGGGAGCTCCAGCTGACCCTGTTAGCAGCCTATGGATTGTTGACAGTGGAGCTTCTGGTCACATGACAGGGGACCTCGCGCTACTCTTTGACATCAAAAACATTAACGGAGGTTATGTGGCATTTGCTGGAAATAAGGGATGCTACATTACTATGGAGGGTAGTGTAAGCAATGGGGTCGTAACATTTGAGCGGATTTCTTATGTGAAACAGATAGACTATAATTTGCTCAGTGTTAGTCAGATTTGGGATAAACAATTTTCAGTGTATTTTGATGACAAATCCTGTTATATCTTGAAACCTGGGTTTGAGTTACCAAAAGAGTGGGTGATGCTGAAGGCACCGAGAGTTAACAACTTGTATATTCTTGACATGTCTAAAGCAATGACCACCCATGGCCAAGTCACGTGTTTCCTCTCCAAGGCTACAGAAAAAGAATTCATTATGTGGCACAGGAGAATGGGACACATCCATTTGAGAAAGATGAATCAGCTTGTGAAGAATGAACTTGTCACGGGAGTTAATGTCAAACACTTCCATCTGAATGACAAGTGTATCAGTTGCAAGAAGGGCAAGCAGCACAAACAATCCCATAGACCAAAGAAAGTTAATTCTGTTGAGCTGCCACTTGAACGTTTGCATATGGATTTATTCGGTCCAGTCAGACGTAAAAGTCATGCCGGAGAGTTATATTGTCTTGTGGAGACTGATGATTATTCAAGATTTTCATGGGTAATGTGTTTGCATCAGAAAAGCGACACTTTTGACAATTTGAAGGTTCTGTTTACACGTCTGGAGAATTTATATGGTCCGAAGATCAAAAGAATCCGGAGTGACAATGGGACGGAGTTTAAAAATGCTCAGATGGAGGATCTTTGTGCAAACAAAGGAATTCATCATGAATATAGCACTCCGTACACACCCCAGCAGAACGGTGTCGCAGAGAGAAAGAACAGGACTCTTATAGAGACGGCGAGAACTATGCTTGCGGATTCAAATCTTCCAGTCATGTTCTGGAACGAAGCTATTTACGCAGCATGTTATACTCTTAACCGTGTTTTGACAGTGAAGAAGTTTGGTAAGACTTCTTATGAGCTGTTGAACCGACGAAAGCCGAATCTGGAGTATCTAGAACCATTTGGTGCCCCATGTACAATGCTGAATCCTTCGGAAAAGTTTGCACCAAAGGCTGAAGAAGGTTATTTTGTTGGATATGCAACCCCATTAAAACGGGTATTCAATAAAAGAACTAGAAAAGTCGAGGAGTGGGCTAATGTCGAAGTTCAAAGATATACACAAAATGTACAGGGTGGAGGACCAGATTGGATGTTTGATTACAAAGATTTCTTTGAATCATTCAATCTAGATAGCATGGTTGAAGAAGCTGTACTTCGATTATAGTACGAGGTCGAAAACGCCGTAACTTCACCGTTAGTGCGTCCGATCATGGTAAATCCCCAAGCAGCTTCTAATGATGCCACTGCTCCTGTATTGGAAGAAGAGGTGTTCCAAGAGGCTTCTACATCGCTTAATTCATCCGAATCAGAATATGAAGACGATGATGCAACAAGTGAAGCTATTCTGGACAACGCTACAGTGACACCACCAGTGAACCCATCTACTACTGATGCTTCAACATCGAATGTGGGTAATGATCTGGCTTCTACAGATAATTTGACAACTCAGATGGGAATACAAGTACCTGATTATCCGGAATCTCGGATACATCGGATACACCCGCTTGAACAAGTTATTGGTGATCCTGGTAGCAGTGTGATGATGAGAGGACAGCTGAAGAATGCTCAAGCACCAGAAAACATTGGCAATCTTGCTTTATATGCCAAAATTCAAAAATCTGGTTTTCAGAATGACTGGTCATTTGCTTGTTATGTTTCGCAGGTTGAGCCGCGGACATACAAGGATGCTCTTTTGGATGACGCCTGGGTGGAAGCAATGCAGGAGGAGTTATTACAATTCCAGAAACTTGGTGTATGGACCCTAACAGATTTGCCCCCTGGAAGAAAGAAAATTGGAACCAAATGGGTGTTCAAGTGCAAGAAGGATGACAGAGGAGTCATAGTACGAAACAAAGCTCGTTTGGTCGTTCAAGGTTTTCATCAGTTTGAAGGAATCGACTACAATGAAATCTATGCACCGGTTGCACGCTTGGAAGCTATCAGAATGTTCCTCGCGTTTGCATCATGGAAGAAATTTAAGGTGTATCAGATGGATGTAAAGAGCGCTTTTCTTTACGGTGTGGTCAAAGAGGAAGTTTACGTAGGTCAACCGCCGGGCTTTGAGGACTCTATTCATCGGGATAAGGTTTATGTGTTAAACAAAGCTCTCTACGAGTTGCACCAGGCTCCGAGACAATGGTATGAGGAGCTGAGCACGTATCTTCTATCGAAAGGATTCAAACGCGGACTGGTAGACTGCACACTGTTCACGAAACGAGCAGGAGATGATTTGCTTCTAGTACAAATTTATGTTGATGACATTATTTTTGGGTCTACTAACAAACTTCTGTGCAGGGAATTTGAACAAGTTATGCAGGAAAAGTTCGAAATGAGTGCTATGGGAGAAATGCAGTTTTTCCTCGGCTTACAGGTGGAGCAAAGACCAACGGGGATCTTTATTCACCAGACGAAATACGTTTCTGAAGTCTTGAGCCGATTCCAGATGGATGATTCGAAGCCAATGGATACCCCGATACAGCACAATCACGGGATTGGAGTTGACCTTATGGGGGAGCTGACTGATCCATTTACATACAGAGCAATCGTCGGATCTCTGATGTATCTCACAGCATCAAGACCTGATATAATGTTTGCGACGTGTCTTTGTGCGCGATATCAATCGAAGCCGAAACAGAGTCATCTTGCAGCTGTCAAGATATCTGAAGGGTTGTCCATCAAAAGGACTGTGGTACCCTCATGATGATAATTTTGACCTAATCGCTTTTAGTGATGCAGATTGGGGCGGCTGTGACAAAGACAGCAAATCCACAACGGCTGGATGTCAGTTTATGGGGAGCAGGCTCGTGACCTGGCAATGCAAGAAACAAACCGCAGTTGCACTGTCCACATGTGAAGCAGAATACATTTCAGCATCGAGCTGCTGCTCACAGGTTCTTTGGATCCAACAGCAGATGGTGGATTACGGTTTGCAATTTCTTAAAACCCCTATTTACTGTGATAATGAGGCCGCAATCGCATTAACAAAAGACTTAGTAAATCACTCAAAGGCTAAACATATCCGGATTAAATATCATTTTATCCGTGATTGTTATGCTAAAGAGTTGATCGATATGGTCAAAATCCACACTGATTATCAACGCGCAGATCTTTTTACCAAAGCTTTTGATAAATCCAGATTTGATTATCTTTTGAAAGCAAATGGTATTAAAGAAAAAACAGGACTGATCACCACCTCAGTCTATCACTTTTTAGTTTAACTTTTTACTGTTTTTTAGAAAAATTTCGAAAATCCAAAAACATTGAAAAATTTCAAAATCCATAAAAATTGAAAAATTTCTTTGCTGACTGCTATATCTTCTTCCCTTAGATTAATGCCGTCAGATTTCTGTGAACAAACGATATCTGGGCAGTCACATATTTGAAATGCTCCAGCTTATCCTTGGGAACAGTAAATTCGAAAATCTATAAAAAATCAGAAAATTCTAAGATGATTTCCTGGAGTATAAAGGGAAATGATAGTACATCAGTGGGGATCTGACACATTCTAAATAATGTAATGCTATATAGGGCGTGTGTCTGAGTCTGTGCGATGTGCTGATAGGCTTCGTAGACCTATTACTGCGTGCCTGATACATACATATCAAACGATTTGTTGTGTGGATGAACTCCTCATGGGCATATGGTCTTAGTACCGTAATTTCGTTTGATAGGGTATTTGTACAAAACTCGGAGGTTTAGGGTCGTTATGTTATTAGTTGTCTGGGGATAGCCTCTCTGATCTTCTGCTGTAAGTCATTACGGACCTAGATCAGACAGGGTGTCTTTATAAAAGAGCTATATGCCAAATCCTAAAGTTACCGAATTGAGGAACTTTCCATGTTATATGATAATCAAAGATTATCTATTACATCGTATTGATCATTGATGCAAATCATGATTAATATCAGTCCTCAACCTGGTATAGTGCATATGTTACTTTGCTGCATTAATTTGCTGACCTGTATACCTCTATGCATTATATCTTGTACAATTACAGACAACGAAAGCATAATCACGCTTTACAATGAGTCTTTGTGCATTTACTTCTTGATACGGGAGTATGTCGTGTGCGTGGGAACCACAGACAATTGCGTTTATACTATAAATATCAGTATCAGTATAAAACAATGCACAAAAGTCTGCATGTGAGTTTATGTGGATCACAATATCAGCAGTTGCCAGATCACACATTGTCTTTAATGATAATAATTTCAAAAAGATCAACGGTGTGATCAGATTTCTCATAAATTGATATGATCCCTTTACCGGAATCACAAAAATATTTACAGTTTTTCATTTACATTTCTGCATTTTATTTTCTCGTCAAAAATTACAAAAGTCAAAAAGATTTTAGGTGTGTTTTAGCATAAACTTTAGAAAATCCAAAAAGATTTTTCTCTTTCATCTTATTTTTGATAACTGATGGTGGTTGATGTCGATTTTCTAATCCTGGATACACCATTTGAGCTTTGTAACTTTTAAAATGTGAAAACATGAATGTTGGATGCTTAAAAGTTGGAAAATAATTGAACCGGGACTCGTTTTTGAGATTTGGAAAATTTTCAAAAATCCCAATTCTCATTTGCCCATTCGTTTGGTCGAATGTGGGATTTTCTTTGTTCATTCGTATGTTTTGGTTGGGCGAAGGAGAGTGTTCCTGATATATTTCTCATTCAAACCCTTTTATCTCATTCGAACCCTTTCAATAGGGTCGAAGGAGAGAAAAGTTTCTCCTTCGTATGAACAAAACGGGCGAAGGAACAGGCCTATATATATCCAGTCTCACATTCGAACCCCACTTATAATTTTTTCCAGATTTTACTTGTAACCTCACCTTGTTGATTTTTCATTAAAAATTGTTCTATTGTGTTCGTGGGTTATCACTGATCAACACGGATTCAGCCGTTTAATCCCTGTTTTTCTTTTACGAGCCCTAACTGTCTAAACCTGTTCTTAATCAACATAATAATACCAATTGTTGGTCAGGGTTGATTGTGTGTGAGTTTTAGGGGGAGAAGTAATCAAAACAAGCGTTTAAACCAGTTCAGATTGTGAAATCAATGTATAAACCCTAGTTTTAGGTGAAAACACAAACACAATCAACAATTGATGAATCTGTTAGTCTAGGATTGATTATCGGCATTATTAGGTCCTATTTCAATCAAATGGACATGTTCAGGATCTCTAAATTTCAAAATTGATTTTTCAAAAATATGAACTGTCTCCTTCGACCAGTTCGAATGGGCGAAGGAAGAACCTAAATTGGGCGAAAGAGAACTTGAATGGGCGAATGAAACTTTTTATTAAAATCATCACATTCGTACCATCTGTTTCTCATTCGCACCTATACAATTTCACCTTCGTACCACCGTTTGGGCGAAGGAAGGAGTTTTGACCAAAAATTTTCAATTTTGTTTATTTTGTCCGTTTTTAACATGTTTTCTTGATTTGTTTTGCAGATCTAACAATGTCTGAACAACAGAAGACTACAGAACAGACAGGATCCTCATCACAGCCCGCAAAGCAGCTTGATTTTGAGAATGCGCACAACTGTTGTGCATATCTTGGCGACGTGAAGAAGCACACGGAATTTGTTGGTATCTATGAGTTTTTGAAGCGAAGCAGAGTAATAGATGCTATTGCTACGCCGACAGTGATCTACCGAGACATGATTCAGGAATTTTGGTCTAACGCTAAACTAGATTTCTGGAAGAACGGATCTTGCTTGACGAGCAAAATCCAGGAACAACGAGTCATTGTGTGCGAAGAAGATTTAAGAGAAGCACTGAATCTGGATGATGATCCGAAAGATCCAAAGGAGTTTACATTCATGGATCAAAGGAAGTGTTTTCTCAAGATGAAGTATAACGGACCTATCACTGACGGTTCGTTGCATAAAGGAAAACTGTGCCCACAGTTCAAATATCTGGCACATGTTTTAATCCATGTATTCGGATCTGCTGCGGGAGGTTATGACTTGATGAGGAAGAGCATCAGTTCGATGATGGTTGCTTTGATATTGAACAAACCGTTCAATGTTTCCGGCATGCTGATGTCTCACTTATTGGAACCTGTGAATGGAACAAGGAATCTGAAGTTTCTGTTATATCCTCGTTTTCTTCAGATGATATTCGATCACAAGTACAAAGAATTGAAGAGAGATGCTAAACATATTGTTGTTCAGGAACACATGTCGCTGAACACACTAGCTAGAATGAAAGCCTATAAGGGTTTGTCTGTTGAAGAACGTCCTCCTGTTAGACGTTTGTTTGGTCATTTAGCTAGGACGGATTATGAAGATCCGGGTGAGGGGCATGTAAGAAATGCGAACAGTGATTCTGATGCTGACAATCCTTTACATCATGTTGATCCTGACGCTAAGCGCAAGAGACAAGTGTTGAATGTAGGCGCTAAGAGTGGTAAGACTAAGAAACCAGAGATAAGGATTGAGGTTACTGAACCAGAAAAGAAGAAGAGAACTCAAGGTAGAAATAAGAGAATGGCGAAAAAGGGATTGAATCTTGTTGATGAAGCTTCCATTGATTCAGAAGAGACAATTGAGGAAGAACAATGGAATTCTGATGCTGAGACTGTGACGACCATGCCCAAGGCCACTGAGGCTGGTGCGTGTGCTAGTCAAAGAAAAGATGATCAAGGGAACAAAAGTCCTATTCCCGTTGATGTAGATGATTTGAGTTTTAATGTTGAAGAGACGTTTGTTGGTTCTCCTGTGCAAGCTGTTAGAAAAGAAAAGAAGAAGTAGGAGAAGCCAAGTATAAAGAGAAAGAAAGAGATAGAATCATTGATTGCTGGTAAGAAACTGCCGCCAGCTACAAGTTCAAAATCACCGGTTACAGCACCTGCTCAAAAGAAACAGAAGACAGCAGCAACATCTAGCACACAACAAACAGAAGAAATTCCAATGGATGATGTGAATGAAGCATTGGATAATGTGCTGAAGAAAATCAGGAAAGGTAAATTGCATGAAGCTGTTGAACCACCTAAGAAGACTAAAGTATCGGTGGACAGTGACATCATGACTGCTGTGAATCAGAGATTTTCTGAGTTGATGAATTTGATTACTAAACAACAGACGGAGATTGAGTAGTTAAAGTCAAATGACAAGAAAATGTTAGAAGTCGTAGTCACATCGGCAGATGACAATGAGACCTTGAAGAAGACAATTAAGAAACTGAAGAGAGAAAACAAGAAGTTGCTGAAACATGAGCAACGTAACACCGGAAGAATAATAGTCTTGAAGAAGGAGAACAAACAGCTGAAAAAGAGTAACAAGCATATGGACGATCTAATCAAGAACTTGTACTCTCAGGCTCCTCAACTTCAAGCTGGTGAAGTGGATAAAGAAAGAGAAGAAGAGCTAGTTGATTTTGAATTGTCTGATGAAGAGGAAGATGATGAATTAGAAGAAGATGCTGGTGATGATACAAAGACGAAGAAAAAGGATGATAAAGATGATGATGGATCGGATGATGGATCTAGTGATGGAGACGGCTCTGCATTTGATAGTAGTGAGACGATGATGATGATGTTGATAAATTCACATACGAGAAACGTGACTCGGATAAGGGCGGTGAATCGAGCTCGAAAGCTCCTGGTGAAAATGTTGATGATGAAGATATTTTCTGGAACGAAAGATTGAAGTCATTGTCTGAAGAAGATAAGAATAAGTATCGTCAGATGTTAACCGATCGAGTCTGGACGATAGACATGACTAGCAGGTTTCCAGAAATATTTGAATCTAATAATAAACTCTTCGAGTTGGAATATGATGACCCTGATCTTGAGGATGGGGAAGTGTCTGCAGCTATTTCGAAAGAAATTCTGGAAGGTTTAGCAAAGCAAGTGGGTAAGACGTTAGAAGAATTACTTGCTGATAATTTTATTCCTAAGATTCCTGAGAAAGAAGCTGGAAATCACTCGGATGATCGTGATGTTCCTGCATTCGAGGAAGTCGAGATGGAAGATATTACGAGCGACGAATATCCACAATATTTCAGAACAAATCAAGAATGTGGATTTTCTTTCTCAGACGAACTGCTAAACCATGCCGAGAAGCTTGCAAGAGATAAGAGCAAAGTCTTTGAAGATGAAATCTTTAAAGGGTATAACAAGCCACGGTTCGAGCAATCAGACAGCTTAAAAGAGTTGTTAAAGAAGCTGAAAGAAAAGGAGAATAATCGTCCAAAACCAGACATTCAAGGCAGCTTTTACAAACTTCACAATAAGATTTTCAAAGGTTGTGCATTGGCCTGGAAGTTTGTTAAAGAGTTGAAATGTTTCGCAGTAAAATGGGAAAAGGGGATCTTGTATTTTGAGAAGTTTCATCACTTGAAGACCCTTCCGTATTGGGCAATCAGAGACATTTGTCGTCAGCGTTTAACGGGAGCATCAAATAGTCAGATTACTTATTTTGCTGAAAAGATGACTCGTGAAAGCCGAACCAAGTGGGACTTGTTTTAACCACAATATCCAAAGCGAATCATTCACAAGAAGGATATTGATCAGATAACTGGAACGCCCAAAGTGACTTTGAAATACAAACCACCGAAAGTGTTGAAAAAGATTCCTTTGATGCCTATTCCGCAACACTTTGCCAAAGACTTCATCTGGTGGTATTATGATTGGAAGATTGCAGAGGCCGTGATCGTTTTGAAGGATGGAGAGTCGAATTATAAGAAAGTGCATATCTTTGATCCCATGTGGTTGATAAACTGTTCACATGAGGATATCATCATGCTATTCTATAATCCGATTTATTCAGATGCTAAAGATGCTGAGCAAGCAGGAAAGTACCAACGTGTGGTATTTCTGTGCTTTGCGTTTGATATTAATGCCGGATGTGATTATGATGTAAAGTTGGGAAAGTATGTGGAAAAGAAAAAGGTGCCAGAGCTGAAAAAGAAGAAACAACAACAATTTCAGGAAGCGGTGTTGACCAGAGAACAAATGATTCAAAGGCATATCAGAATGTGGAACAAAAGGTTGGATGAAGAACGACGAACACAATCCAAGCAATAGTCGAGGGGGAGTTTGTAGATGCAAAAGTGCAACTAGAGCTTTGGATTGTAAAACATATTTTGGTTTGTTAATATCGAAGGTATGAAGGAAGATTGTAGAGGGTGCGAAGGAGGATTTAAAGGTGGGAAGGAAGATGTTTATACGAATGAAGACATAGATTATGGAAGAACTTGGTTCGACCAGTCAATGTGGGCGAACCTGCACATTCGCATGAATGATTTGGGCGAATGTGCAGGCCTATAAATAGGTTAAGTTCATTTTTGAATGTAACTTTGATGATTATTATTCCCTCCTCTTTCTGAAAACTCTCTCTAGATTTTGTTAAACTTGTTTTACATTTAAACCTTGATTGTAATCATTATTCTACATGTAATCAAGTGTTTTATGAATGAAATTGATTGAAAATGATGATCTGCGTGTTTGAATCTGTTTGATTATTACTTTGTGATAGTTTTAGGGTTTCCGCACCTAAAACTAACTTGTTTGATCAATCTTTGTTTGTTATCGATCCTAATACGCACATACAGGTATCATTTATATCATTTCTTTATGCCAAACAGTTGTTAATGTTTGCAGAATATCAAAAGAAAAGAACACAAAGATGTAGCGTCAAAAGTGGTTACCATATATTATTTATGCATCATAAGCAAAACTGAGGTCAACCCATGGCTTCATCCAAAACCAGGACCCATCCACCAGGGGTCAACATCTAAGGTCCATGTCAATAATAGATTTGGGGCTTCGTCTTGAAACCAAGATCCATCCACCCCAAACCTTATAATATCCTAAGTTATTACATACCAAATAGAAATTGTTTGAAATTGTTCAACCATAGACTACCAAAGTAACTACCACAAGAAGATTTAAAAAGTGGGCTCCAGCCTAGTCATCATATCCTTCATCGCCCACAGGAAGATCCATCACCACCTCAGCAACCTTGGCTTCTGCTGCCTTTACCTCGGCATCCTCAGGATCCTTGGTCACATCCCCAGGATGAGCAACAGGAACAGGCGAATCCACATCTTTACCACCTAGGCTCTTGACCTTTTCCCTCCAAGCTTCAACATCCCAGTCCTCTTGCTTGAAACCAGGATTCCTAGACTGGAGAGCCATCTTCAACCTAGCCTGTAAGAAGGAGATGCTAGCAGATTTCATCAGTTCATTCCGATACTCATCCATCTCCTTTTCCTGATCCAACATTGCCCGAGTATGCTCCTCTTTCACTCTCTTCAATTCAGCCTCCGTCTCTGCCAACCTACTCTCAAGCTACTTGCCTTTATCATGGGCAATTTTCTGAACATTCTCAAGTTTAGTTTGAGCATCATGAAGATCTTTGGCAAGAGCGTCCACAAATTTCAACAAATATTCATGACCCCAGCATACGAGAGAAGAAGAGTAAGTAATTTACATTCAAAATTATTTTTAACATTTCGATGTCATTCTCAGGATAAGAACATACCTGGAGAGTGAATTGGGAAATCTTCCCTAATACAGCATCAAAGTTCAACCCCTCGAAAGGGGTGATTTCCTGGGCGATGGTGGTTGGAAGGAGGACTGGCCATCTTGGAGCTGGATGGAGATGCTGAAGTAACCTTGGTTACCTTAACTTCCATACTATCGATATCATCCAAGTCAAAGGAAGCAGGTTTTTTTGGCTGGAATTAAGACAATAGCAGGGTTAGTAAATAAATAAAATAATAAACATCCTCAGGATTTAACACAATATACTCACCAGACATCTTGAAAGCTTGACTGGTAGTGTAACTTTTTTCCACCTCAAAGGTCCTTGCTGATTCAGGTAAGTCAAACACAGCTTTACACCGTAAGGAAGCTTCGTTTAAAGGAGTAGCTAACTTGGTAAAGGGAGTACCTGCTAGAGAAAATTTTTCAGAATGTTAACATCCTCAGGATGTAACTAAAAATTTCTTCATAAAAAACTTTGAAATTTTTTTACCACTTTTTAACCAATAAAAAGGAATCTCATCCCCATGAGGAATAGAGCTTCTCTTTACAAAGAAAAACTTTGTTTTCCAGTTTTTCTCAGATTTAATCACATTATACACAAAGGGTAGATCCTTTTCTATAAGTTGAAGGACATAACGCTGGGAGTCATGTGTCCTTAACTTATAATCATGAGACAGGTCCCCCACTTGAAGATGGACACCGTGATTTTCGACGATTCTGCTACAAACCTCAGTATCTTCCAGAGTTCAGGCATGGCTTGGGAATAAGCCATCTCTATCACATCAAAGAAATCCTGATGAACGAGGGAAAAGGATACCTCAACCCTATAGAGAATGGTAAGTACAGAAAATAGGCCCAAGTGGGAGATGTAAAATCAGATCTTGCATAAGGATCATAAGGATGAAACTCGGCAGAACTCGGAAAGATCTGTGAGCTTTTTAGGGCTTGAATGTCCTTATCAACAAAAGAACAGGTCTCTTGCTCAGGATGGCCCAAGAGATTTTGGGGAATGAAGTCATTTGAAGTTACTACACTCCCCGAAGCCCTTGTAGATCTTTTAGCCATCTTCGAAATATTGATAATAATTTGCAGGTGAAAGAAAAAGTATGAACAAGATGGAATCGAAATTACCTTCTTAGAATGATCAAGAGTGATTATAAAGGAGGAGATATGCTCTAGATATAAAGGGCAGAGGATGATGCCGTGTAGCGTTCATCACTTAATTACCGCCGAAGATATAGCCGTTGTTATCCTGACGAGATGTCCCATCAGTCATCAGATAAGATATTATGATTAAAAAATATATTAACCTTGAATGATATTAACGGTAACATATTTTTTGGGGACAATTGTTGGTGGTGAAAATGCTCAGGATGATTTTACCTCACATCCCTGGTGTAGCATCTTCAGGATACTGAAGGGATCAGCTGACTTCAGGATGTAGTAATATGTCAACATGTATGCCTCCTAAGAAAGGACTAACGAATTACCTTTTTTATATGTAATTGCAGGTACAACTAAGTTATAATATGGATACATAAGTACTTTCCAACGTCTATATTATAACTCTCAGTCAAAGGAGTCAAAGATTGAAAAGTAACTCATATAAACCAAAGGCTAATGTCAAAGATGGAGTCAAATATGTAACCGTCGTTCATTAAATACCAGCGAAGAATAAGGAAACAGCTCAAGCAACGACTATATTCAGTTGAAACTTACCCAATGTTCACCTGAATACATTGAAGGAGCTTAACTACATAGCGGATCTTGTGGGATACATTATTTACTTCCTTGTATTATATAAATGGGAATGATGAACGAATATAGGACACATTGCTATCACCTGAAACACACGAACACTCTTCTACTCATAGAAAAAATCACACACACTTAGCACAATTCATTGTAATCTTAGTTCACTCGTCGGTCATTCATCCAAAGTTGTAACATTTTTTACCCATTTTTATATTAACAAACAAGGCAGGGGCCTAGTCTCCTCTAGAGGTTTTATGCCGGAGATCTATTATTGATCAAGGGTTTTCCTCGTACATCGAGTGTTGTTCTTTGTGTTTTAGTAGTTACTTTACTTGCTATTGATAGTTGCATCCCCAGGATACAACTGTCCATCCTCAATTTTCTCATCATCATCCCGAGCATAGTTGTAAATTGGTAGCTTATTTATATTAACAAATTACCATCCTGAGAATAACACTAAGTTTTTATCAAACTAGCACTCTACCTCACTTTAACTAATTTGGAAAACAAGATTATTTTTAGTAGATAATTTTTGACCAAAATAGGTATATTATTAGACTTATTGTGGAACAAACAAACATACATATGCACAATACATACACGGCCACACACACACACACACACATATATATATATACATATATGAGTGAATGAAACCAATATATCTACACACACACATACATACATATATATGTATGTACACACACAACTATACACACACATACATGGACATATTTTAGATAAGACTCACAACTATACAATGCATACACACCAAGTGGTGTCTCATATGGGTGACTAAAACGGAATATAGACCTCTAAGGGGCAGTTTAGGAATTTTAGAGGTCTACTAAAGGCCAATCATTAAACCAAGTCATAATAAGCTAATCGGCCAGTGTTGGTTAATTTAAAGGTGTCCAATGAGTAGACAATATGGATTTTAAGAATTTTGTGAGGTAAGTAGTGCCTTGTATAGCCCAAGGCCTTAACAGGTCGATTTGGGTAAAATTTGACATAAACATTTAGTGACATAAACCAGATGATTTTTTAGTTAAACAAGTGTCCAATGAGTCAACAATATGTTGTTACGCTTTTTGAATAGTCAAATAGCGTTTTGTATAGCCCATGGCTTTAACAGGTCGATTTGGGTGAAAACCGCATAGACTTTAGTTAAGCCGAAAGGAGTTTTTAGACAAAGTAAATGGGCATCTTACAAGCTCATTAAATGGTATAAAACAAGTCCCCAAGAGTCCTTAGTAAGGGCCTTGAATTTAGTTTTATAAGTATCCAAGAATTGGAAAAAATAACAAAGGGAAAAATGGCTAACTCTGAAAATCAAGAGGATGGACAGAACCTGCTCGCCATAAGCTACGGCCAGCTGGCCATATGCTACGACAGGTTCCATCCCAAAATCTTAGTTTGGCCTTTAAAATCAGTTCGTTCTATTTTCGACATGTATTGAAGTTCCAACTATTCTAAGTGTGTTATCAACAACACAACTAACCATTTCTTGGGTAATGGTGCTAGGTAAACATTTCGAGCACACCCGAACAATCAAAAGCTTCCGTAATAGAATGTCCCGTTTAGAACATAAACTTTAATACAAGTTTTTAGTATTTAAAAATGTTAAAATTTGTTGGGATCAAGCATGAATGGGATTCATTGAGTTAGGTTTTCATAATTTCTAAAATTTTAATCGGGAATGACTTTAATTAAGATCATAGCTTGTAAGTTTTAATGTTCATTACATGTTTACGGGTTAGGGTCTTACAAGTAGTATCAGAGCCATTGGTTTGCAGATCCGAGTGTCGGGAAGGATACTTGGATTCAGACTGTGCACTTAAAGTGTTGAAGGGTGTTCAGTTTGGGACTTGATCGAGGAATCCGATAAGTAATATCTGTAATAACAATCCAGTTTGATCGGAGATTGTTATCAGCAATCATTAGGATATCGCGTAGATGCACGCTATCTTAAAAGAATGGTAAGGAAACGATTAGGTGGTGTAGGGCCTAACCAAGGATTGAATAGAAAAATGAATCACTGGTGTAACAATTATTCTAGTATTACTATTCCAATTATGTGTACTAACAATGAGATGTCATGTTGCTAATCAATTGTAATTGTAAATGTTAAAGTGATGAGAACAATGTATTCGATCAAGATGGGATCGAATGATTCACCCAACAAGGTGGTGGAAGCATTGGGAGCATGACTAATAGTATGCTCACAAAGGTCCACATCAAGTAACAACTCGAACTAACGGATTGATAACGATAAGGAACATAAAGGCAAGTATCAAGCAGGTACAAGCTCTGAATCATATTATGAGTATTAGTATGCAATCATCACATGAAGAGTGGTAGTTGCATAAACAAGAAAAAAGCTAAATGGAAAATTTGCATTATTCACAATAGTGAATAATAAATGCTCAAGAGTAACCTGAGCATAGAAATTGGGGTGGGGAGTAATCACACAAGCCAATGTTTAAAATCAAAGGATGCTAGAGTCACATTGTGGTCATGCCAATGAGTATGATCAAACAAACTTTTATGAAACAAAACACATTGTTGTATTTAATAGATAAAGGTGAAACCCGATGTTAATTAAATATCAAGAATGCTTTTTACCAAATAAAATAAGGGGCACAAACATGAGCTGGAGCATTTCTTACATAGGATGTGATGTACCAATTCTAACGCCGAGGCCGCCAGCTTGCCCCGCTAAATTGTTGCACGTGCACGTTCGATACGGCTAAGCATGATCCATCCACCATTGATGATGCGTATTGTTTTGTAGACGTACATATACTCTATATATACCATATAGAAATACACATAGTATATAATCAGGTAAATGGCTCCCCATAACTAAGAAACAATGACCTGAGTATGCTCTATGTGAATAAACACTCGCTATCCGAAGTGATAACTTTCCAGTCACTAATAATTTATGCTTAGACATTATGTGCATTTACACCCTTCTATGTAAGAGAAAATAAATAACTCACCTATTATTCGGATAGGAAAAATATTTCTTGTGCCCAAGAAAATATAGAGTGAGTTAGTGTAATTCCATACACCGATAATCGGTAAACTTATGTGGCAACGGTTGGAATTTGTAACCCCTAGGCGTTCATACTAAAATTTAGTCTTAGAAATTTTTCGGTCCCTTAATATGACAAAATTGAGGTTAAAGCCTAGATATCTCTACCGACACCTAATTCGCTAAAACCTAGAGCTCTGATACCAATTTGTCACACCCCGAAATCTGCCTTCGGTCATGACCCATTGGTACTTTGACTACGCAGCGGAAATGATAGGTCTAAGACTTCAAAAGCTAATGAATGCCATTTAAGAGTTTGCTAGGGTAACGAATTTCAATAATTCCACCTAATCCAACCGTGTCGTGCCAAATGATACCTAAGAAAAACATGCTTAAAAAGTCAAACCAAAGGTGGTGAGTTCACGGTTTTATATTTGCTTCGTTACTCAAAACCAAATTGGGGAAATTTCCTGTAAAAAGTCCCCATGGAATCCCCACCAGGCATTCCATAATAACTTTAAGAAAACTGTTCATTTGGAATGGTTAAAAAAATAAAACATTCGTTTGGATTATAAATAAAAATTCTTGCATGAGCCTATAACCAACCCCAGGCTAGTATGTGCCTCACGAATATTTCGCTCTCGCTACGCTGCCAACTAGCAGCTGGTTATAGTAGCGAATAGTTGTGAGGACTTGACTGTACAGTTGAACGATGTCAAGGACCCTATAACCCTTAAATGTGTGTGTTTAAAGGCAATTCGATCCTATGAAGCGAACGAGGACAATCCAGCCCTCTGAGATAAACAAGGACAACCCGCCCTCTGAAATGAGCAAGGACAACCCCATCCTTAGTGACAACTCATGCATGTTTGCAATACTAGTTTAATTGTATATAAAACTAGTACATTTCGATTGTGAACTTTGCATAAATCGTTGTGAGAATTCGATATCCATTTGTTAAAATGGTTTAAGAAATGCATAAAATATTTATTGAAATATCAAATGCCTTTGCGAAACTTGCATGCTTTCCCACCCCGAAAACATATGGAAAAACAGTAAAAAGTGGGGTCATGAACTCACCTAGAACCACTGCTAAAGTGCTAGCAAGTAAAGCCTGAACTTGACTGACTTTCCTGTGCCCTAATTATCAACAAAGGACACCTTAAAGTCTATCGCCAATAAGCCTAGCTCATTATCCGGCTAAAAGATAGTTATCCAACTATCGAGACTCGTGGGTGATAACCAGAGTCTTATGTGTCTGAACTTGACGAACCGACAGTGACTTATCTTAATTATGTTTAACATACGACATATTATCCAAGTTGCGCACTTGTCACTTATCATGTGTAAACCATGTTGGACTAGTATCGCGAAACGTATAACTTATCCTAAACCGTAGTTTGTCTCGTAGGGCGGATGCATTTGTTTGCCTTGCGTTGAGGAAATACCAATATAGTTGTTCGGATGACTTATAATATTTGTTACTTCTCTTTCCACAATACAAGGATGTTAAGGTTTTAAAAACATTTTTTTTCATAAAATTGTTCCCAACGATTGAATTTATGTAGTTTAAATCCGAACAATAAACATCATTTACTTATTGAAAACCTTTTATAAACGACACATTTGACGCTCGCTAGATATTGTATTTTTGTTTTGAAAATATTGTCCGAGAAACATCGTTGGTTCTTTAAATAAAAGTTTTGCAAAAATGTCCCGATTTATACACAACATACTTGTCAAAACATTTGGAGGGATTATGTATAAAAATAAGTAACAATATTGCTTTTGTCGCACTTAGGATTTTTAAAAAATCCAGCAGAGTTTCCTATGTTTTTGTACGAACCAGCCAACACCAATTGTCTACAATTTTCCCAAAAGTCAATACACAACACAAGGCAATAACTTAGATATCTGAAAACTAAACGTCGAGACAAACATTATACGTTTCGACAACTTATATATTTACTACACTTATTTATACATATATAGTTATATATTGTCCAACATATAAATCAAATATCAATATTATAAGCTGCGTATTTTAGTTACCAATACCAATCGTCTGATTATACTTATGGTTTATTATTTATATCGGTTCGTTAGTGAGTTAGTCGTTCACTATAATAATACGACAAAATATTTAAGAGTTAGTTATTCCGAAATGCTCGGCCGGATCTAACCGCGACTCCAGGTCTGTCCAGTTATGTCCGTGTGGACCAGATCTGTCACACCCTCAAATTCCACATGCGGGGTTTTACCGCGAGGCGCGTGACACACCAAGATCCAAGTCAACGGTCACAATAAACGACAACTATATGAGGAAAATACGTAAACCAAACCATGCATAAATCTGAAACATAATCTCGAAATACAGCGGAAGCAAATTAAAGTTTACAAAATCCCAAGTGAAAAATAAAACATGAGTTTAAAGTTTGACAACCAAATGTGAAATATGATCCTAGACGCGAGTGCGACTCCGTGCGCCTAGCTCGGCCGCTTCTACCTTAGCGACCTGAGAAAACATGCTAAAAATGTCAACATATAATGCTCGTGAGTTCACAAGTTTTTTAATAAATGTTTCGTTAATCCTTCAAAATCGTTACCGTTACTACTATGCTTGTGTGAACGCTAGCTTGGCGTTATGTACATTACTACTACGGGTGAAACCATTGCTGATTGTGATGTTACTGTGTGATACCCTTATTTACGGACTATCGTCATCGCCGGTAGGCCTTGTGTGATCGAGACAATATGTACCCGCCCGGCCTCCAGACGTCGAGTGGGGTTTGTCAGACCTAATAACGCTATCCACATTTCCTCGCTACATCCCCGTATTAGTGGTTTCCAAGGGACTTAGATGAACCGTATAGTAATAAAATGATAGCCATAGTATAAAATGAAAATGTGTGTTTCAAAATGTGTAAGCATGTTTTTCCCCCGAAAACAAAACCAGTAAAGTGTGGGGCCGTGAACTCACCTTAGATTGCGCCTTTCATTTAAAAGTAATCCAAAATGTGTGTGATAGTCCCGACTAATGGCGACCTATAAATGAGTTTAAGTAAGTGTGTTGACCACTAACTCGAAGGTTAACTAGTCCCTGATTGTCCAGATCTTGACTATGTGTGTTTAGAAGTGTGTTTGAGTGTTAACCGGACATACCAGATAGACCTGACATCCCGTTGGTGACCCGTTACATAAATAAATCATGTACATAGGATTAACACATAAATTTCAAGCATACAACACATAGTTTGCATAAAAAATCGCACATATGGAGTTGTAAGATCTAATCGGCATAAAACAGGTCCAGGTTCGACCCACACAGGCTTGGTTCGACCCTTGTGTGGCTCATTCGACCTGTACACAAGTTCATACAACCTAATACAAGTTCATTCGACCTTAACACATGTTCATTCAACCTTAGCATGAGTTAATTCGACCTAAATTAAGTTTGTTCGACCAAACAGAGGCACATTCGACCAAAAGGAAGCTACATTCGACCCTTGGGCTCCACCTTTGCAGCATCTTTCTTCCTAAAACGCATAAATCGCATCAAAACCATCCGAAAACATCACGTAACTCTACAGTCAAGTATGAATAACATATCCCTACAAAACCCTACCAATTTTATTCCAAAATCATTTCGTTTTAACACTTACCCAAAATGGCAAAATTATGGAAACGTCACATCATGCATGAAAACTTTACCAAATTAGGAAACTTTCTGAAATCATTCAAAAATCAACTCAACACATTCAGATTATCATGTGTGAAAAAACCCCTAACCATATTATCCATAATAACATCACGAATCCAATCCTTAAATCTATCAAAATCCCCAAAACGAGCAAAATGTCATCATCCAACAAGTGATAGCCTAAGATAACCAAAACCTATCATTCATAGCATCCTAAGATCATTTTTATAATACCTATGCAACACATAATCATCATACAACACATAACACTCATAAAACATCATTAACATAACATAACACATGTTAACTTGTATGAAAACTCATGTTTAATGATTAGGTTTTGTTTAGAAAGATGTTACGAAGGTTTTTAATTGTAAAAACCATCTTAAAACAGATTTGGACTTTTGGGGTTTAATAAAATGAATCAAAATGATTAAAAGGGTTTTGAATGAAGAACACACCTTCGATCTTTGTTTAGGAGATGGTTGTAGGTTAGATTATGAAAAACAAGAGCAAAAACTCATTCCCCAGTGATAAAAGTTGCTAGAGTGTGTTTAGAGGCGTTTAGGGTTTGTGAAATGATGAAAAATGACAAAGTGTGGTATTTATACATAGGGCTCATTCGACCCCTTGCCTTGGTCGAATGAGAGTCTTTGTGGTCGAATAAGAGTTTTAGTTTTCCCATTCCCAGGTTCGACCCCCCTTAAGGTCGAACCTAACATGTGTTTTCCAGATTTTCTAATTTTGTCATTTTAACGCATTTTAACACATCCTAACACATGAACATGCAATCCTAGCATATGTTAAGCATATATAATCATGGATAATTATCTAATCACCATTTAAACACTTGTTTGTACCTTTTACACCATATACAGATCAATTCATGTTTGTTACTTAATCTAATTTATGTAATTCACCAACAACGGGACTCATTACTTGTGTGTATGATTAATCCAATGATCCTCCGAATCATTGAACCCTGGACAATACGTAATGAGATCTGACTCAACTGACCTAGTTAAGTATGTATAAATAAACGTTTTCGCTAAGGTAGACTTATGTGTTTGTAAAATGATGACCTAAACATGTCGGGTGTCACATCATCCCCCTGCTGAAAGAATTTTCGTCTCGAAGTCAAAGAGAATGAAATGATAAGAAAGAAAAATTTTCCCGGTCGTCACATCATCCCCCTGTTGAAAGGAATCTCGTCCCGAGATTCACTCAGCTTCAACAGTAATTAGTGGCGATCTAACCCGAGTAACGTTTCCCCGAAATGCAAACGAAATGAGAATCATAACAAAAGATGATAACAACAACAGATACTCTATGCCGAGGAACCACCTCCCTAAGGTGAACACAAGACAAAAGACTCCTCCTGATCGAAGGCCTAATGGAGACTACTGTGATCGGTATAAATGATGCACCAGTACCCTCCAAGTAGCATCTCCAAAGGACCCACATCAAACTAATGAACGCGAAACGATGACCAAATCCAATACCGAAAACACTCAATGGACATGAAACGCCTAACGATACGGGTAAGAATAAAACCAAAGTATCACGAAAGATAAGAAAAGAGGACGCACCAGTAACAGTATCAGGGTCCTCTTGGTTGTCCCTCGCACAGATGCCGTAAGCGTAAGCACGGGTAGCCCGACCGGCACCCTCGTTGTCTCCACCCTTCCCTGTAGTCCCTACATTAACTTGGTTCAACTTTGGGAAATTTCGCTTGAAATTCCCCGTCTCCCCACAGTTGTAGCAGCCCTGGTTCCCCTGTGGAGCAGGGGTAGTAGCAGTAGCCTGAGCCGGCTTGAATAAAAAATTGACCCTACAATTCTTCGCATAGTGACCAGTTCGATTACAACACTCACAACGAAGCTTATCACAAGTACCATAATGATGAAAACCACACAGTCCACACTTAGGGTTCTTCCCAACATACCCTCCTTGTTTCTGATCCGATGTTGTCCCTGACGCTTCGACCATCTTCGCCTGTGGCTGTCGCTGAACGACGGCTGAACTCTTCTCCACACTCTCCCACTTCCTCTTACTACCCTCAAAAACCTTCATAGTAGTGCCTCGAGGAGGCAACACACCTTCAGTCACCTTCATGTTGGTCATCTTTTAAGCCGACCGAGTAGCTTCAGTAATCGTAATAGGCTCTCTAGCAGCCACCAATCCCGCAGTCTCTGGCACCAACCCAGCAATGTACCGCTCAATACGCCTATACTTGGGTGTAGCCACCCCCGAGCACAACACCGCCAGTTCGTTGTGCCTGATAGTGTACTCCTCAACCTCAGACCCAACCATCTTGTGATTCCACCACTCATGTTCCAACCTCTTGATCTCCTCACGCAGACAGTACTTAGCCTTCAACTTAAACACAAACTCAGCCCATGGCATAACGTTGTCTTCCCCTAAGCTAAGTGTCTATGTGGTGGAGTTCCAACCCGTCAGAGTGGGTCCCTCAAAGGTTCCCGTAGCAAACTTCACCCAATCAGCAACTGGGCACTCACATAAAGCAAACACTGATTCAATCTTCTCTAACCACCTCAACAGTTCCACAGCTCCCTCAGTACCTCGGAAGTTGTGGGGCTGACAATCCTTAAACCTCTTGTAGGCGGTCCCCGCCTGCACCGGAGAAGTGGCAAAGGCCTGTTGAGCAGTCTGGAAAGCAGGTAATGCAACGCTCATTGTTGCTGCATCATCTGGTTCAATTCGTCCTGTGTCAAAGTGATGTTCCCACCACCTCGACCACCGCTTGTGTAACCACCGCCGCCCCCACGGCGTCCCCCAGTACGCCCACCGTTACTATAAAAGTACTAGTGCTTGATAGTGTGTGTAGGCAAGTGTGTCCATTAGAGCATAGAGGGGAGATATCCAAATCCTGGACAGATCTCAAAAGTGTGCCAAAACCACCCCAATGTTCACTATTGCCGTGCGTACGCGATAAGCTTTTTCATCTTCAAACCCGAAGAAGAAGATAGAGTAAAGGTAGAGTTAACCAAAGGTAGATAATATGATACTGTGTGAAGAGGAAACCGACACCTCGACAAGGTTAGTACGTTTACCAAATGACACGACTCGTAAATATGTATGACCGTCTAATGTGTGTGAGACTCGGCAATAGACTAGACTCTACATGCAGTCCTAGTTCACTATAACCATTGGCTCTGATACCAATCTTTCACACTCTCAAATTCCACATGCGAGGTTTTACCGCGAGGCGCCTGACACACCAGGATCCAAGTCAATGGTCACAATAAATGACAACTATATGAGGAAAATACGTAAACTAAACCATGCATAAATCCGAAACATAATCTCGGAATACAGTGGAAGCAAATTAAAGTTTACAAAATCCCAAGTGAAAAATAAAACATGAGTTTAAAGTTTGACAATCAAATGTGAAATATGATCCTAGATGCGAGTGTGACTCCGTGCGCCTAGCCCGGCCGCTGCTACCTTAGCGGCCTGAGAAAACATGCTAAAAATGTCAACAAATAATGCTGGTGAGTTCACAGGTTTTTCAATAAATGATTCGTTAATCCTTCAAAACCGTTACCGTTACTACTATACTTGTGTGAACGCTAGCTAGGCGTTTTGTATATTACTACTACGGGGGAAACCATTGCTGACTGTGATGTTACTATGTGATACCCTTATGTATGGACTACCGTCATCGCCGATAGGCCTTGTGTGATCGAGACAATATGCACCCGCTCGGCCTCCAGCCGTCGAGTGGGTTTTGTCAGGCCCAATAGCGCTATCCACATTTCCTCGGTACATCCCCGTATTAGTGGTTTCTAAGGGACTTAGATGAACCTTATAGTAATAAAATGATAGCCATAGTATAACATGAAAATGTGTGTTTCAAAATGGGTAAGCATGTTTTTCCCCCGAAAACAAAACCAGTAAAGTGTGGGGCCATGAACTCACCTTAGATTGCGCCTTCTGTTTAAAAGTAATCCAATATGTGTGTGATAGTCCCGACTAATGGCGACCTATCAATGAGTTTAAGTAACTGTGTTGACCACTAACCCGGAGGTTAACTAGTCCCTGATTGTCCAGATCTTGACTATGTGTGTTTATAAATGTGTTTGAGTGTTAAACGGACATAATAGACAGACCTGAGATCCCGTTGGTGACCCATTACATAAATAAATCAAGTACATACGGAGTTGTAAGGTCGAATCAACATAAAACAGGTCCAGGTTCGACCCACACAGGCTTGGTTCGGCCCCTGTGTGGCTCAATCGACCTATACACAAGTTCATACAACCTAATACAAGTTCATTCGACCTTAACACATGTTCATTCGACCTTAACATGTGTTAATTCGACCTAAATTAATTTCGTTCGACCTAACAGAGGCACATTCCACCAAAAGGAAGCTACATTCGACCCCTGGGCTCTACCTTCGACCCCACGCAGGTCGAAGGTATCCCAGGTTCGACCTCTGCAGCATCTTTCTTCCTAAAACGCATCAAAACCAACCAAAAACATCACGAAACACTGCAGTCAAGTATGAATAACATATCCCTACAAAACCCTACCAATTTTATTCCAAAATCAATCTGCTTTAACAGTTACCCAAAATGGCAAAATTATGGAAACGTCACATCATGCATGAAAACTTTACCCAATTACGAAACTTTCTAAAATCATTCAAAAATCAACTCAACATATTCAGATTACCATGTGTGGGAAAACCCCTAGCCATATTATCCATAATAACATCACAAATCTAATCCCTAAATCTATCAAAATCCCCAAAACGAGCAAAATGTCATCATCCAACAATTGATAGCCTAAGATAACCAAAACCTATCATTCATAGCAGCCTTAGATCATTTTTATAACACCTATGCAGCACATAATCATCATACAACACATAACACACATAAAACATCATTAACATAACGTAACATAACACATGTTAACTTGTATGAAAACTCATGTTTAATGATTAGGTTTTGTTAGAAAGATGTTAGGAAGGTTTTTAATTGTGAAAACCATCTTAAAACAGATCTGGACTCTTGGGGTTTAATAAAATGAATCAAAATGATTAAAAAGGGTTTTGAATGATGAACACACATTAGATCTTTGTTTAGGAGATGTTTGTAGGTTAGATTATGAAAAACACGAGCAAAAACTTCTTCCCCAGTGATTAAAGTTGCTAGAGAGTGTTTAGAGGCGTTTAGGGTGTGTGAAATGATGAAAAATAACAAAGTGTGGTATTTATACATAGGGCTCATTCGACCCCTTGCCTAGGTCTAATGAGAGTCTTTGTGGTCAAATGAGAGTTTAAGTTTTCCCATTCCCAGGTTCGACCCCCCTTAAGGTCGAACCTAACATGTGTTTTCCAGATTTTCTAGTTTTTTCGTTTTAACGCATTTTAACACATCCTAACACATGATCATGCAATCATGGATAATTATCTAATCACCGTTTTAACACGTGTTTGTACATTATACAACATATACAGATCAGTTCATTTTTGTTACTTAATCTAATTCATGTAATTCACCAACAACGTGACTCATGACTTGTGTGTGTGTGATTAATCCAATGATCGTCCTAATCATTGAACCCTGGACAATACGTAATGAGATCTGACTCAACTGACCTAGTTAAGTATGTTTGAATAAACGTTTTTCGCTAAGGTAGACTTATGTGTTTGTAAAATGTTGACCTAAACATGCCGGGTGTCACAAGATCTAAACGAATCGAGAAGAATCGGACTCGAACCACCATATTAGACCCGTGACTAGAAGTCATAAGCCACAGTAAGCAAACGGAGTAGACCCCGACCCATAACCGAGACGCGAACCCAACCAGATCTGACCCATAGCAAGCCAGATCTAGCCCGGACCATATTAATCTGACCGAATCTTCCAAGGAACCCGAACCGGACTCGCAATTGACCCGTGTTAACCCGGAAACCACCACCAATATCATAACCGGACCTGGCTAGGTCCGGTCTCTACAACCCAAATTCAACCGAGTTGTTGATTCGTCTCCTGCCCAACCCTCACCCGACTGAAACCATCGCTGCACCATCACCGGACCACCCAAGGCCACCACCGCGTCACAGCCAAGCCCTCCACCACCGGAACAACAACATCTAATGAACCCCGGCCGATTCCAGCAACCAAACCACCACAGACCAAAAGTTCTTAACCCGGCCCCTCGAACCCTCTGAATCCCGGCTGTTTATGCTCGATCTGGGCCTGTTATGCAGTGCCGCCACCACCGAGCCATGGTGGTGGCCGGCCGGTTCTGTTCAGGGACGACATAAAAGAGAAAACGCGTGAGGAAATGAAGAACCGCATGGGAAAGATTGAGAGCGGGAAGAGGGGTTTTATAGAGGGAAGAGATGGTTCTAGAGAGATGAGGGTGGTTCTAGGAAGATGGTAACCTTAATGGGAGGAAGAAGAGAGGAAGAAGAGAAGAATGTGCTTCTAGAGAGAGAGTAGAGAGAGAGAGAGAGTGTGTGAAAATGGCAGCCATGGAGGAAGAAGGTGGGAGGAAGATGGGTTATTATTTGTTAGGTTTAGTGGGTAGGTGGGAGTATACCGCGTATCGAACCAGTTTAACGCATCGTGTGTTAATAAGAATATCAACTAAAACATGTCGTAAACGTTCGTAATATAAAACTTAACTAAACCAAGCAAAAATATAATTACTTTTGACATCCGGCACGCGCATTCAACACACGCGTTTAAATCGCGTTAATTTGGTTGGTTGCTGCTTCGCTTATCTAGACGATGTGTTTCCTCCGAAAACTTAACAAGAAATATTATTTATAAGAAATAATTATTCCATGAGGCTAATAACGGTCAAAACCACGTATTTCGGTGTCCGAATCCCAAGTCAGTTCTTCTACACGTTCCGTGAAATACAACGTTTTTGGTCGTTTCTCGTGCCGGTTTCATATTCGATCGCACAGATAGCAAACTCGCGTCGTATTAGCACACATTAATCCTACGTTAGTCCAGTGAGACGATTATTTACCGGCGTCAGTTCATTAACGTTAAACTTTTCTTCTAAACTTCAAGGCATCCACGGACCTTGAGAAAGGCATTGCAAGGCTCGTAATGGCTTAATTAGTCTAAATTTAACTATAAAATAGTTTGATTCATCGGTAACTTGATTAGGATCAATTTAAACATTGACCCGAATTTTCCGGTTGTCACACTAAGTAAGTGTGAGGTGTTGGGAAAAGAGAAATCATGGATTAGACAAACATGGTCTAGATGGCTATGATTTCCTAAGAGGCATGTACAATCCATAGTATTAACCATAACTACAGTTTTGGTTGATAGATCATAAATAACGGGTTTGGGCCATGATAAATCAGCAAGTCATAAATCTTCGGATTTATGACATAAACAGCGGACTTGGGCCGTGCTAAATCAGTAAGGCGTAAATCTTCAGATTAATGGCATAAACAGTGGACTTGGGCCGTGATAAATCAATAAGTCATAAATCTTCGGATTTATGACATAAACAACGGACTTAGGCCGTGAAAAATCAGTAAGTCGTAAATCTTCGGATTAATGGCATAAACAGTGGACTTGGGCCGTGATAAATCAGTATGTCATAAATCTTCGGATTTATGACATAAACAACGGACATGGGCCTTGATAAATCAGCAAGTCATAAATCTTTGGATTAATGACATAAACGGCAGACTTGGGCCATGATAAAACAATAAATCAGCCAACCTTTGGGTTAATGATGAAAATGTTGCAAACTGTGATAACATTAGATTGTATTGTTGGTACAATCTAATCTAAATCATGATAACACTAGATTGTATAGTTGGTAAAACCTAACGCAAATCGTGATAACAAGGGATTAGTCAATACAATCTATTGTAATGTCAAATCGACACCATTTTATTATGTAAAACAACCGACCTCAAGATCGGTAATCAGAAAAAGGATTTTTAAAACATAAGCATTCTAAATAGATAAATGATTTGAACTCTAAAGCTCAAAGACGGTTAGGGTAATGACCTCCAATTGAGTCAACAAGACAGGAACTAGGGAAACCCATGTAACATCGCATATTTCCCCCCAAATTTTGAGTTACATCACCACTTTACCTATATTATATTTCTTTTGTACAAGCATAACCATGTTTAAATATTTTTTTTTTAAATTTCTATAATAATAATAAATCAGATTTTTTTATGTAAAAGGTTTATAAAGTTATTTTTATACAGTAATCATTGTTTTAAACATAACAATAACCCAAACCATAATACCCAAAAATTTAAAACCGCTAGAATCAATTTGTGATATTCGACTAGATGATTTTAACCCATTGTATAATCAAACAATTTTTATGGTACATACCGAATATAGTTAATAATAACAAATGAAAGTAATATATTGTTTACTACATTTGATAAATGAATGTCATTACTTTTGACAACTTTCTGGTAAGTGTTACTACATTTGATGACAAGAATAAGACAAAACCATAAATGAGGTGACCAAATTTACTTTAAAAAAATTATATACAACATCATCTTCATGGTATTTTTACTCCCGCAAATCTGGTTACATCCATTAATTGTTGACGAGAAACCAAAGTCAACATAGATCAATCCTCAAAACTTGCCAAACTAACTCAAATTTTCGACCAAGATTTTTGTCAACTCACTCCTAATCGAATCCTAATCATTGACCGTAATTGGAGGAAGTTTCCAAAAAAAACTCAAAACCTCGTCTGTGATGACAATATACATAGCAATGCCATACATGTTTTCGAAACCCACTCTCCTTCCCTCTGTTCAACACTTGACAACCACCATTCTAACACCACCTTCAAACCTACAGCCCCATCTTTGCAGAACCGATTTACTCCGCCACACACCATCTCGCCAGCGCCGTTTTCTAGCTCTGTTTTACACCATGACACCTACATTCCACTCGTACCACAACCAACCTCAAAACCACCACCATTCCGACATCACCAGGGTCGGAACTCTCACCCGTCTATCTCGTGGAGCCAAGGTGTTGTAATGCCCACTCCGGTTCTATATTCTAATCCTCAAGACTTAGAACTAAGGTGTTTCCAATCTAGGCCAGAGTTCCCTACTTGCTCTCAATATGGATCTCAATTCTCCAAACCATTGTCACGACTCACGATCCGTTTTTTTTAGTTCACGGAAACTGTAAGTATTTTGTTTCTTACGAAAGTTTAAATATGCAAGGTTTGTTAATTTTATTGTTTCACACCGAAGAGTAAAACAAAGGTTAGAGTACATAAATATCCACTCTATTATTTATCATCATTTTGAGTAAAGTCATGGACTCTGTGATGCTTTACTTAAATATTGTAGAACTCATAAATCTCTTTGAATAAAGTTAACATATATACAGCATGTACTAGGTTTAAGTTTATATATTAACTTTTGTTATTATTTTTTTTAATAATTACCATGGGATTGACCAAATTAAAGTAACTAGTAACTCATGAGCCATAACTTTACCAACAAATTCTAAAATTGTGTTCTGTTGGTTATTGGAATTTTTTTAGTCGAACATGTGAATACATTTTAAATGTAAAATTTGGGGAAAAAATGAATTATAAAAGCATTGTTAACTTTTCAAACACATTAAATTCCCAAACTCATATGTCCTTTTATATAGGATAGTACGTCGGGAATTCTTGCCAATGTAGACAGCTTTAATTAGCACAATCAATTTGTATCCAGGTGAGTTTACATAACCCCTTTTTCCATTTCACTATTTTGGGGTGAAACATGTTACAACATTCAATTTACAATTCAATCATAAGTGTTTATGTGTTATTCTATGTTGCATTATGTCTTAAACATTACTAGGGCAAGCACAATTATTCTAGCATAATCATTAACATTGATCAGCCGACGATATACAATGATAGATCTATTGGACTTACAATCACACCCGGATACGTGTATCTACTATATAGGTAGTGTGGGTGATTGTTATCGAACACATGACAAAATCGAGTGAACCATATGCGTATGGGATGGACCACAATATTCGAGTCACAAGGGTTGATTATGCACTCGATTTACCTAATACTTTTGTTTTCATATATGGACTAGACTTTCCATGACACTCAAATTGTACAACATTTTTATTCAATACACAAACCTATTTAATTATCACCAACATTTTTGTTGACCCAAAAACATTTTCAAAATTAACATGTTTCAGGTAACAATGAAGCTGAAGCTTAGAGCATTCTTGAAGAGTTTTTATGAAGTTATTTGAAGTTACTTGCTTTATTTCATGATTATACTAGATGTTTGAATTTTTAGACAATGTTTCATTTGGTTATTTTGTTATGAATAAAGTATTTAAAATTCAATAAATACCATGTGTTACTGAAACAATCATCAATACGTGACATCCCGATGTTTTCGCCATCGGTTGGGGTGTTACAGATTGGTATCAGAGCCTTGGTTATAGGAAATTAGGTTATTAGAAAAATAATCTAGTCTATAGCCTTAGGACTTTAATCAGTACTTGCTTTAGTTGCTTGTAGCTCTACCTTATCCATGTCTCTATCCCTATCCTCCTCCTTATTCTTACCCTAGCTTGGTCTTGCCTACTCTCTTTCACTTACTTGCTGCAATCCTAACGTACTTCTAGATTATTAGGGGCGAACCTGGAACAAACCACATGAACGATCTCATTCGACCTTGGACTAGGCGCACGGGTCTGCATTGGCGTCTAGGCTTAGTTGCACGTTTTGAAATAAGTGTCTTGAATACTTTGGAACACAGTTTTGTAACAGATTAAATGCTTCTGCTACAGTTGTTACATTGACGTGTGCGGATATACACATAATTTTACAATGAATAAACACACGATTTGCTTTAATATTTATAAAAATGGTTTAGACCTTAATATTAAAACACACACAATAGGGCAAGTGTACCCTGTCATATATGTAGTAATGTGTAGATAAGAACCAGATATCGATCCATGGACGCGCGTGGAGCAATGGTACTAAAACTCTATCCCCAATTTACCAGTAGAAAAAGATAGTTTGAGTTTGTTTATAGCTAAATTAATTCTAACACATGTAAATAACTTAACTATGACTCCAAATAGAAAATATAACTATATAAACTATAATACGCCAATCCTAGCATGTCATCTACATTTAATAAGAAATAACGGCGTGATCAACATACCCATTTTCCGACAGTTAGTGTCCCTTTCGGGCATCCTAACATGACAACTATATGGAAAGCTAACAGGAATACACATGTTAACCACCTCAAGTCGTTTATTAGCGAGCAGCTGATATGATCTCATGTGAATCTTCTAAAGATAAGTTAGTCATCCGTTAAGAGTTTCTAACCTCACTAATCAAGGAAAGCAATACCGAATACACAATACAACCACCGAGATTAGCATAAAGTAGAGCATTTCACAACCTATTCCATTTTACCAACTTTGAACACAAATCTACTAAAATCGCTATTTCTACCAAAATAACTAGCAAAGATCATTAACCGTGTCAAAGATTAGTAACGGCACCATTATGTTTTGAAAACCCTTTTACGTGCCGGTAAGCATTTCTAATCATTATTCGACTGACTTTAACCAAACCAATACCTGGTTACATGTTAGGATCTGAGTTTGTTTGTTTTGATTGTTTAACTAAATGATGATAATAATGGAATGAAAGTAGAATGAAAGTGCAGCGGAATAATAAACTGTAAATCAAAACAAGAGAGTAAATGTTTTTCAATCGAATGCTTTCATTAATTAAAAGATTTCAATCGTACAAGTTACTCCCCCTCAGCCTGATCACACAGTTGTTTGTCAGAGAGAATGTTTTGTGTGTGATGCAATAGAACAGTACATGCACTGTTCTATTTATAGACTGACTCAAACCACTGATGACCTAGGCTGACGTCACCTAAGACAGTGACCTCTAACAGAATAACAAACTTAAACATCTGCTATACAAACTACTGTTACATTGAAAGCACTGAAAGTAAACAGCTGTTAAAGATAAACTCTGACGATCTTGTATCCACTGCTGAAGCCTAAGTGCTGTTGCTTCCAGCAGTGCTTTGGTCTTCAGTACTTGTATTTGCTGTTGCTCTTCATCAGACCTTTGGTCAGCAGTTGTTCTTCATCAGTTGTTTCCTTAGCAGTTCTTTGTATCAGCAGTTGTTGAGCAGTTGTTTGGATAGAACAGTAGTTAGGGTCAGCAGTCTTTTGGGAGAAGTAAGTTGTAAAGACTGTTTATTCAAGGATCAAATAGATAGCATATTTTGGCTTTCCAATCATCTGTTCTTCTCCAGGTCAGCAGACCCAACAATCTCCCCCTAGAACAGATGATGCCAAAACTCAGCTTTATTCATTGATCTTTATTCCTCATCAGACTTTCTCTGATTTGACCTTTGAATTGTAATTCAAAGTTCAAAGCAAATAGGTCTTCTTCATCTCTTTCCAGATCCAGATTTAGCAGTGCTTGGTGATCTTCTGCACAAAGGCTGTAAGCATCATCCATACTGATCTTCTGAACCTTTCCATCTGACCTGAGCAGTGTCAATTCGTGGTTGTCTTTGTTGACCTTCCACTTTAGAATTTTTGAGTCAGTGGATTTGCTGAGATGAACCTTTATTCTTGATGAGTTGGGAGATGGTGGTCTTCCTATGAGTTCTCTGAGTTTCTCTGTTGTGGGATCAGAGAAATAATGGATTTGATTGAAGAGCCCTTCTTTTATAAATGTGTCAGCAAACTTTCTTTGGTCTTCCTCTGACATCTCCTTCTGCCTTTTGAACTGTCTACTTGCAGCAGCTGTGAGATCAGAGGTTTCAAGTAAGCTGTCTAGGTTGAAAGTCTGTTGGGGTCTCTTCATCATAGGCTCATCATTGTAGACTGGTTTTCTTGGATGGCTGGGATCCTTCTTTCTATTCTCTTCCAGACTTTTATAGGTTTCAACCAATCTATGCTCTGACCATCTGGAAACAGACCTCATCTCCCCATAATTGGCAGCTACAATCTCCTGCCTCATTCTTTTGAACTTCAAGGCTCTAACTGGGTCTCTGCCTTTGCCAAAGTTGGGAATGGAGACTTTAGCTTTGGGATTTTTGGCCATTTCTTCAATTCTGATCAGTTCTTCCCTCAAAGCATGAGTAGTCCAGCCATTGAACTGCTTTTTGTTTGCTTTGTAGGGCTTGGTTGCCATGATCTGTTCAAGTAGAGATTCCCTTACCTCCTTCTCCAGATCTACACTGAGAGGCATGGTGGACATGGAATTGCTCAGGGTCTTAGCAAAGTCTTCAATCCTTCTGAGTTTGCTAAGCTCTGCTGAATGGATGCCCTGAGCAGTCCTGTCATCCTTCCCTTTGCATTTCTCCCTGATGATGGCATCCACCTGTTCACCCTTGTATTTTAGATAGGTATCAATGTTGAGGGGAACAGGGAAATTTGGGAGAGATGGGAAGGATCTTTCAGAGGGTTGTTCAGTATTATAGAAGGATTGTAATTCCCCCTTGAGTAGATCAAGTTCAAGGGGATACTGAACAACCAATGGTGTAATGGTTGGTGGTGGTCTATGGGTTGTGAATTTGGATGTATGTGGTGAGAATGATGTGAGTGGAATGGCTGTGATGGGAGGAGTGGATTGGGCAGTTGAAATGGTGGTTGGTGATGTGTGTATGTTCTCATCATGCACAACAAAGGTTGATTTTCTCTTCCTTGTGTACATGATTTTTGGTGAAGGTGATTTGGCAGCAGTGGATGGATTAACATCTGTTGGCCTTTTAGAAGAACCAGCAGATGTTGGAGTTTTGGTTGGTGATGTAGGTTTGGTGGTTGTTGGTTCAGGAGTGTGTGTTGGTTTGGGTATAGTGGTTTCAGTGGTTTGGGTGGCAGTGGTTTCAGTGACAGTGGTTTCAGCAGCAGTGGTTTTATCAACAGAGGTTTGTAACTTAGATGGTGGTTTTCTAACATGCTTGGCAGGTCTTTTCATCCTTTTAGAGGATCCCACATCTTCAGTTTCCCTTTGTTGTTTCTTCTTGAGTTCGATCAATGACTCTGCTTTTACTTCCAAGGTGTCAGCCCTTTGTTGTTTGGACTGAGCAGCCTTTTCAGCTTCTATGTTTGCAGAGTCATCTACTGCCTTATTCTTTTCAGTGGTTTGTGGTGGTGGTGGTGGTGCTTGATGTTGTTGTTGTGGTGCTGATTTGGTAGACTCTGGTTTCTTGGCAGACTTGGCTTGACCTTTTTGAGAAGGTGGGCAACCAAAAGGATCTAATTTTGGAAGCCTATCTCTGCCACTCTCCCCCTTTTTGGCATCATCAGCCGTGAAATCATCATCAGTTTCATCCCTGAGGATGGTGGTAGGGGCAGAGCCAGTAGTCTTCAGCAGATGGTCCTTGATGGCTTTGATGTCAGCATGTGTATCTTTGTACCTTGCATCAACCATATTTCTGATCTCAGCCATGTAGGTTTCATGTGTCTGATCAGCCAATTTCCTGTGAGCTATGATGATGGGGGAAACTGATTTCCATAACTCATTGGCTATATCAGTGGTAGATGGTTGACTCTTGGAGAGATCTGCAATTGAGCTTAGGATAAGCTTAACATCAGATTTGATGTCAGCAACAGATGTTTCAATAGCAGAAACTCTGGCCGTCAATTCTTGGTATTTTGACTCATCTCCTAAATTAATAGGATCATCTGAGTCCCTACCAGTGGTAGTTTTATCTGATTCAGGCCTAATAGGTGAATCAGATGCCCCTTTTTCTTGGTACTGGGGACTTCCAACTGTTTTTGGAGACACTATGGTGGCTTCAACAGTTGTTGCCTTCAAGGGAGTCTTAGCTATGAAATCACTGTCCTGATGTGAGACAGTGGTCTCTACATCAGTAGTGGCTGCTCCACTTGAAAACTCACCTAGAGTTTCATTGAACCCTGGTGGTGTAACCTCCTCTTCTGTTTGGGGGATAGCAGATTGAATATTCTCAGGCTCAGTCACTTGTTGGAGTATACTCTCAGTGACAGGTGGAAGAGAGGAACTGGGATCTTCCTGAGATTCAATTGCTTCAAACAGGGGTTGCATTGTTTGTGGAACATGTGATGGTGAGAGTGGTGGAGTAAGAAGAGAGTTAGCCCTGGGAGAGGGGCTTGTGAACATATGGTCAAGTGACTCAAATGTATCATGATGTGTGTCCCCTTGGCTTACAACATGATCCTTTTGAGAGGATTCATGAGGAGGTTGGTCAGGTGGAGGTATGTCCAACTGTTGTGAGGAAGTAACAACAGTGGTTTCAGGTTGCTTTTGTTGTGCAACAGAGGTTTCTTCTGGTACCTCAACATCCAGAAGCCTCATTTGTGGTTGAGTGGTGGTTTTTGTGGATGAATGTTTCTTTTTGGAAGGTGCTGGTGTGGGTTTCACAGCACTGGATGTAGTGCCATGATCACCAGGAGCAGTGGGCTCAACAACAGAGGTTTTGACAACAGTTGTTGCCTTTGTCCTCTTTGTTTGTGTTTTAGAAACTTTGGACACTTTTGACACTTTTTCTTGAGTGCTTCCACCCAGCATTCTTGTGAAAGTTTCATCAGTTAAGCTTTTCATTTGCATAGCAGCACCCTTTTTGAAAACTTTTTCAGGTAATAATTTTTGTAAAATTACACTAAGAATTCGTGGGTGAATAAGAAAAGCATTGTTTGACCCAGACTTGACTGCTTTCACATTTGATACCAAGTCCATGAACAATCCCTGGGAAAGATTGAAGTCAGAGTTTGACAACATAGCATATCCCAGATATTGCATTCTTAATGGAATTTCATTAAAGGATGTGGACTTAGCAGAGACACAAAGAAGAAGAGTATGGAAGAAAAATTTCATGACTGGAGGGAAAAACTTTTTGAAAAGAGTTGATCCAGTCATCTGACCATCATACCCTCTTTCTTGGAACTCAGTGTGAAGCTCTGTTTTAGTGAAGGAATCCTTACCTGCCAGGTCATTCAGTGTGAAGGTTGTGGATATGATATCAGGGGTAATAACGATACTGGTGTCTCCAATTTTGGAAATAATGGATGTAGGCTTTTTATCTTGTAAAAGAAACTCGGCATTCAACCAAAATTCTTGCAGTGTATCCAGATAGATGGGGGCGTTGGCGGTTAGGATGGGTAAGTATTTGGAGTTAAGGAAAATGTCGATTGTGGAATGAAATGGAGTGTTGTCTTCTGTTTTAATCAGATAGGGGAGACAATTGTGTGTAGCTTTTGCTTGAAGATCCATTGTAATGGATTTCGAAGGTGAAAATGACTGAAGATTGATGAAGGGTGTGAAAGTGAAGAAGGCGGTTTACAGTATTTTGAATACAATGAGACAGTGTAACGTCTGTTGTGGTAAAACAGGGTTTTTATAGACTCAGTGAAACCGCTGATGTGGCCAAACATCTGCTTATATGAGCAGACGTGGCAATCATCTGATGGATGTAACATCTAGTGGAGAACAGCTGTTTTGGTAAACAACTGATACAAACAGCTGATGGATCCAACCGTTGGTTTTTTTTTTTTTTTTTTTTTTTTGTTAATATAGTATATATATATATATATGGACAGTTGTTTTATCTGAACAGATGTTTTGAAACAGATTTTTCAACTAACAGTTGTTTTATCTGATCAGATGTTTGGAGCAGACTTTTCAACCAACAGTGGAAATGAATGAAACAGTGGTTGTTTTATCTGATCAGATGTTTGAAAACAGATTTTTCAACCAAACAGCTATTTGAGGAAAATATTTGATTTCTGAACAATTTTATTTTTATTTATTTTTTTTTTTAAAAAATTATTTGGTTAATCCATGTTTAACATGCCAATTCTGGAAATCAGATTTGTAAAGGTAGATGTGTCTAAAGCTTTTGTTAACACATCTGCCAACTGATCCTCTGTTGGAACATGGTGTAAAGAAATCAAACCTTTTTCATAGCTGTCCCTGACAAAATGATGTCTTATGTCAATGTGCTTCGTAGTGGAATGAGAGACTGGATTCTTGATGATATTTTCAGCAGCTTGGCTGTCCAACATGAGTGGAGTCCTAAGTGCAGTTATCCCAAAATCCAGTAGTTGATTTTGAAGCCACATCAGTTGGGCTGTACAGCTTGCAGCAGCAATGTATTCAGCTTCAGCTGTTGAAGTTGAAACAGCTGCCTGCTTTTTGCTTTGCCATGAAACCAAGGCATTCCCTAGAAATTGGCACCCTCCTGAAGTGGATTTTCTTGTGGTGTGACAGCCAGCAAAGTCACTATCTGAAAAACCTGAAAGCTCAATGTTTCCATTAGCAGGATACCAGATACCAAGTGTGGGAGCACCTTTGAGGTATCTGAATATCCTTTTCACAGCAATAAGGTTTGACTTTCTGGGTGAAGCCTGGGATCTGGCACAGACACAGGTAGCAAACATAATGTCTGGCCTAGATGCAGTTAAGTACAATAAAGACCCAATCATACATCTATAATGTGTTTGATCAACCAGTTCATCCTTGTCATCAATAGTGAGCAGCTTGACTGTACTCATGGGTGTGCTACATGGCTTACAATCATTCATCTCAAATCTGGTTAATAAATTTTTGACATATTTGTTTTGGTGAATGAATGTGCCATTTTGCAGTTGTTTCACTTGAAGACCAAGGAAACACTGAAGCTCACCCATGGCACTCATCTCAAACTCTGCTGTCATGAGTTTTCTGAACTCTTCACACATTTGGTTACATGTGGATCCAAAAATGATGTCATCCACATATATTTGAACAATCATTAAGTGTTTCCCTTTCCATTTAAGAAATAAGGTTTTGTCAATTTTACCTCTTGTGAAGCCAATGGATAAGAGAAATGTGGAAAGAGTTTCATACCAGGCCCTTGGTGCTTGTTTGAGTCCATACAAAGCTTTGTTGAGCTTGTAGACATAGTCAGGATGGAATGTGTCTTCAAAACCAGGTGGCTGACATACATAGACCTCCTCCTGAATTTTGCCATAAAGGAAAGCACATTTGATGTCCATCTGATACACCTTTATATTGTGGTTGACAGCAAAGGCTAAAAAGAGTCTGATGGCCTCTAGTCTAGCTACAGGAGCAAAGGTCTCATCATAATCTATTCCTTCTTCTTGTCTGAAGCCTTGTACCACAAGCCTGGCTTTATTCTTGACAACAATACCCCTTTCATCAGTTTTGTTTTTGAATACCCACTTTGTTCCTATAGGACAAACATCCTTAGGAAGTGGTACAAGCTCCCATACTTGTTGTCTTTTGAACTGAAGGAGTTCTTCTTGCATGGCTTCTACCCAACTGTTGTCTTTCAGTGCCTCTTGGTACTTGACAGGTTGTGTGAGAGATAGGAAACCTGCAAAAAGACAGATATTTGAGGATTGGCTTCTTGTGAGCACTCCCTCTCTGATGTTGCCAATGATCTGATCCGGTGGATGAGCTCTTAAGTAAATAAGATCTCCTTGATATGGAACAATGGCATTTTGGGGTGATGGACAGAGGTTTGGTGACTCTGTTGGTGTAACATCTGTTGGTACTTCTGTAGTGCCAACAGATGTTTGGAATGGTAGTGGAGGAATGGGTCCAAGTGGTGTGAAACTTGACTGACTTTTGTCAACAGATGATTGACTTTTGTCAACAGATGATAGGTCAGTGGTAGTGAGGGGTGAAGCAGAGGTTTGAGGATAGGACTGGCCAACAGTGGTTGACACAGCTGTGGCAGAGTTTTGACAACTGTTTTGAACAACTGCTTCCTCTGATGCAGAGTAGACTTTGTAGTGACTGGGAATCACAACATCTGTTCTGTAATCTTGCTGTGGAGACTGTGGAATACCTGCATTGTTAGTTTTAACAGTGATATCTTCAAATTTGAATTTATCTAAATCAAATAATTCAGCAGGGTTTGCAGGGATTTTCAGAGATGAAAGTTCATTGAACTTAACATTCAAGGTTTCTTCTATTGTCTTAGTCCTTGTGTTAAACACTTTGTAGGCCTTAGCAGTAGAAGAATATCCCAGAAAATAACCACAGTCTACTTTGGCTGCAAATTTTGAAATGGAATCTTTAAGATTTAAAATAAAACATGGGCAGCCAAAGATTTTGAAGAATGAGATTAATGGTTTGATTTTGAACAAAATTTCATAGGCAGTTTTTTGATGTCTGGGGTTGATCAAAACTCTGTTTTGAACATAGCAAGCAGTGTTTACAGCTTCTGCCCAAAAGGACAGTGGCAAACCAGAATCTGCTAGCATGGTTCTTGCAGCTTCTATAAGAGTTCTATTTTTCCTCTCAACTACCCCATTTTGTTCTGGTGTTCTTGGGATGCTGAACTGCCTCACAATCCCTTTTGACACACAGAAGTCATCTAACTCCTTATTTTTAAACTCTGTTCCATTGTCACTCCTGAAAACTTTTACTGGCAAGTCATACTGCTTTTCAACCTTGGTGACAAAGTCCTTCAATATACCTGCAGTCTCATCTTTAGAGTGTAAAAAGTAAGTCCATGTAAACCTAGAAAAGTCATCAACTATGACAAGACAAAATCTTTTTCTCCTTAGACTCATGATTTTAACAGGGCCAAACAAGTCCATGTGCAACAGTTGTAAGCACTGACTAGTTTTGGACTCATCAATGGATTTGTAAGAGCTTTTATGTTGTTTCCCTTTTAAGCAAGAAACACAATGCTCATCACATTTAAATTCTTTTGATGGAAGACCTCTGACAAGGCTTTGTTTTGAGAGTGTGTTGATAGTATTAAGGTTGGTATGACCCAGTCTCCTATGCCACAATTCTGTCTCCTTAGTGGAGGCAGCAGAAAACAGACAGACATTTGCCATAGGATTATCCTTTAACATATCAACAACATACACATTGCCACTTCTATGAGCAACAAGCTGTGCTTTGCTCTCAGCAATAATGGTATCAATCTTTTTCACCACTTCTGGCCCAATAATCTTACAAGTTTTCTTTGTGAAAAATGAGCCATAACCTTTGTCACTCATTTGTGAAACACTCAGAAGATTAAACTTGAGATTATCAATAAGATTGACATTTTCAAACTTGAGTTTTCCTGCCTGTACAGTCCCTGAACCCAACACCTTACCTTTAGAATCATTACCAAAGGATATATCACCCCCTCCATGAGCCAAGAAGTCCAGAAGTAGGGCTCTACATCCTGTCATGTGCCTGGAACCTCCACTATCTACATACCAAAGACTATCTAAACAAGCAGAAGCTCCCTGCACATCAGTAAATGATTAGTTTTGGTGAGTGTCCAAAGCCAAATTGGCTTTGGATGGATCCTCAGACCTTTCAGACTCAAGTTTTGGAAGATGATCAGTGGTTTGGACCAATTTTTGAATTAGGGTCAACAACTGCTGCTGACCATTTGCCAGTGCTTGTATGTCAGCACTTGGGGCAGCAGTTGTTTGATCACTTCCTGACAGATGATAATACCCATATGGATTTCTGTTCACTCTTGGTTTAGAGGGTCTTTTTGGCTCCTCATAAACATGTGGCAGACTGTGACATGGAGGTTGACCATAACCTCTTGGGTATTTGCTTGTGGGTGGAGCATCTGTTACTTGAACATCTCTAGAAGCAGATGTTTCAAGCCTTTTTGTAACAGATGTTTGGGCAGGTGTGAAGGTCTGTTTGGGCTTTCCTTTTGGAGTACTAACCACAGGGTTTGCAAGAGTTTTTGCTTTGTATTCTTGTATTTTTACATCAAAATTTTTGAGATACAAGCACTCTTTAGTCTTATGATTCTTTTTTCCACATATTGAGCATGTGGCTTTTGAATCACATTCACTTGTTCCTTTGTTGATATCATATGCTTTTAGAAGAAAACAGTTTTTGGTGATATGATTCTTCTTTTCACAGAAATCACAAAACAAGTTAACAGTCTTTTCTTTCTTCTTCCCCTTTTCAGGCTTCTTTTCAGCAGATGTTTGAGCATCTGCTGGAGAATCTTTCAGGGGAATGACTTTTGCCAAGGGAATGACCCTTGCCTGAGGAGCTGTTTTTCCCTCAGGAGTTTTAAAATCAACAGGTTTATAATTCTCAAGAGTATCACACTCATCAGACCAAGTAGGTTTAAATTCATACTTTTCAAGTTCAGCAAAAGATGAGGAACCTTCTGGTTTTTCAAGAACAATTTTCTTACCATTTGGTTCAGTGATTTTAATCTCTTGACCCTGCAGGTTTGTGGGTACTATCTCAACAGACTTTTGATCCTTTGTGTCAGTGTTTTCAAAAGCTGGAGCAGTGGTTGCAAAACCAAAGCCAAACTTCACATGGCTTTTGGTTTGTTTGTTGAGTAGCATCTCAAAACCTCTACATGATTCCACCCATTTTTTACATTCAACTTGGGTGGACTCAAGCTCACTTTTACAACTTTGATATTTTGTTATCATAGTTTGGAGCTGGTCTTTGGTAATAGTTGCTTCATGTTTTAGACTGCTAATCTCAGATTCTTTTGCAGTTAAACTTGTTTTTAAATCTTTTGTGAGTTTTTCAAATTTAACTTCATCATCCAAAATTTTCTTTCTAAGGTTTTCATTCACCTCTTTAATGTTAGCAAATGCTATCACACATTTGTCAGAACACAACTATTTGAGAATTTGAGGAGATACCTTAGCAGCAGCCATCAATGCACAATCACACTTGCACTCACATTCATCAGATGCACCCCATGGATCTGAGAGATTCACAACCTCTTCTTCTTCAGGATTCTCACCTGCAACAACTTCACTAACAATATCATCAGTCACAACATCAGATTCATTTACCACTTCCTCAGACTCAATCTCATCAACCATAGCCATGAAACAAAAGTTTTCTGGTTCATTTTCAGCTTTGGCAACCAGTGCAAAATTCTCATCTGTTAGCTCATCAGGTAGACTGCTCCAATCAACAAAGCCTTGTGTAAAGAAGCTCTGTTGACTGGTCTCTGCAGGAGCAGAGGATGGTGCAGCAGTCGTTTGAACAGGTGGTGGAGCAACAGGTGTTTGCACATAATGGATCTGAGGAACAGTGGTTTCGACATACTGGACAGGAACAGTGTTTGAGGACTGTGCAAAATGAGCAGTGTTTTGCACATTTGGTCCAGGGGTATTATAGGAATTCTGATAAGTGTTGGTCTGTGGTCTTTGATTTGGATAGGTTATCATAGGTGTACCATGTTGACCCCTACATTCCCTAGCAAAATGACCAAACCTATGACATTTATAACACTTGATCTTTGATTTATCCAACCCCACCTTAGATCTGCCAGTCAACCCTGGAAACCTTCTCCCTGTTTTCTTGTAAAAATTATTAGTTCTTACACTGAGAAGGGCCAATTGGTGCATGATGTCCATTTCTTCCAAATCATCAGGGTCAAAGTATTTCAGGTCATCATACTCAAAGGATATGTTATCAGATGCCTGTATATCACCACCACTTGCTGTGAAAGCATAGTTAGGTGAATAAGAATCAGAGTTAAAACCTGAGTTAAAACCTGAAGTTATGTCAATAAAATGATCATAACTCTGATCCTTTGTGTTTCCAGGCACCTCATCATGACCCAAAAGTGCTGTATTCCCAAACACATAGTCATCAGACACTTTTCCAGAGTCCTGGAGCTTCTTTTTCTGGTTAAGCTCTCTTTCATAGGTCAAGAGCTTACCATGAAGCTGGGTCAGTGATAGGTCTTTAAATCCTATTGAGTTTCTCATAACAATTGCAATAGTGTCCCATTTATCTGGTAATGATCTTAAAAACCTATGGTTCAAAGTTGAATGAGGGTAAGTAAGACCAACCAATTTTAGTTCACTAATTAAGCAGTTAAATCTCTCAAACTGTTGAGTTAATGACTCTCCTTTGACATGACTGAATGTTTCATATTGTTGGTTAAGTATTTCTCGGTTGTTTTCAATAACCTCCTCAGTCCCACCAAACTGCTCTTTCAGTGCATCCCACAACTCCTTTGCACTGTTACAGTGTAACAACCCAGCATATATATCATTGGGTAGAGCCATGGCCACAATACTGAAGGCCTTAGCATCTAGCTCAATTTTCTGAAAATCCTGGTCGGAGTAGTTTTCAAGTTTCTTTGGCTCAAACACTTTGGGATCTTCAGTACTCGGCACAGTCGGAACATGTGGTCCGAAGATAACCGACTTCCAACACCCAGTGTTTTGTTGAGCTAGAACATGGCTCATCCGACGTTGCCAGATATTGTATTCAGATCTGACAAGCATCGGTGGCTTGTTGTTCGTGCCAGTGTTATGTGGATCGTGATTGATAGAAGCCATTCTCTGATTTTTCAAAAGAACAAAGTCTGTTTAACAACGGTTGAAACGAAATTAAACTATTACTCTGTTTTCAATCAAACTGACAAACGATATCAATAATTGTGAGCTGATTATTAAATTGATTTGTTAGATCGAATTTAATTAACCTTGCTCTGATACCAATTGTTAGGATCTGAGTTTGTTTGTTTTGATTGTTTAACTAAATGATGATAATAATGGAATGAAAGTAGAATGAAAGTGCAGCGGAATAATAAACTGTAAATCAAAACAAGAGAGTAAATGTTTTTCAATCGAATGCTTTCATTAATTAAAAGATTTCAATCGTACAAGTTACTCCCCCTCAGCCTGATCACACAGTTGTTTGTCAGAGAGAATGTTTTGTGTGTGATGCAATAGAACAGTACATGCACTGTTCTATTTATAGACTGACTCAAACCACTGATGACCTAGGCTGACGTCACCTAAGACAGTGACCTCTAACAGAATAACAAACTTAAACATCTGCTATACAAACTACTGTTACATTGAAAGCACTGATAGTAAACAGCTGTTAAAGATAAACTCTGACGATCTTGTATCCACTGCTGAAGCCTAAGTGCTGTTGCTTCCAGCAGTGCTTTGGTCTTCAGTACTTGTATTTGCTGTTGCTCTTCATCAGACCTTTGGTCAGCAGTTGTTCTTCATCAGTTGTTTCCTTAGCAGTTCTTTGTATCAGCAGTTGTTGAGCAGTTGTTTGGATAGAACAGTAGTTAGGGTCAGCAGTCTTTTGGGAGAAGTAAGTTGTAAAGACTGTTTATTCAAGGATCAAATAGATAGCATATTTTGGCTTTCCAATCATCTGTTCTTCTCCAGGTCAGCAGACCCAACATTACAGTTTCATGGTGTAAACTTATTAACAAGTTAACTCGTCTACTACCGAATGATTAAACGGACGGTTTTTCAACATGTATCCGCCTAACACATTCGATAATCATCAAAGTCATTCAAACATAACTACAAATCCATTAACAATGAAACAAGGTTGCATTATGATCATCAAGATCCAGAGATGAAAAACGCCAAATTTATACAAAACATGATTACATACTAATGATTGTTTTCACTACTAAGTATTACTAATGTTCTTGCCCGTAGGCGTACGATTAATTAAAACAACATCAAAATAGCATACAAAATCAGATTTGGATCTAAAAAGGCTAAAAGGATCAAACCATAAGAATGCTAAAGAGATGGATTGGATGATGAAGGATGGATCGGATGGATTCCCGAGCTTGTTAAACGGCCTTCCAGCAGCTTGATTCGTCCAAAAATCGCCTAAAATCGCGTCTCGAAAACCCAATAATCGATTAGTGGGCTGAATGGGGGATTTATAGAAGAACAAGGGTCTGTGAGCGGCCGCTCGAAGCCTGTGAGCGGCCGCTCACTTTTCAGACAAGTGGACCAGTTGCTCGTTTGCTAACGTAGGCCTTCCATAAGGTTTCTGAAAATATCTGGAGGAGTGAGCGGCCGCTCACAGGACCTGAGGTCCTGTTTGCGCGCCGAAAACTGCGGTTTTCCTTCAGTTATGCTTCCGGGACATCGTTTAAGACGTGAAACTGCAAAGATACCAAAATAAGCACCAATTCCTGTGTATAAGGTTAAAAACGTTTGAAAATGGGAGTTAAACGGGGACTTTTATATGTGTAAATTAACTTATATCAAACATCCCCACACTTGAACTTTGCTTGACCTCAAGCAAACACTTAAACAGAAAATAAACAAAATACTCGCCAAGTGGCAACAAAGGCAAAATATAGCCTGTACAGATGATAATAGACAAGCCGACAAAGATATATAAACATGTGATAAAACAACTAAAAGGCAACGACTCACTTCCGATCTACAAGCATGCAAACCCGTACACGACTCACAATGTTCACACACACTTTGTTTTATTTATGATACATACGTGTAATGTGTATGTGTAAATCGCTCCATTGCCAAGACAATGAATCGTGCAATATCATAAGCTTGTCAAAAAATCTCGTCTTCACCAATTAACGTGTGAAAAAGCACAAATCAAGAGGTCTTTTACGGGTTGTAATGTTAGGCAAAGGTAAGGGTGTGGAATAGATATTTAAAGTGACAAATCGGCTAAAACCCGGCGGTTATGTCTAACTAATAGTAACTACTACAACTGTACAACACAAATGCTAATATAGGCGATTTTTCTTTAAAAACGAGCTAACTTATAATTTCTAACTTTAAAGTTCTAAAAACTGCTCGAATACTGCTAATTCACCCTATTTTAGGGTGTTATATTTTTCTGGATTTTTTAAACATATATATCTATGATATATATACATGACTGAAACTGATTATATAATCAACATACGGGTTCTAAATATATAAACCCGAAAACGAACTATTTACAACACATAAACTAGTTAAACAATAACCTAAACCGAGTTTTAACACAAAAGGTTTAAAAGAAAAAGGTTATTTGGTTTAGTGGTGAAATGGTGTGGTAAATAAGAAAAACACGGGATAAGGTTCAACATGGTTAACTAGTGGATAACATTTGGGTGATGGGAAACAGATAGAACGAAAAGAAAAGGCTAAATCAAAAGGGTATCCTAAATGCCTCAATCATATTCGTACAATCCCACACGTATCTGATCTAAATAAGTATCCTAATGACAAGTTCTAAATTACACGAAACATCCGGCTCACTCGAAAAGCATGTCAAAGAAATAAAATCTATTTTAAGGCTCAAATGCTCACGTAACCGGAAGGAAATGGGTGTAAGTGTACGAATCTAACATGCTCGCATCTCATCTGTTTGTCGCGCCTCTAGTTATCTTTATCAAAAATTAGTTAGGCTTGATGTTTATAAGTAAATATATACATATATGTACTTTTAAAGGTTTTTTTTAGTGTAAATATATACATATATATATATATATATATACAAACAAGAGGACAAACAAGACCTAATCCCCTCCCCACACTTGAAACTCACATTGTCCCCAATGTGACAATAGAAAGCGTTTATGAAATAGCTAACTATTTGTGCGAAAAAGGAGAATAAAACTCCCCTGTTGTTGATAACCCGAAAAGCATGTTGATAGCCTGGAGCATCCATATCGGTGCTCGCCTGTTCCCGCACTATCACCATTCTTGAAAAAAGCAAAAATACATCAAATACATCCATTCATCATCACATTTATTCAAACCAAGCAAATATTACTGAAATGGAAAATACTGAAAAGTAAATAGTACGGATACAGAAATAAATAAATAAAAAAAATGTCTTGGGTGCTCGCACCCGAATACAGTACCAACAAAAATAACATAAACAAAATAGCACCAACATACCAGCTACTCCTCAATCCTCATCATCATGGTGAGTCCCCGATGATCCCGCTCCATCACCACCTCGTCTCCGCTTGTCCCCCGGATGTCCCCTTTGTGGGGGATTCCCAAAATGGTTTGGGAAACAAGCGTGAAATTCAGACACGAGGTAGTCAAGGGTCGCGCCCTGATGCTGTAGGGACTCGCCATGCTGATATAAGGTGTCGCGCGTTTCTGTTCTGAACGCACCAAATTCGTCATAGAAGGTTTGAGGGTGCTGGTAGTGGCACTGCTGCTGATGAGGTAGTAGAGGCTCCTGCTAGTGTGGTTGCTGCTCATGTGGCAGCTGTACTGCTACCAGCACCCTCAAACCTTCTATGACGAATTTGGTACGTTCAGAATAGAAACGCGCGACACCTTATATCAGCATGGCGAGTCCCTACAGCATCAGGCGCGACCCTTGACTACCGCGTGTCTGAATTTCACGCTTGTTTCCCAAACCATTTTGGGAATCCCCCACAAAGGGGACATCCGGGGGACAAGAGGAGACGAGGTGGTGACGCAGCGGGATCATCGGGGACTCACCATGATGATGAGGATTGAGGAGTAGCTGGTAGGTTGGTGCTATTTTGTTTATCTTATTTCTGTTGGTACTGTATTCGGGTGCGAGAACCCAAGACATTTTTTTTATTTATTTCTTTCTGTATCCGTACTATTTACATTTCAGTATTTTCCATTTCAGTAATATTTGCTTGGTTTGAATAAATGTGATGATGAATGGATGTATTTGATGTATTTTTGCTTTTGTCAAGAATGGTGATAGTGCAGGAACAAGTGAGCACCGATATGGATGCTCCAGGCTATCAACATGCTTTTCGGGTTATCAACAACAGCGGAGTTTTATTCTCCTTTTTTGCACAAATAGTTAGCTATTTCATAAACGCTTTCTATTGTCACATTGGGGACAATGTGAGTTTCAAGTGTGGGGAGGGGATTAGGTCTTGTTTGTTTATAAGTAAATATATACATACATGTACTTTTAAAAGTTTTTTTTAGTGTAAATATATACATATATATATATATATATATATATACAAACAAGAGGACAAACAAGACCTAATCCTCTCCCCACACTTGAAACTCACATTGTCCCCAATGTGACAATAGAAAGCGTTTATGAAATAGCTAACTATTTATGCGAAAAAGGAGAATAAAACTCCACTGTTGTTGATAACCCGAAAAGCATGTTGATAGCCTGGAGCATCCATATTGGTGCTCACCTGTTCCTGCACTATCACCATTCTTGACAAAAGCAAAAATACATCAAATACATCCATTCATCATCACATTTATTCAAACCAAGCAAATATTACTGAAATGGAAAATACTGAAAAGTAAATAGTACGGATACAGAAAGAAATAAATAAAAAAAATGTCTTGGGTGCTCGCAGCTGAATACAGTACCAACAGAAATAAGATAAACAAAATAGCACCAACCTACCAGCTACTCCTCAATCCTCATCAGCATGGCGAGTCCCTACAGTTGTGGAAGCCCCGTCAGTTGAGCCCAAAAAGCGTTCCGCAATTCGTTGTCGTAGGGGAACTTATACATAGCTTCATTGAAGCTATCATCATAAATCTCTTCCTCGGTATATATTCCCAAGTGGTGACCCAGCTCTGCGACTGAGATGTCGCGCCAGATTCCACCTAGGCAAAACTGCAGCCCATGTATCCCGTTTGCTTGAAAATCCGGTTCTAGATGCTTTCTTGGTCTTCTATAGGTCAAGGTGGAGAAGAATTCAATAGTTATCTCCATAAAGACCGGTTCGTTTATAGAAAGCAGGTTCTTCATTGGTTGGTCCATCCATTCCCGCATCCTCTCCTCTTGATTTACCTCCGCTAGAGTATCCAAACAAATCCTACGTGGAGTGGCAATCATTTCCCTCCGCGCATATAGCTCGTCATACTTCTCTAGACAACCGCGTTTTTGCGGGTTTGTCGGGTCAAATCTCAAAAAGTGGTGCACCATCTGCATCAAAATGCTTAAATATGTCAGTTGTACTCGAAGGAATAGGACCCGGACCCAAAACATGCCAAACGAAAAATCAAAAAATCATCACAGAAGCCTTGAGCGGCCGCTCACAGGTTCCTGCACGCCATTTTTCGTTTCGCAGCCCTGTTTTTCGGTCCTGTGCACTGGCTTTTGTCCGGTTTTCAGTGTTTTAGCCAAATGCACTCTAAAAGCGGCCATTCAAGCACTTGGTTTTGAAAAATGTTGTACTTAGGCGATTGAATGGCCAAGATCTCATACTTATGAAGTTTTCAAACAAGTTTGGAATTTTTAATACCTACACGCTATGTTTGCAAACCATCTTAAATTCAAGTCATTTAGCCCAAGGTGTTTAGAAACCAAACATTTATGAAGTGATCTTTGAACCTGGGGCGCGTTTGTTTAATTATGAAGAACGCCCAAAAGTTTTATGAACAAAACACTAATAATCATTAAAGTTTTGGGGTTTTGTTAAACATCTATGAAGGAAACCCCAACAAAACAAGATCATGAACACCAAAATATTGCCTACAACAAGAGGAATTTGGGGATGTTTAAACATTTATGAAGAATCCCCAAAATTCCTAGAACAAACCTAAATTACACTATCATTACCACTAGCATACAATCCTATTATGAAATTAATCTACATTACACTAAATTACACTAAACAAATTACTAAGAAAATTACACAAATCTAAAAAATAATTTTGGATTTTATTTAAAGTTTATGAAGAAAACCCAAAAACCTAAAGATTAGGACAATAATTTCCCACTAATCTATACTAAGAAAACAAACAATCCATTCCAAGCAATTCTAGGGTTTGTTAAACACCATGAAGGGAACCTAAAATCATGAAAAGATTGCAAGAATCTAAACTAATCTACACTAGAACAAGGAAATTGCAAGAAAATAAAAGAAGATTCATACCTTGTTTGAAGATTAGGATGTGGATTATAGAGGTTATGATGTGGGTGTTCTTGAGAGCAAAAATTGAAGAATTCCGGTCAAAATAATTAATGAGCGGCCGCTTGGTAGTTATCTAGGGTTGGTTTGTGAGTTTTAGATGTGAAATACCAACTTTACCCTTTAAAAACATGTGCAGACCACTTCGAGCGTTCGCTCGCTCCCTTGGAGCGGCCGCTCGCTCATTTTTTTTTGAACTGGGCGTTTGGAGCGGGCCACTCGGAGCCTCCGAGCGGCCGCTCAATGTGTCTGCACATGTATTTTTGTTGCAGTTTTTCACAAAAACAACGCCTGTACTTGTCCGTTTTGACCCAAACAACCAACACACCTGTTTTAGGACGCTTTTTAGTAAACTACCTCTGTTGTGAAGCAACTTTCCACATCTTCATAAGGCGCGAATCGAACCTGCAAAGACTAAAAACAAACTACCAAAAACAAGTTAAAATTAAAAACAAGTTAACTAAAAAACTATTCTAAGCTATGAACATATATACAATTTGGCGCGCCCATACACGCCGTGCTATATTTATTCACGAGTCGCTAGCTAGACTCATTTCCCCACACTTATTAAGTGTGTGGGGTGTAGAGGTCGATTTCCTCCACGGATTGGTCAACCGGTCCGTCGATATAGACTTTAAGGCGATGACCGTTGACTTTGAAAGTCAAATCCTCTGAATTTGCAATCACGACAGTTCCGTAGGGATATACTTCCTTAACGGTGTACGGTCCTGTCCATCGGGATTTCAACTTTCCTAGAAAGAGACGCAGGCACGAGTTGTAAAGCAGGACTAAATCGCCTACCTGAAAATCTTTCTGGCTTTTCAGGCGACTGTCGTGCAGTCTCTTCGTGTGCTCTTTGTACAATATCGAGCTTTCATAGGCCTGTTGCCTAAGCTCTTCTAGCTCATGGATCTGCAAGAAACGGGTCTCACTGCCGGTCTTAAAATCCAAATTTGCTGTTTTAAGAGCCCAGAATGCCCTATGTTCTAACTCGACATGGAGATGACACGCTTTGCCATATACAAGCCAAAAGGGAGTCATCCCAATAGGCGTCTTGTAGGCAGTCCTGAAGGTCCATAACGTGTCATCCAGCTTGTCCGCCCAATCCTTGCGATTTTGATTAACTGACCGCTCAAGGATTCGCTTCAATCCACGGTTAGTGACCTCCACCTGTCCACTTGTCTGTGGATGATACGGGGTGGATAACCTGTGGTGGACACCATAACGTGCTAACGCGCGATCAAGCTGTGCATTGCAGAAATGTGTACCACGATCACTAATCAGTGCCTTTGGGGCACCAAACTGTGAGAACAAGCTCCTAACAAACCTCACTACAACTCGGGCATCATTTGTGGGTAAGGCTTGCACCTCGGCCCACTTTGACACGTAATCAACTGCCACGAGTATATATTTATTGCCCCGTGAGGAGGGGAATAGTCCCATGAAGTTAATGCCCCAAATGTCAAAGACTTCACATACTTGGATGGGGTTCTGCGGCATTTGGTTGCGTGCCGATATGTTCGTCGCCCTCTGGCATGAATCACATGCACCAACCAATATCTGAGAGTCACGAAAGAGTGTGGGCCAGTAAAACCCGGAGTCTAACACTTTCTTAGCAGTGTAATTCGCTCCATGGTGACCTCCGGTAGGCCCCTCGTGACAATCGCGCAAGATCTGCGCCGCCTCTACCCCGAACACGCAACGGCGAATCAGCTGATCCGCCCCGACCCGGAACAAAAATGGGTCGTCCCAGAAGTAATGCTTGAGGTCTGTGAAGAACTTCCTCTTTTGGTGGTGCGACAATCCTTTGATAAGGATTCCACACGCGAGGTAGTTCGCAAAATCCGCAAACCATGGCCATACATCTTCCACCGACTCGACACTCATCAAGAACTCGTGGGGAAAATTGTCATTAATGGTATCCCACGCGGAGTTATTGGCATCTTCATGCTCGAGTCTGGACAAATGGTCAGCAGCAACATTCCGGGCACCCTTCTTGTCCTGAATCTCTATATCGAACTCCTGCAGCAACAGGATCCACCTAATCAGGCGCGGTTTCGCGTCCTGTTTGCTAAAAAGGTATCGGATCGCTGCATGGTCCGTATAGACAGTGGTCTTAGACAGCACTGAATAAGATCTAAACTTGTCGAATGCAAATACAACAGCTGGAAGCTCTTTCTCCATGGTGGTGTAATGCTCCTGAGCATCATGAAGAGTCTTGCTAGCGTAGTAGATCGGGTGGAAGTGCTTGTCCTTTTGCAGTCCCAAGACCGCCCCTATCGCGAAGTCACTCGCGTCGCACGTAATCTTGAATGGCAGCTCCCAGTCGGGTGCTACCAATATAGGGGCTTCCACAAGCAAACACTTTAAAAGCCCGAAGGCTTTCACACATTCTGCACCAAACACAAACGGTGCATCCTTTTCCAACAAACGGGTCATCGGACAGGCGATTTTTGAAAAGTCTTTGATGAATCGCCTATAAAATCCCGCATGACCCAAAAAACTTCGGATCGCTCTGACAGAGGAGGGTGGAGGGAGCCTAGAAATGATATCTACTTTGGCCGGGTCAACCTGCAACCCACTTTGGGAGACCTTATGCCCCAAGACTATTCCTTCCTTCACAAGACTGGTCTCCTCACACCTCTGAAGCATCTGCTCCAGATTCCCTAGACACTGATCGAATGAACTCCCAAAAACGGAAAAATCATCCATGAACACCTCCATGGAGTCCTCGATCATGTCATGAAAAATGGCAACCATGCAACGCTGGAAGGTCGCCAGCGCATTGCACAACCCGAACGGCATACGCCTGTAGCCGAATGTGCCAAAAGGGCATGTGAAAGTCGTCTTGTCCTGGTCCACAGGATCGATAGGGATCTGAAAGTATCCAGAGAAACCATCAAGGAAACAGTAGTACAACTTCCCCAAAAGTCGTTCCAACATCTGATCGATGAATAGAAGCGGGAAGTGATCCTTGCGGGTGGCGTCATTGAGCTTGCGATAGTCAATGCAAACTCTCCACTCCGTGACGGTCCTCGTAGGAATCAACTCATTCCTATCATTCGTGACCACCGTCATGCCACCCTTCTTGGGCACAACGTGCACAGGACTAACACAAACAGAATTCGAGATCGGATATTTCAATCCAGCATCAAGCAATTTAATGACCTCGGACTTAACAACTTCTTGCATGTTCGGGTTTAGACGCCTCTGGTGCTGCGCACAAGGCTTATAGACATCTTTCATCAAGATTTTATGAGTACAAAATGAGGGATTAATCCCCTTGATGTCCATGATCTTCCAGGCGATTGCCTTCTTATGAAGTTTAAGCACACGAAGCAACTCGCTCTTTTCAACTGCAGATAGAGAAGATGAAATGATAACAGGTAGACGACCCTCCTCGTCAAGAAATGCATACTCCAGATGCGGTGGGAGCTCCTTCAGCTCCAAAGACGGCGGATCTTCAACAGACGGCTTCGACTTATCGCTCTCCTCTCGCTCAATCTCCACGAAACGCTCCGGGCTCTGGGAACTATCATCACCGATCTGATAGACCGGCTGCTCATCTCTATGGCCCTCCTTCATAATGCCATCTAAGTCCCCACACAACAGATGTGTGCCCGAAACATTCCCCTCTATTGTGCCTCAAAAGTGAGAACTGACACACTGGTCTACTATATCAAGATAGTATAGTGTGTCATCCTGACTCTCGGGATGACGCATCGACCTCTGAACATCAAAAGTCACATGCTCATCATTCACCCGGAGTGTGATTTGGCCTGCAGCCACGTCAACAATCGTCCTAGCCGTGTTAAGGAAAGGACGTTCGAGGATCAGAGGCACTTTAGGGTCCTCATCCATATCAAGGATGACAAAATCCACCGAGAATACAAATTTGTCATTTTTGACAAGCATATTCTCAACAAATCCCCGAGGATATTTGATCGAACGATCAGCAAGACGAATACTCATCCTGGTGGGTGAAGGCTCACCCAGATCCAACTTCTCAAAAACCTTATAAGGCATAAGGTTAATGCTCGCACCCAAGTCTGCCAGTGCATTACTGACAGACATGCTCCCTATCAGACAAGGGATGGTGAAACTACCTGGATCTCCCATCTTCATGGGCAGTCTATTCTGCAGAATTGCAGAGCAGTTCTCGTTTAAGAGCACACAGGACAGGTCCTCAAGTGTTTGATTATTGGTGAGGATGTCCTTCAGGAATTTGGCATACTTAGGCATCTGAGCTAAGGCCTCCACAAACGGGATGTTTATATGTAGCTGTTTGAACAGCTTGAGAAATTTCCCGTATTGCGCCTCGTCTTTTTGCTTCCTAAGTCTGCCAGGGTATGGAACAGGAGGAGTGTAGTCAGTGACTGGCTTCGGCAGCTGTGCTGTACTTGCTGGGACTCGCCTAGCGTACACCCCGTCCGAAGACTCAGTTTGGACCGATGTGTCAGGTCTCGTGGTTTTACCACTCCTCGTCATAATGGCATTTACATGCCCCCACGGATTAGGCTCAGTGTTGCCCGGGAGATTGCCCTGCTGTCTCTCGGACATCATCTTCGCCATCTGGCCTACCTGGTTTTCTATGGCCTGCATGGACGCCTTTTGTCCCCTCATCTCTCCCTCATAATTGGAGAAACGCTCCACGTGTTGCTGGTAGCGCTGCTCAGCAATTTGGTTGGAATTTGTTGTGTTGGTAACGAGTTGAGACATCATTTCCTCCAACCTAGACGTACCGCCCTGGGCGTGCTGCTGAGAACTGCCCACGGCGCCCTGGTTCTGGTACTGGTTCGGTCTGGGTTGGTAGGATTGGCCATGAGATTGGTAAGGCTGTTGTTGTTGGGACTGCTGGGATTAGTGAGATTGGTGTGGTGCGGAGGCTCTTTGCTGAAATCCGAGAGGGTTCTGGTTCGAAGTACCAGATCTCCACCCGAAGTTTGGGTGGTTCCTCCATCCCGGATTGTAAGTGTTACTGTAGGGGTTATTTTGGGGTCTCGACTGATTACCCATGTAAGCCACATCCTCGTGGCCAGTATACATAACCCCCTGAGCACACGAGCCAGGCTCGTGAGACACCCCGCACTGATCACACAGACTTTGGGCCTGGGCTACACTGTGTTGAGATCTGTCAAATCTCGTACCCAGCGCCTCTATATGTGCAGAAATGGCCTTGTAGTTATCCATGGCATGTACACCCGATCGGGCAGATGAAGACCTTGATCGGTCACTCTTTCGAGATTTTGACTTTTGGGACGTCTTTTCGATAATGGCCCATGCTTTATTGGGGGACTTTGTTCCGATGTCTCCCCCAGCATATACATCTAGGCATTCCTGTGTGTCATACTCGAGTCCCTGATAGAACATTTGCACCAGATGTCTTTTTGAGATATCATGGTGCGGGACGCTCAAGAGTAGGTCTTTAAATCTCTCCCACGCGGTGTATAATGATTCCTCATCTTGACGAAACGTCATGATGCGATTCCTCAATTTCTGTGTCTTTTCAGGAGGAAAGTATTGCTGCATGAATTGTTGGGACAACTCTGCCCAAGTCGTGATCGACCCTGCGGGTTGTGACAGAAGCCAAGTCCGGGCTTTGTCCCGCAGTGAGAATGGGAAGAGTCTGAGACGGATAGCATCATCGGAGATGCCCGTCATCTTAAAGGTGGCTAAAACCTCTAAGAATGCAACAATATGTCGGCCGGGATCCTCATGCTCCAGTCCACCGAATTGCACCGAGTTTTGTATCATGTTCACGATACTGGATTTGATCTCGAAATGGTCAGCCAAAATAGCCGGCCGGACAATACTCGGTGCGAGTCCATCTCCTCCTGGACGACCACTATCATTCAGCGGAATGTCGTCGTCCGCCATGATAATGTCACTGTGGGCTTCCGACCCCTCGTCGTCAGCCAGATCGTGCCTCGCCTCGTCGATTGGGACCTCAACTATAGGAGCAGAAATAGGAATATCAGAAACACGATGTAACTTATGAAGTCTAATCCTCTCGCTTCTCCTCAAGCGCCTTCGCTCCTGGTCAGAAAGATCACCAGAAGACCCAGGGTTCGTGGACATCAACCTGCATATAAGAATGATGCAGTTGCAACAGGCGAATATATGACAAACCCAATAAAGGCGATAAAAGACAGAAAAATAAATAAATGAAATAAAGAATCAATTAATTCATGCGAAAATAACGGAAAGCTATATATTCAAGAAAATCAAATAAAAACTAATAGAATCAATTTAAATGAACAGAAATAAGCAGACTAAGCCTAAAACTATACAAAGAATGAAATTAATAATTAGTCCGAATACGAACAAATAAATCTAATTAATTTAAATAATGAACAAATCAAATTCATAGACAAACCAATTAATCCAATATTCAATAAATAAAATCTATCAACATCCTAATGAACGAAAAATCAAATCAAACAATCCTATAAGCAAATAAATGAACGAATCTATATGCAAACCTATAAACCAATCTAAAATCAATCCAAAATATCTACAGACAATTAAATTTAATAAAAATTCAAATAATCATATATGCAAATAAATAAATGAAATAACGAATCAAAGAAGTATAAACAAGTATTCACAAGCATGTACACTGGTAAAAACTTGACTCGGTTCGTTCCTAAAGCTCGTCGCGTCCCCGGCAACGGCGCCAAAAACTTGATGTGTGCGGATATACACATAATTTTACAATGAATAAACACACGTTTTGCTTTAATATTTATGAAAATGGTTTAGACCTTAATATTAAAACACACACAATAGGGCAAGTGTACCCTGTCATATATGTAGTAATGTGTAGATAAGAACCAGATATCGATCCATGGACGCGCACGGAGCAATGGTACTAGAACTCTATCCCCGATTTACCAGTAGAAAAAGATAGTTTGAGTTTGTTTATAGCTAAATTAATTCTAACACATGTAAATAACTTAACTACGACTCCAAATAGAAAATATAACTATATAAAGTATAATACGCCAATCCAAGCATGTCATCTACATTTAATAAGAAATAACGGCGTGATCAACATTCCCATTTTCCGACAGTTAGTGTCCCTTTCGGGCATCCTAACATGACAACTATATGGAAAGCTAACACGAATACACATGTTAACCACCTCAAGTCGTTTACTAGCGAGCAGCTGATATGATCTCATGTGAATCTTCTAAAGATAAGTTAGTCATCCGTTAAGAGTTTTCTAACCTCACTAATCAAGGAAAGCAATATCGAATACACAATACAACCACCGAGATTAGCATAAAGTAGAGCATTTCACAACCTATTCCATTTTACCAACTTTGAACATGTGATACTCCGCAATTTCAGGTTCTCACTTTAACTAAACCCTAGTTACATTCCTTGCATTCTACTTAACTAGGGTTAGCTAGATAGGACACACGTTGCACAATTATAGGTTAATAACTGCATGAAGTGGTAATTCGGGGAATTACCATACTGTATACATGGTTAGTGAACCTCGGACGTTGGTGAACAATGAAGTTAAATAATTGAGAATTAATTGATTGAGTGATTGCAATTACGTGCTTTTATGATACTGTGTGAAACTATGTGCAAACTGTATGTGATTATGTGAACCTAAATCGAATACGTTAATAAAAATCGTTAAAGGTGGACCATTAGAATGATTGGGGTCTTAACACATGGGGTTACACTTGTTACGGATCGAAATAGCGAAAACGTCGAAGGAAAACACGTCGGGTGATGAAACGGGCCAGCCACGCAGGCCAAAGCCCTGTGAGCGGCCGCTCACAGGGGCCAAGCGGCCGCGCGCGGGTGCCTGACGCCACCAAACCGACTTAAACACCTATTTAAGCAACCCTAAGCCTCTTGTATCACCAAAACTCAAACTCTAATCGCCCCTACTGCCCTACTTACGAATTATTAACACCTAAACACCTGCAAAAGCTCAAGAACATCGATCGGGAAGCTTGGAGAGTGTTCAGTTGATTGTTTTGAAGTGCTTGTGGTATAATCTTCATTCCCTTATGTTTTAATCTTCTTTAAATTGTTTTAAAACATCAAAATCTTGTTTGTCCAGGTCTGAAAGTATTTTATAAAAGTTAAAACATGACGATTATGAAGATTAAAAGGGTCAAGCACATTGTTATGTAATGAATGTTATGTGTTTTGCATGATCATGTGTGTTCTTGATGTTAGATAACTAGGGTTGATGAATGATAATATAAACAAGTATCTTGTTAGGTTTTGATCATATTATGTCCTATTAATGTAATAGGATGTTTGTTTGGTGTTGTTAATCGATAATATGCAACTAGGGTTTGATATAATTGATAATATTGCATGATTAGAATCTAGACAGAATCTGAATGTCAACTTGTAGGGTCTGTTTCGTGGCTTGAAAGTAATTGTTTGGATCGATTCATTGCATGAATAGATTGTACATGGTCTAGCTTTTCATAATAGGCAAGATCGCCTGATTTGGATTTCGTTTGAGTCGTTTTTGGAATTTTCTTTGAAAATAGGTCATATCAGAATTTCGGGTTAAAAAACTGAGTTGACTTTGAGTCATCATAACTAGAGTTTTAAAAAGATTTGGGTTATGAAATCTTTACAGAAGGTTAACATTGGAGTAACTTGAGTTTTCCAAGTGGATTCATCCCGTTTGGATGAATACACAATTTTTGGGAATTTTTCTATTAAACTGACCTGTTATGAAAGTTTTCTGAACATAGCTGTGTTGAACGAATTTTAATTATTTTTGTGTTTGGTTTTGAGACAAAACAAAAATATGGGTTGTTAAGTGAATCCGAAAGAATATTCAGTAAAAATTTGAGAGATTAACTCACTGATTAAGTATTTTAAATAAATTAGTTTTGATGACGCACAATCTGTCCTAAAAACACAGATTGTGTATTATGTGTTTATGTGACTAATTGAGGTCCTAGGTGGTATGTACTTGATGTGTAACTGAACGGGCACTTGTATGAGACACATATGGAACGTAAAAACTAATTATAACCAACATATTCACCAACGAGTCCGTAGGGTTTACTTATGCATATAGAATCACTAGGTGTCACCTACACACTTTTGAACATTTAAACGCCTTGGACAAATGGGTTATATGGTGTAATGATATTACGCCTATACTTACTTAGTGACACTTATACTAGGGAGTCGGTAGTGCACCCTACTTGGAGTTTGGATTTCTTTTGCTTGCACACTAAGGTGAGTTTCACTACTCTTTTTCTCAAAAGCATGCGTCTCGGGTTGAGACAACTTACTTAACGTTTTTCTAGTCCAGTTTGGGACTACTTACACATCCCGGGATGGGATGCTATGGATCCTTGTGTGGGTCAGCTTTTACTAGTTCGCAAACCGTGTCCTTGATGAACTAAACCAACTCTATCATCTGTAAGTCCTCACGTACCGAATGAGTTGCCGGGTTATGGCAAGCGGGTTATTAGTTGATAGCGTTATTAGGTCTTTCAAACCTCACACCGGCTCGGGGAGCGCGGGCGTTGTGATACCCCAGGAAAATCCCACATCGGCCGTGGCCAGGAGAGATCCTTGGTTCATAAGTAATGTCTTGCCTCTTAAATCACCAACGCGTTTTGGGACTTAATGTTAGTGGATGAGAGGAGAACTCCACAGTTAAGCGTGCTCAGGTGGGAGAAATTTCAGGATGGGTGTCCTCCTGGGATGTCTCCACTTGGGCAACCAAAAACAAATCCGTGAGCTCTGGATGGGCAAAGCGGACAATATTGGTGATGAGAGGGGCGGGGTGTTACAGGCGTGAACTATAACTTAACGAACTTTATCATTGTGGATAGACAATGATGTCAGGCATGCGGCTCACATTTGTGGCTACACGTACATAGCAGTTCGGTATATCGTGTTAGTTATCATGAATGGGCTAGCTACCCTTGACATGCGACGAACTAGTTGTTACACGGTTCTAGGAACCAACTCAATTACTTGTCTACGTGGTTTTGGAAACCAGCGCATTTACATACTCAATTACTTTACTTTGTGAACTCACCAGCTTTATGTTGACACACGATTTACATGCTTTTGCAGGTAGTTAGCTTCCAGTGCCAGGATTAGAAAGCACTGTACACTTCACTGCATTTGGGGTCTTGGGCATACACATAAATTACATATTATGCTTTTACATTTTCTTTCATATGGTTTTAATTTGGGCGCGTTGTTTTGCGCATTGTTTTTTTAAAAGGTTTAAATTTGGTTTACGCTTCCGCAGCTTAACTAAACTTGGTTTTTGAAAACGAACTAAATGGTTTGGGCAGTTAGAGTTCGTTCATGTGACTTATGGCTATGGGATCCTGGTTTGTCATGCGCCTCGCGGTATAAACCCCGCAGTGGAAATTTGAGGGTGTGACAGATTGGTATCAGAGCCAGGTTATAGTGAACTAGGACTGCATGTTGAGTCTAGTCTATAATCATCATAGCATAAGTACACTCACAACTTAAGTGAACAACTAGCTTTTAGCTACACATACCTACAACATATGATTTCAGGAGGTATGTTATCTTCTAGTTCTAGACCTAATTCTGAACACGTCAATGGTGGGAACCCAGGGTTACACCAGGTGACGCATTACTGGGAGTAGTATCCTAACAAACCTCATGTATGAGGAAACAACAAAAGTACAAGGGAGGGAGCCCTTGCGAGCGTTATGGCGCACGTACACAGGAAGCTGCACGATGCGCATGACGTGATACCATTAAACCGAATCAAATTCGAAGAGAGTCAAATGTTGAGACTTATCCTTTTCTTTGAGCAAGGAGACAATTAGTTCCTGTTCCTTGTCGCTTGATATTCCTTACTCTCATTTTGAAACTCAGACGAGACTGGGTTGCACATATAGAATTCATTTCTTACTTTAGTACCTTACGCCTAGTGCGAGCGGGCGAACGTATATCCTTGTTCTCATAAGTATATGGTAGATTCATGGGAACACATTAGATCGGGGCTTGTTGCACACACTCTTGGGGAGTTATGTAAAGCCTGCGACGTAGTGCAACATTACAAGGGAAGATGAAACCTACTAATGGCTGATAGCTACGATTGGAGGAACGAGTGGTGCAGCTTACCAATAAACTGGCTTACATAGGACTAGAGAAGGAGACTATACGTGATGAGAACCATATAACACTGACACCGCAAAAGAGGAAGGAGAAGGGACAAAAGGGGAACCTGAGCAGGACGAGCACATGGAAAGTGAGGATGAAATCTCTACTATCTAGATAGAGCGTGGCGATGATTGACTCTTACTTTTTCTTACCTGTCTTTTCTTTCTTTTCCCTTTTGTTAACTTAGATAAGACTAAGTTCGTATGATCAATGATAGGGTGGTTGAAGCCCTCGCATCATTCTAAACTAATAAAGACCCATTTTGTTAAACCATTCGTTTCCCCTAACTTCCACATTTGAACTTTCTTATTCCTTGAACGCACATGCCATAATAACAACCTGCCATTATATTTTCAAGCCTTTTATTGGTCGAAAACCTCGATAACTCCAACAGAACTGAAGGAGACCGCCTGATTGCTTTGATAGTATAAGTCATTTCCATGAGCATTTGCCCCAAGCAGGATGGGGTAATGCATGATACATGCACACTCGATGAGTTACAGATACTTGGATGGAGAACGTAGCACCCTATGATGTAATCTAGAACTTTGATGGATGGGTCTGAGATCGACGCCTACGCTACCAAGCTACAGGAGTTAGATACTTTGTGCTCGAATCTAATTAACCAACTTAGCCGGCGGATCGAATTTCAAACCAAAAGGGTGGGTCCCTCAGATTCGTGGCTTGGCCACTGCAGCTCACCTACCTAGAATCTAGCAAATCTTTCACCTGGCTCGCAAACTTATTGATGAAGCTGTTGAACATGGAAATTTTCTGAAGCATGGTGCTTCATCTCCTACTTTTGGTGATAGCAAGAGAACGTGGGATAGGTTGAGGTATAAGTCCTTCAACAACAACAACAACCATAACGGTAGCAACAACAACAGGGCTCGGGGAAGAGCATTTGTGATTGGCTTTGGGAAAGCTAGGACTGATAACAATGTCGTGACGGGTACGTGTTCCTTGAATGACACTCTTGCTTCAATCTTATATGATACTGTGCAGACTATAGTTTTGTTTCATCAAAAACTGAGTAAACGATTAGGGATGGTTCCTAATCTTCTTGATACCCCATACTCTATTGAATTGGCTGATGGGAAGCCTAACGAGGTAACCCATATACATCGTGACTGTAAGCTCGAGTTGAATATTGTTTGCCATCAACCTCTTACCTATCACCCTATGTAGCTTTGACCTTGTGGTTGGCATGGACTGGTTGTCCAAGCAGCATGCTGAAATTCTCTGTCAGGAGAAGATTGTTCGTATTCCCCTCCCAAGTGGAGAACTTTTATCCATACAAGGTGATCGAGGTGGTGCCATGGTGGGCATCATCTCCTATCTGAAAGCCCAGAAGTGTATTCCTAAGGGCTGTCCAGCCATTCTAGCTAACATATCTGATACTCGAGCTGAAAATGAAACCAAGATTGGGGACATCCCAGTGGTTCGAGATTTCCCAGAGGTCTTCCCAGAGGAATTACCTGGACTTCCACACGTTCGTCAAGTGGAGTTCCAGATTGATCTCGCGCCTGGAGCAGCACCAGTTGCATGCACACCGTACCGCCTAGCACTGGGCGAACTTCAAGAACTATCTACCCAACTCCAAGAGCTATTGGGTAGGGGTTCCATTAGACCTAGTTCTTCGCCATGGGGAGCTCCAGTTCTGTTTGTTAAGAAGAAAGATGGGAGTTTCCGCATGTGTATTGATTATCGGGAGTTGAACAAAGTGACGGTTATGAACCGCTACGCTTTGCCTCGTAATGATGACTTGTTCGACCAACTGCAAGGGTCGAGTTTCTATTCTATGATTGACTTGAGGTCAGGATACCATCAGCTGAGAGTCGGAGAGGAGGATGTGGCGAAGACAGCCTTTCGAACTCGTTATGGACATTATGAGTTTTTGGTGATGCCATTTGGGCTAACTAATGCACCGGCTGTGTTCATTGTTCCGATGAACCATGTGTGCAAGCCCTATTTGGACAAATTCGTCATAGTGTTCATAGATGACATACTGATTTATTCCAAGAGCAGGGAAGAGCACAAGCAACACCTGCAACTGATCTTGGAACTATTGAGAAAGGAGCAGTTGTATGCAAGATTCTCTAAATGTGACTTTTGGATTCGAGAAGTCCAATTTCTTGGACATATGGTTAACGAGGCAGGATTACATATTGATCCCGCCAAGATTGATGCTATTAAAAAGTGGGAGGCTCCTAAGACTCCTACAGAGGTGTGCCAGTTTCTTGGTCTTGCGGGATATTATCGCAGATTCATTGAGGGATTCTCTAAGATCACTCAAACCCTCACTGCTTTGACACAGAAGGGTATTACTTACATGTGGGGAGATGCCCAAGAATCTGCTTTTCAATTGTTTAAGGCAAGGCTCTGCAGCGCACCAATACTATCGCTACCTGAGGGAACAGAGGACTTTGTGGTGTACTGTGGTGCGTCTATCCAAGGGTTAGGATGTGTGCTAATGCCGCGTGATAAGGTGATCGTGTGTGCTTCACGTCAATTGAAGGTTCATGAGAAGAATTACACCACCCATAACTTGGAACTGGGAGCAGTGGCCTCTGCTCTAAAGATCTGGAGGCATTATCTCTATAGGACAAAGTGTAAGATCTACACTGACCAAAAGAGCCTCCAACACATATTCGACCAGAAGGAGCTGAACATGCGACAGCGTCGATGGGTCGAGCGTCTGAATGATTATGACCGTGCCATCAAATTTCATCCAGGGAAAGCTAATGTAGTAGCTGATGCCTTCAATCGCAAGGAAACGAAACCTAAACGGGTGCGATCTTTACAACCCACTATACATTCTAATCTTCCTGATGAGATACGTGAAGCCCAGGGCGAGGCTTGAAAGAAGAAAACATCGGGCTTGAAACTTTACATGGTGCTGATAAGCACTTGGAACGGAAGACGGATGGTCTTCAATACTTCATGAATCGAGTCTGGATACCACGTTTTGGGATATCAGACAACGGGTGCTCGATGAAGCTCACACCTCTCGATATTCGATACATCCGGGTTCGGACAAGATGTACCAAGATCTCAAAACTCCTTACCGGTGGCCAAACATGAAAGCTGAGATAGCCACTTATGTTAGTAAGTGCTTGACTCGTGCGAAGGTTAAGATTGAATAACAGAAACCTTCAGGCCTACTCCAGCAACCAGAAATCCCTATGGATTTCATCACAAAGCTCTCTAGAACGTCAACTGGCCATACCATGATTTGGGTTATCGTGGATCGGTTAACCAAATCGGCACACTTTCTGGCAATAAAGGAAACGGACTCGCTGGAGAAACAAGCAAATCTCTACGTCAAGGAGGTAGTCTCTACGCATGGGGTACCTAGTTCTATTATATCTGATCGCGATGCGCGATTCACTTCTCATTTTTGGACTACTCTCCAAAACGCTTTGGGGACTTTCTTAGATATGAGCACAGCCTATCACCCACAGACGGATGGACAGAGTGAACGTACCATCCAAACATTTGAAGATCTGCTACGAGCGTGCGTGGTGGATTTTGGCAATAGTTGGGATAAGCACTTGCCTTTAATTGAATTCTCGTATAACAACAGCTACCACACTTCGAAACAGTGTGCGCCTTTTAAGGCACTTTATGGACGCAAGTGTAGGTCTCCCATCTGCTGGACTGGGCTTGGGGATAGCCAACTAACAGGTCCCGAACTCGTGCACGAAACTTCTGAGAAGATAGTGCAAATCAGATACCTAATGGCTGCTGCTCGTGATCGACAGAAAGCTACGCTGATAAGCGTAGGAAACCTTTGGAGTTCCAGGTTGGGGACAAGATTCTATTGAAGGTGTCACCTTGGAAGGGGTGATACACTTTGGAAAACGGGGAAAGTTGAACCCACGATACGTTGGACCATTCGGGATTGTAAAAAGGATTGGTCCGGTAGCTTACAGGTTAAACCTGCCTAATGAACTTAATGGGGTACACGATGTACTCCACGTATCAAATATAAAGAAATGCATGTTGGATATAACACTGATGGTGCCACTGGAGGAGATCCAGGTGGACGGACGGCTACGGTTCATGGATGAACCAGTGGAGATTCTTGAGCGGGGCGTCAAGAACCTTAAACAAAACACTATACCTATTGTTAAGGTACGATGGAATTCCCGTCTAGGACCGGAATATATGTGGGAGCGCAGAGATCAAATGTGGCTCAAATATCCACACCTCTTTACTAAACCTGAACTTGTGCATAGATCAAACACTAAACATAAAGCAGCTCGCTCAAAGTGAATTTCGGGGCGAAATTCCTTTCAACTTGGGGATGATGTGACATCCGGGAACCAAGCACACACTTTTCTAGCTGGCTTTATTGTTTACATGCTGAATTTCGGGACGAAATTCTTTTCAACTGGGGATGATGTGATACCCCGCAATTTCAGGTTCTCACTTTAACTAAACCCCAGTTACATTCCTTCCATTCTACTTAACTAGGGTTAGCTAGATAGGACACACGTTGCACAATTATAGGTTAAATACTACATCAAGTGGTAATTCGGGGAATTACCATACTGTATACATGGTTAGTGAACCTCGGACGTTGGTGAACAATGAAGTTAAATAATTGAGAATTAATTGATTGAGTATGTGTAAACTGTATGTGATTATGTAAACTTAAATCGAATACGTTAATAAAAATCGTTAAAGGTGGACCATTAGAATGATTGGGGTCTTAACACATGGGGTTACACTTGTTAAAGCGAAAACTTCGAAGGAAAACACGTCGGGTGACGAAACGGGCCATCCACGCGGGCCAAAGCCCTGTGAGCGGCCGCTCACAGGGGCCGAGCGGCCGTGCGCGGGTGCCTGACGCCACCAAACCGACTTAAACACCTATTTAAGCAACCCAAAGCCTCTTGTATCACCAAAACTCAAACCCTAATCGCCCCTACTGCCCTACTTACGAATTATTAACCCCTAAACACCTGCAAAAGCTCAAGAACTTCGATCGGGAAGCTTGGAGAGCGTTCGGTTGGTTGTTTTGCAGTGCTTGTGGTATAATCTTCATTCCCTTATGTTTTAATCTTCTTTAAATTGTTTTAAAACATCAAAACCTTGTTTGTCCAGGTCTGAAAGTATTTTATAAAAGTTAAAACATGACGATTATGAAGATTAAAAGGGTCAAGCACATTGTTATGTAATGAATGTTATGTGTTTTGCATGATCATGTGTGTTCTTGATGTTAGATAACTAGGATTGGTGAATGATAATATAAACAAGTATCTTGCTAGGTTTTGATCATATTATGTCCTATTAATGTTATAGTATGTTTGTTTGTTGTTAATCGATAATATGCAACTAGGGTTTGATATAATTGATAATATTGCATGATTAGAATCTGGACAGAATCTGAATGTCGATTTGTAGGGTCTGTTTCGTGGCATGAAAATAATTTTTTTGATCGATTCTTTGCTTGAATGGAGTGTACATGGTCTTAGCTTTTCATAATAGGCAAGATCGCCTGATTTGGATTTCGTTTGAGTCGTTTTTTTAATTTTCTTTGAAAATAGATCATATCAGAATTTCGGGTTAACAAACTGAGTTGACTTTGAGTCATCATAACTAGAGCTTTGTAAAGAGTTGGGTTATGAAATCTTTACAGAAGGTTAAAATTGGAGTAACTTGAGTTTTCCAAGTGGATTTATCCCGTTTGGATGAATACACAATTTTTGGGAATTTTTCTACTAAACAGACCTGTTATGAAAGTTTTCTGAACATAGCTGTGTTGAACGAATTTTAATTATTTTTGTGTTTGGTTTTGAGACAAAACTAAAATACGGGTTGTTAAGTGAGTCCGAAAGAATATTTAGTAAAAATTTTAGAGATTAACTCACTGATTAAGTATTTTAAATAAATTAGTTTTTTATGAAACACAATCTGTCCTAAAAACACAGATTGTGTATTATGTGTTTATGTGACTAATTGAGGTCCTAGGTGGTATGTACTTGATGTGTAACTGAACGGGCACTTGTATGAGACACATATGGAACGTAAAAACTAATTATAACCAACATATTCACCAACGAGTCCGTAGGGTTTACTTATGCATGTAGAATCACTAGGTGTCACATACACACTTTTGAACGTTTAAACGCCTTGGACAAACGGGTTATATGGTGTAATGATATTACGCCTATACTTACTTAGTGACACTTATACTAGGGAGTCGGTAGTGCACCCTACTTGGAGTTTGGATTTCTTTTGCTTGCACACTATGGTGAGTTTCACTACTCTTTTTCTCAAAAGCATGCGTCTCGGGTTGAGACAACTTAACGTTTTTCTAGTCTGGTTTGGGACTACTTACACATCCCGGGATGGGATGCTATGGATCCTTGTGTGGGTCGGCTTTTACTAGTTCGCAAACTGTGTCCTTGATGAACTAAACCAACTCTATCATCTGTAAGTCCTCACGTACCGAATGAGTTGCCGGGTTATGGCAAGCGGGTTATTAGTTGATAGCGCTATTAGGTCATACAAACCTCACACCGGCTTGGGGAGCGCGGGCGTGAACTATAACTTAACAAACTTTATCATTGTGGATAGACAATGATGTCAGGCATGCGGCTCACATTTGTGGCTACACGCACATAGCAGTTCGGTATATCGGTGTTAGTTATCATGAATGGGCTAGCTACCCTTGATATGCGACGAACTAGTGGTTACACGGTTCTAGGAACCAACTCAATTACTTGTCTACGTGGTTTTGGAAACCAGCGCATTTACATACTCAATTACTTTACTTTGTGAACTCACCAGCTTTATGTTGACACACGATTTACATGCTTTTGCAGGTAGTTAGCTTCCGGTGCCAGGATTAGAAAGCACTGTACACTTCACTGCTTTTGGGGTCTTGGGCATACACATAAATTACATATTATGCTTTTACATTTTCTTTCATATGGTTTTAATTTGGGCGCGTTGTTTTGCGCATGGTTTTTTTAAAAGCTTTAAATTTGGTTTACGCTTCCGCAGCTTAACTAAACTTGGTTTTTGAAAACGAACTAAATGGTTTGGGCAGTTAGAGTTCGTTCATGTGACTTATGGCTATGGGATCGTGGTTTGTCATGCGCCTCGCAGTATAAACCCCGCAATAGAAATTTGAGGGTGTGACAGAACACAAATCTACTAAGATCGCTATTTCTACCAAAATAACTAACAAAGATCATTAACCGTGTCAAAGATCAGTAACGGCACCATTATGTTTTGAAAACCCTTTTACGTGCCGGTAAGCATTTCTAATCATTATTCGACTAACTTTAACCAAACCAATACCCGGTTACAGTTTCATGGTGTAAACTTATTAACAAGTTAACTCGTCTACTACCGAATGATTAAACGGACGGTTTTTCAACATGTATCCGCCTAACACATTCGATAATCATCAAAGTCATTCAAACATAACTACAAATCCATTAACAATGAAACAAGGTTGCATTATGATCATCAAGATTCAGACATGAAAAACGCCAAATTTATACAAAACATGATTACATACTAATGATTGTTTTAACTACTAACTATTACTAATGTTGTTGCCCGTAGGCGTACGATTAATTAAAACAACATCAAAATAGCATACAAAATCAGATTTGGATCTAAAAAGGCTAAAAGGATCAAACCATAAGAATGCGAAAGAGATGGATTGGATGATGAAGGATGGATCGGATGGATTCCCGAGCTTGTTTAACGGCCTCCCAGCAGCTTGATTCGTCCGAAAATCGCCTAAAATCGCCTCTCCAAAACCCAATAATCGATCACTGGGCTAAATGGGGGATTTATAGAAGAACAGGAGCCTGTGAGCGGCTGCTCGAAGCCTGTGAGCGGCCGCTCACTTTTCAGACAAGTGGACCAGTTGCTCGTTTGCTGACGTAGGCCTTCCAGAAGGTTTCTGAAAATATCTGGCTGTGAGCGGCCGCTCACAGGACCCGAGGTCCTGTTTGCGCGCCGAAAACTGCGTTTTTCCTTCAGTTATGCTTTCGGGACATCGTTTAAGACCTGAAACTACAAAGATATCAAAATAAGCACCAATTCCTGTGTATAAGGTAAAAAACGTCTGAAAATTAGAGTTAAACGGGGACTTTTTTATGTGTAAATTAACGTATATCATACATTATGAGAACTATATTTTGAGTTTACGTATTTCATATAGTGTTGTTTATTGTGACCGTTGACTTGGATCCTGGTTTGTCATGCGCCTCGCTGTAAAACTCCGCAATGGAAATTTGAGGGTGTGACAAAGATTTAAGTTTGAACTATATTTATAATTTGTGGAATTTGAAAAGACTTATTTACTATTTCTAATTTCTATGATGTTTGTGTTTGCGTGGTTTGATTTATATTAATTGCTATATTTCTATTCGGATTTCGAAACACAGAGGTAGATAAGTTAGAGAAAAAAAACTTCGTTTTAATTTGGTTGAATATGGTTCAAATTGGTTTGTTTGTTTTAAACCGAAACCAAACCGAATTCAATTTGGTTGAATTTGGTTTGTTTTTCATATTTCTAATTTGGTTTGGTTTGGTTTGGTTTTTGGTTTGGGGTACAAAATTTTGAAAACCGAATAAACCGAATCGAATAAACCAAATAAACCGTAAACCGAACCGACGAACACCCCTGCCCTCAATCATTAAATTTCATCACATTCAAGATTTTAAAATCCTTGTTAAAACTATAATCTCATAACTTGTGTATGGGAGATACTCTAGCACCAACACTAAAGAGTACCGAATTTTGTCAAACTTTCATCACCTGGAAATTTCACACACTGTAGCAAATAAATATCTTGTTAAAGAGTCTTTTATTTCCACAAACCTATTTTCTAAATTTCAAATGTTTATGTAACAATTTATTGCCGTAACAAATGATTTTCGATGAAAAGTTTTATGGATTAATCAAAGTCTATTATACAAAACATCTCAACGAATTCTTGATTTTTTTGAAACCCGACATCGTGTTTAAAATCTCTGATATTCCGATCTAAATCCATTTAGTTTGTACTACTTATTCTAAAAAAAAAATTTAACCACACTTACTTTTTCCCAAAACCAATTTTGATAATAAAATCTTTCTAATCACGGAAAAATTTAATCATTTGAATTCTCATTGATTTATACTTGCTTCTAGCTAGTTTGAACTGTCACGATTATTGCATTTGCCACAATCATGCTTTATTCTGTGAAGATCCGTTGTTTTCTCATACGCTTGTTTCTAACATTGATTCAAAACTCATGAGTGACCTTATACTTGTTACTACACGCTATGTGATTACCTATACTTCAAAACCTTCTTACCCCTTGTGTTCATTTTATTTAAAACTCATTGATTAAGCTTCAAATACTTGATCTTATTGATTTGAAAAACTATTGATTTAACCATAAATATCCATAACCTATTTTTGTACCAGATGGACCCTGATTCCAAAGCAAGGAATTATTTATTTATTTATTTATTTATTTTTCGCTAGTTCTGTAAACAACCATCGTTTTAACAAAGATCTCATCTAGTTTTAAAAACCCACCCCCTTTTCAAATGGCCTTTTGAGGTTTTATTTGGCATACAAACCAAGATATTAACCAAATTATTTTTGAAACAAATGATCAGGGTTCTTGCACCAGATACTCAATTAAATTTTGATTTTGAAAGAAAAATCATATTTTTTAAAAAAATGATGAAACCCTCTTCAGATCACACAGCCTGCAATCTCAATTGCTCAATCTAGATCGACTATCTACATTTATCTTTTATCCCAACATAAGTGTCTATGTGTTATTCTATGTTGCATTTTGTCTTAAACAATACTTTGGTAAGCACAATTAGACTAGCATAATCATTAACTCCGTACAAGCCAACGATACACAATGATAGATCTATTGGATTGACAACCCCACCCGGATACGTGTACCTCCAGTATGGGTAGCGTGGGTGATTGTTATCGATCATATAACAAAAATGAGTGAATCATATGCGTATGGGATGGACCACAATAATCATGTCACAAGGTTTGATTATGCAAACGATTTACCAGGTAGTGTTGTTTTCACATATGGACTAGATTTGCCATGACACTAGAATTGTACAAGCTTTTATACTCATGATACATTATTCAAATCTATGTAATTCTCACCAACTTTTGTTGACCCAAAATATTTTCAAGCCTAACATGTTTCAGGTTATAGCTTTGCTTGAAGATTAGAGTTAATGCCTGAAGATTTATATTTAGTGTTTCTCATTTAATGTACAAATTCCTTTTAGAACAATTGTATGTAATTCATTTAATTAATTATTGAAACTTATTATTTACCATGAGCTACTGGACAATCATCAATACATGACATCCCGATGTTTCCGCCATTTGTTGGGGTGTTACATAGATAAAGTTCGGATAGCATAGGGTTATGAACTATGAGTCTTAACGGGTCAAATGGTGATGTCCTCATCATTTGAGTCCAACACATGATGCTTGTATTCTAAGAATTTAGATTCATGAGGTTAGACAATCAAATTGTGAAATATCGCCATTTGGGTTCCGAGAGACTAATGTTTGTCAATTTAGAGAGTATACAGGTAAACGCATTTGAGAATTGGCACTTGATGCCAAGAGTCATGGAGAAGGAGTCATGAGGTACGAAAGTGGTTCAACACTATCGGGTAAGTCCGTAGTGTAAAGTAGAACCATGGGCGAGTAAATGTGGATTAAAACCACCCACATGAAGTGTGGGTGCCAAACCGGTAAGTCATTTTCAACAAATGTGTCTAATGCGCGATAATGCGCTTAGATGCATTTAAAATGGTGAATTCATGAAATTGGTAAAATTCTAAGCCCATAAAGGCTTAGTGGTTTTCAAACATGTTAATGAGTCAAAAATAATGGATGGCAACTAAGTTGTGTCGCCCACGGGTGACTAAAACGAAATATAGACCTCTAAGGGGTAATTTTGGAATTTTAGAGGTCTACTAAAGGCCAATAAATAAACCGAGTCAAAATAAGCAAATCAGACAGTGTTGATTAGTTTAACACGTGTCCAATGAGTAGACAATATGGTTTTTAAGCCTTTTGTGTGGTAAAGTAGTGCCTTGTATAGCCCAAAGCCTTAACAGGTCAATTTGGGTAAAAATCGACATAAACATTTAGTGACATATACCAGGTCATAGTGACATAAACCGGATGATGTTTTTAGTTAAACAAGTGTCCAATGAGTCAACAATATAATTGTTACGCCTTTTGAATGGTCAAATAGCATTTTGTATAGTCCATGGCCTTAACGGGTCGATTTGGGTGAAAACCGCGTAGACATTAGCTAAGCCGAAAGGAGTTTTTAAACATCGTAAATGGGCATCTTACAAGCTCATTAAATGGTATTAAACAAGTCCCCAAGTGTCCTTAGGAAGGGCCTTGAATTTGGTTTTAAAAGTATCCAAGAATTGGGAAAAATAACAAAGGGAAAAATAGCTAAGTCTGAAAATCAAGAGGAGGGACAGAACCTGCTCGCAATAAGCTACGACCAGCTGGCCATAAGCTACAGCGGGTTCCATCCCAAAATCTTAGTTTGACCTTTAAAATCAGGTTGTTCCGTTTTCGACATGTATTGAAGTTCCAATTATTCTAAATGTGTTATCAACAACACAACTAACCATTTCTTGGGTAATGCTGCTAGGTAAACATGTGATGGAAGTCCCGGAGCAAGGATCAAGTCGCGAGGAGAGCCGAGCACACCCAAACACTCAAAAGCTTTATCAATAGAATGTCCGTTTAAATACAAACTTTAATACAAGTTTTTAGTAGTTGAAAACGTAAAACATTGTCGGGATCAAACATGAATGGGATTCATTGATTTAGGTTTTCATAATTTCCAAAGTTTTAATCGAGAATGACTTTAATTAAGTCCAAAGCTTGTTAGTTTTAATGTTAATCACATATTTATTGGTTAGGGTCTTACAAAATTGTGCCGCCAGTTTGTGAAATGTTAGGTGCACTAACGTAAAAGTACATTCCTACCCTTTGTAATATTACTGAAATTTACATTTCCATCCAAAGACATTGAATAGTCATGGACAATGTTGTCAGCTCACGTCGGGTGTAGATCTAGGGTTTCGATACAAAGCCGACCACCATTTGTAGGTCCTAGAGCGTAATATTGTGTGCAACAATGGGATGGTGGTTTGGATGGCGGATAAAGAGAGAGAAAAAGACATACGGTGGTGGTTGGAGCCACAAAGATGGGGTTGGAGAGCCACTTCGCCAATGTCGTTTTAACCCATTGTCGCCGGCCACCGGTTGAAGGGTAGAGAAAGATAGAGAAAGTGAGAGTTACGATGTCTGGACCAAATAACAAAACCTAGAAGCATTATTAACAAGATTGACATCATCTGTTTGATTTTGAATTTCGTATGAAAGGTTAGAGAAATGGCAATGACGATGAAAAGTAATTTTGTGTAAAATTAATCTACCAGGTTTATGTTTCTAATGGCAACTATAACCCATTTTATAAGGGAGGACGGGTCGTTTACCATGAATCCAACGGGTACCCCACTACCACCACGATAACACGACCACTGGTGGCATAGGTAGTGGGGCCATGGAGAGTTTACGTGAAGAAGTACACGGTTGGTTAAATGTTTTGTTTATTTTTTTTATTTACTTCAAATATCGATTTAATGGTTTTTTCTTGCAAAAGGAAGATGATTAGAGCAGAAGCACGGGACTATTAGGAAGGGAGGTTCAAGAAGAGGTTGAAGATATCATGAAGGAAGGTTCAAGATGATTAATTTTTTTTTTCTTTTTGCAATTACGTCCTTAAACTATTGATTAAAATATAATTTTGTTTTCCTTTTGCAATTAGATACTTAAACTATTGTTACAATTATATTAATTTTATTTTCTGATTTATTTAACTTTTAATTTATTTAATGAAGTTGAGTTACATGTTTTATTTTATAAGTTATTTTTAATGGAAAATATTTTTTTTAAATGAAAAATAAGTTATTAACTATACTTTTAAATGTATTATTTATTAAAAACAAATAAACGAATTAGTGAAGTGTCGCCTCCAAAATTCTGTTTCAGTGAACAGATGTGACAGTGCATGATTGGTGAAAAATCATGGTAATTCAGTGAATACAAGTGAAGCGCTCCCCCCCCCCCCCCCCCCAAATGAAATCATTAAACTTATAGAATTGTATCTATTTTTATCTATGTAATAACTATTCGATTAACTATAAGTAAACAAATTATTAAATTTTTTTAGCTTATTTAACGTGCGTATTATTATTTATGTGTCGGTATACATTTGGGTTATTTACATTTCAATGTAAACAGTTTCTTAAAACAAGTCATGTCAAATATAATATGTTTTGTGATAATTTTAGTGTTTCCATTTCTACTTTTCGACGCACGGCAACACGCTATGAATGTGAATATGTCTTTCATTACACGTGTCCCTTTCCCTATATACATGTTTTACGCGTTTTTGTAATTTTCTATATATGATTCGGGTGTGACATATAAATACATTTAGATCTAACTGTACTGCTAATGAGTTAAATCAGATAGGTCAAACGTGCTTTTTCATATGTTTAACGCATCTCATAACACTTGAGCTAATCCGTTTAATGTTTGCAGTGTTCCCACACCACAACACGTGCAACTCCAATTACTAGTTTGTTTAAGTTGTTAGAAATCTAAATATATTAATATTTGGAATTGTTAGAATTGCGCCTTGTGTATTTTCGATATATTTCAGTTTCTTTTTTGTTCTTTTTTTTGATGAACTTGATATCGGATTTTAGTTACAGAAATCTGAAAGGGTAATTTCGAACCACATAGGGTCATAAACAGAGATCATGATAACACAAGGGATAGTAATGGGTTAGCTTCGGATCAGGTATTGGACTATTGGTACTCCCATACTCATACCAGTTGTAAAATCGTGTTCCATACCCAGCCTATTACCCAACTGGTATTTGTCTGGTAATTAGTTACCCATCGGATTTCGATTATACCCATCTCATATATTTCGGATTTTGGATATAACCATCGAACTTAGGTGTTTTATCATCCCTAGATTACACAGGGATACTCAACCATAGGGATAATGAGTCATTGAGTACTGGACGAGTACAGAAAAAGGTATGAGACCGTAATCCCTCCACCCGTTCCAAACTCAACTCATTATCTCTAAAGTTGAATTAATCTATCCTTACTTTTTTATATGTTTTAAAAATTATAAAATAATTAATAATTTATATTATTTCAAATAATAATATAGCTTTTTTGAACAAGTAGTTAAGAACATATTGTGAACACTTAATACATTTTAGCTATACAACAATTGACCACACACGATTTGAGTATTATGATTGCATTAGTACCATCTGGATCTATCATTAAATAGAGTGAAGGTTTTGTTGAGCCAAAAAGTTTGGTGGTAGAATTATAAGGATTGCCTACATACATAAATTTGGTCTAAGAAAATATTTTCAAACTCATTTATTTTATTTATTTATTTTTTTTTTTTTGAAAGGTTTCAAACTCATTTATTGTTATTTATCTTAAACAAAAAGGGCGCATTGAGTGCAAATAGGAAATAAGGTGCACAGCATGCGGATGTAGCTAATAAAGTACAAAATTTTCGCTTTAGTTTATCATTATATTATACTATATTATATTCCGGAAGCATTCCGTGATAAATAATCTAATATAAACTGATAAAATATGTGTTATGATGTCACATTGAAATTAATGTACTATAATATGGAAAAAACAAAAATTTTAATAATGTGAATAAGAATGAAAATGTTTATTAAATCGAAGATGTATGTTTGGATAAGGAGCAGAGCTAGAAATAACCATTGCAGGGCATGATTGAGGCTAGTTTTGAAGTTGCGATGTTTTTTTAAACAGAGTGGTTTTAACCTATTTTGTTCTTGATGAAAATATAATTCCTAGTTTGAACATAAGTAGTGACTTGCCTAGACATTATTAATGAATTAGCTGAACACATTGTGTTTTTCTCCTGTATAAACAAAAATCGACAAAAAAAATCGTTTTTTTTTTTCTTTTTGTTTTTTGTATAGCGCTATGGTACTCGTTGGAAATATAATTAAATGTTTGTTAATTTGGTGTAAAATTTTTTAAAAAAATCTCATACATAAAAGTTATTTATGTTTTAAAATTGTGGGGAAAACATGATGGATAAAGATACTTTTGAATAAAAATAAAGAGGATGTCGCATGACACACTCAAAGAGGGAAGATGACCTCTTTGATTGCCTTGTAGGATTTCATGTTTTGGAATATATATATATATATACATAAATGGGAGGGTTAGAATAAAAACCCATGAAATTTGAAGAAACCATGTAAACCTTCTTATAGCCAATGATCAAACTAGATTAATGGTGTAGATTTGATGGTTAATATTATATTGATGGAAAGTACAAAAAAGGAGGGGAGAGATAGTAGAAAGCGTATATGGGTAATTAACCATGGCATTGGGTGTGGGTAATTGCATGAAACCGCAGGCATGTCATTCATTTTCTATATCATCAATAACCTCTCCCCCTCTCTCACATACTTATAGTTTCTACACAAATTCAAATTTCACAAAAAATTTCACCCCGTTCTCTCTCTGTCGAACAATCAACAGTGCATCATCAATCCATTTAACAACATTTTAACAAACAAAAATACTAATTAGTGGTGACCCATCAATGAAACGATGAAATCATTCATGTGGAGCTTATCTTCGTTTAGCCGACGGTTGGGTGCGAAGAAATCTTCTAAAAGGTACATGCTTTGTTGGTTTTTGTCCTTTTATTGTAAAAATGGGGGATTTGTCAAATTTGGTGTAAGAAATTATTGATTGAGCAGGACAAATAGTACATTTGTCAAATCAATGCAAGAAATTGTTTACATTGATGATGTAAACAGAACTTCCATTGTAGTATTTATCTTTTACGGACCAATAGGTAGATGAGAGTTTATGAATGTGAGACCCCTCATGAAACCCTCATGAATATAATGTTTGAAATAGGAAGAAAAGAAAATTGGTCATTTTGTCTGATGACACGGCAACAACCAGGCATAGTAAGGACACTGCATATCAACTACTGGGTATGAAGAAGCAAAACGTCAACTAGGTAGGTGTTACAGGGACTTTTGGGTAGTAATGAGGATTTTTTTTTAAATGATAATAATGTAATTTTATTTAGAGTGACCTATTTTTTGTATATGTAGACTATAATTCTGACACACCACTTATCCACTTAAAGAGGCTGCGTAAAACGATTGTCAAAGCTTTAGATCATGATGATCCAGGGCCGTCGAGGGTGCAACCTTCAGATAATGATGATGCAGGACCATCATCCTTGGAAGCTTCTGATCATGATGATGCAGGTTCGTCAACAGGGAAAAGTTCTGATGATGATGATGTAGATCCTTCAAACTTGAAGGCATAGAAGGATACTGGTCAGTATAAAAAATCTAATTTGGCACCATGTTTTGTAATTTATTATTGTTAATTTGTTAATTGTTCTGGTATGTGTGCAGCAGACAAGGTGTCTTTTTTTTTTTTTTTTTTTTTTTTTTTTTTTTTTTTTTTTTGTAACAGACGTCTTTGACAAGGGGCCAAAAGCAAAGGTGAGGTGTTATGTGTTTCTTCAATAGTTTTGGTGTTACATGTGTAAATCAGTTGTTATCATGTGGTTAAGCTAAAAGTTGCTTACATCCGATGTTATATGTTTTGTAAACCAGAAAATAATCTAGCATGTGGTGTAGTTCAGACAAGAAATAAGAAAGGTGTGGTGATACAAAATATTAAAGTGTTATTTACACTGATTTTCATGAAAAACTAGTGTGAACTTATAATGGTTACATGTGTAACAGATAAACAAGCCATTCCTGTGTATGATGTGTCTTCATGTTCGCCGGTTAGGATAACACGATTAAAAATTCGAGCCATAGAAATTTCATCGGATACGGCCAAGACAAAAAAAAAAAGTCAGACCAGCGAAGGCGAAAAAATGCAAGAGGATAAAAAAATGTGGAACGATGGGCTTGAGCCTCGTAGGCAACGAAAAAAGTTTAAGACGAACGAGTGGCTGGGAATACGTACTAGATCATCCCCAACACAGTTAACAAGGTGCATAAAAATACTAAGTGATGAACAACGTTTAGCAGTGAAGGATATGGAGTTGGGCAGGTTACTCAATCTTAAATTGGATGGGATACCAGCGAAGTTAGGGCATTATGTTGTAGACAACTTCAACCCGGAAAGTTTAGAGTTTGTTGTGCCATCTGGGACACTTTGCATTAATGCTGAAGTCGTGCACAAATCCTTAGTAATCCGATTGGAGGGGTTTCTTTCAATGCGCTGGAGCATAGGGAAGTGCATGATGAAGGCATAGCCAGATGGAAAAAGAGGTACCCACCCAGCAGATTTACATCTCCTAAGTAAATGGTTGAGATGATTGAGAAACAGTCCAATGATGAGGATGATTTTAATTTCTGTATGGATTTTATAATGTGATTCTATACTATCATGGTTGACTGTCAAAAACAAAGCAGTTTGAAGGATAACATACTCGAGTATATTACGGATGCCTTGGATTTTGCTGCGATGGACTGGTGTGAGTTAGTAGTTGAGGTACTGAAGAGTTGTAAGAATGGTTAGAGACGAGACAGTTTAGATCCACCTTTTACAGGTCCGCTGATTTTTTTAACGGTACGTTACTGTTTTGGTCAAAAATTATCTAATAAAAATAACTTTGTATTCCAAATTAGTTTATGTGAGGTAGAGTGCTAAATGTGTAGAAATATGTTTGTAAATTAATGAAATTTTCAAGATGGTGTATCAAGATGTTAAAGAAGCAAAAATATAACAACTATGATCGGGATGGCTTAGGTAAGTTCCGGGATGAACAGTTATATTCTCAGGATGGACAGTTATATCCTCAGGATGGAACTGTTGGGAATAAATAAATAAAGCAAATAACAAGAAGAACAACACACGATCTACGAGGAAAGCCCTTGATCAGTAATAGATCGCCGGCATAAAACCTCGGGAGGAGTCTAGGCCCCTGCCTTGTTTGTTAATATTAAAAATGGTAAAAGGATACAACTTTGGAAGAGTATGTGGATGAGTGTACTATGATTACAATGATTGTGTGAGTGTTTGTGATCAGCTAAGTGTATGTGTGTAGCTATAGTGTAAGCAATGTGTATGTAAGTGTCCTATACTCGTCCAATACTCTCACTTATATAGTACATGAGAATAACTAAAGAATCCCGTGAGATCCGCTAAGTAGTTAAGGTTCTTCAATGTTGTGTAACAGCTGTCCAGGTGAACGTTAGAGTTCTTCAACAGAAAGTAATCGTTAGTTAATGGTTTCTCCTTAGGTAGTCAATGATCCAGCTGTTTCCTTGTTTATTGACGATATTAAATGTGTATCGGTTACAGATTTGACTATGTCTGCCATCTTGACTATATCTTCCATCTTGACCACGAGTTGTACTTCTATCCTTGACTTCTTTAATTGAGGGTGATAATATAGACGTTACCAAGCATGTAAATCTATATTATATCTTATTTGTACCTGCAACCATACATAGGAAAATCAACTCATTAGTTCATTCTCAGGATGTGCACATGCTGAAATACTGTCACATCCTGAAGTCAGTCAAGTCCTTCAGCATCCTGGGGATGGCACATTAGGGATGTGAGGTAAAATCATCTTGAGGATTTTCACCCACAACAATTGTCCCCAAAAATATGTTACCGTTATCTTAATGGTAAAAATATTTTTCTCAATCGATTCCATGTTTCGAGATCTAACGGCTATTTTTTAGGCTAAATTTTGGTTAGAACCGTTATACCTCATCATATCCTGCTGCCTATATCTAGGCTTGCCCTTCCTCCTTTATAATCAACTAGGATTATTTGAAAAGGTAACTGCTTTTGCTTCTTTCTCGTCTTCTCTTTCTTATTCCTGCAAAAAAAGTCTTTTAAATTAATTTTTTAGACTGAGCAAGAAATTAACAAGGGCTCTTGGAAGCGTTGGAATCCCTAAGGATTTCACAGCCCAAAACTTGATCAAAGATCCTGATCAAGAAATCTGTACTTTTTATTATAAAGATATTCAAGCCCTTAAGAAATCAGGGGCTTTTCCTGATTCTGCCGTTTTTAGGCCTTTTGACCTAAATGCAAAGTCTGACTTTGCCTCTTCAATCTGGTTTGCTTTTTCTTTTTACCATTCCAGCTTGGCCTCAAATATCCATTCCCAGATTTCATCATAGAATTCTTTGATGCGACAAGGATGGCCTTTGCCCAGGCCATGCCTGAGATCTAGAGGATCTTAATAGTTTGTGATAAGATCATTCAGACTCACGGCATTAATCTTCAAGTTGGTGACCTGCCATACATATATAAGTTAAGGATACATGGGTCAAACCGTTATGTTCTTCAACTTCTTGATAAAGAACCTCCTCTGCTACATAACGTTGTGAGATCTAATAGGCCGTGGAAATCAAAATTCTTTTTTGTAAGGAGGGATTCCATTCCTTATGGGGATGAAATTCCTATGTTCTGGTTAAGAAGCGGTAAATATGTTAGACATAAATAAGATAGTCACATCCTGAGGATGTTAGTAATATTCTAAATCATCTTCATTTTGCATGTGCTTGTTTTGCAAAACTTGTTCCTACTTTGGACGACGCTTTTATCATACGTAAGGCAATACTAGAGCTACCTGTTTCAGCAAGGACTTTTGGAATATAAGAAAGTTTTTCTACAACTCGTGCCACTGAAATGTCTGGTAAGTCACATCCTGAGAATATGTATTTATTCCTGATTCTTGTGTTAGCCTGCGTATGTCTTTGTATCAGCAAAGAAGCCTGATTACTTTGATCTTGACGAGATCGACAGTCAAGATATCAAGTCTTCAAAGATAACTTCTCCATCCAGCTCCAGGATGACAAGTCCTCCCCTTGCCCCTAAGGCCAAAGCTGTAACTTTTTCTAAGAAAAGGAAGGTTGTCAGTACTTCAACTCAAGAGGCTTCTCCCTTCGATGGTCTTAGTTGTGAGGCCATCCTAGGCAAAGTTTCTCAGTTTGTTCTTCAGGTAAGTTGTATATCCTGGGAATGATTAATGATTGTTACTAGTATAAGGTCTGAATACGACACCTGACTGCTTCATTTTTGCAGGGGCATGAGTACTTGATGAAGTCCCTGGATGATATGAACAAAGAGTTTGCTGATACTAAGGCCAAGCTCGAGGATGCAAAGAAGTCTGCCTTTGATAAGGCCAAACAACTTGAGAAGAAAGTAGGTAAAGTGGAGACTGAGATGAAGGTGGTGATGGCTGCTCACGCCAAAAGCCTGAGGGAGCATCAAAAGGAGATGGAAGAGTATAAGCAAGGGTTGATTAAATCTGCCACCATCTCTGTTTTTTAAGCCAGGGTGAGGATGGCATTGCAAGCTAAAGATCCCAACTTTAAGATAGAAGTCTGGGACGTTGAAGCTTGGCAAGAAAAGATCCTCAGTCTGGGTGGAAAGGAAGTGGCGTCTAAGTCCACCCGTGCTGTCGTTCCTCAGGATACTGGTAAGGAGGCTGAGGTGACTGATGCTGGTGTGGCCAAGGAGTTTCAGGTTGATGAACCGATGGGCAATGAAGGATGAGATGACTAGGCCAGAGCCCACTTTTTATGATATTTGGTTGGTTTGTGAATAGTTAAACAATTTCTTTTTATGTCTGTATGAACAATGAAAGTCTTTGGGGTAGGGATCTTCATTTTCAAAATATGAAGCCCCAAATTCTTTTTCAACCCTGACTTTGTAATGCTGACCCCTGGTGGATGGGTCCTGGTTTAGGATGAAGCTAGGGGTTGGTATTTTCTTTTTATGAATAATACATCGATAACCTTTGACATCTTTATGTTCTTTATTTTCTTTCTCGTTCTGTAAACATTAGCAGACACTTAGTGATATAAAATAATGAAAAATAATACCTGATTTTTCCATATCCTTCATAAGTCCTTCTCATCGTCAGGATGGTCCTCATTATCTTGAGGATGTCTCCAGTCTCTTTTTCATCCTTGGGATGGTCTTACATCTTGAGGATGTCCTCAGTGTAATATCTTCAGCATAGACTTCAAGTCTATAATCCTTAGGAAGAATTGAATCTTAATAATATCCTGTAAAGGAAGACTTTGTTATTATCCTGGCGACAAGGACTTTTGTTTAACTGGGATCAAAACCCTTTTGAAATAATCTTGGTGACAAGACCAATATGTAATATGTTAGGAATAACTGGCGACAAGGCCTTTAGTAATAACTGGCGATAAGGCCCTTAGGAATAACTGGCGACAAAGCCCAAAGAGACGTTGAAAAACGTCTAACCATTAGAGACATTGAAAAATGTCTAAACCTTAAGAGCTCCATAGTATATCTCAAAGATAATGAAATTGTCAGCCACTTTTACACGGACTGGTCCCACCATCCTGAGAATATACATGGGCATCATGCGCTCCAGGCGAGGGTTGCTAACCCAATGTGAAAGGTGAAAACCTTTAAACCTTAGGAAGGTGTCGGACACCTTAACGGAGGAGAGGGTGGCTGGCCCCTAGTCTTCTAAGCATTCCATCTTCAGGATGGTACTACAAAATTCTTAGGATGGACTATTTCTAGACCATGTTTAGTAAAAATATAATCGATCGAAATAAATCAAGGTTAAGTACTTACATATGGAGATGATTCATCTCTATCAGCCTTCACCTTCATCCCACCTGTGATTCGGATCATGGTTTCTCATATGCATCCTTAAGCATGGTAGTATTTCAAGTGTATAGCATTCCAAGCTCTTGGTAGAATCTCTCCTTCCATTGTTGACAGCCAATATGCTCCTTTTCCTGCTTCAGAATCGATTAAGTATGGACCTTCCCACATGGGAGCTAGCTTACCATCGCTTGGTTTTGTTGTATTTTGGAAGGCTTTTCTCAATACCAAGTCTCCCACTTGAAATCTTCTTATCCTGATGTTTTTGTTGTAAGCTTTAGCAATCCTTTGTTGATATGCTGCCATCCTTAATTTAGCGGCATCCCTGAGTTCATCCACAGTTTCCAAGTCTTGTAGTAATGCTTCAGAATTAGTAGTTGCATCCTGAAGATGCTTCCTTGCTGTAGGCATGACTATCTCTGTTGGAAGCATTGCTTCTGTTCCAAAGACCAAAGAGAAAGGTGCCTAACCAGTAGCATTCTTCAAAGTAGTCCTATCAGCCCAAAGTGCAAATGGAAGTTTTTCTGCCCATTTTCCTTTCTTTTCCCCAAGCTTTAAGTTGTTGACGATAATCTTGTTTATGGATTCCGCTTGTCCATTAGCTTGAGGATGGACTGGTGTTGAAGTTACCATATTGATCCCCCAACTTTCACAAAAGTTAGTTGTTCTTTTGCTAATGAATTGAGAACCATTGTCACAAATGATTTCAGATGGTACTCCAAATCGTGTTAGGATGTTTCTTTTGATGAATGAGCCACCTCTTTATCTCTAACTTGCACAAATGCTTCAGCTTCAATCCATTTCGAGAAGTAATCTGTCATCACCAGCATGAATACCTTTCCTCCAGGAGCTTTGGGTAGCTTTTTTACTATGTCCATTCCCCATTTCATGAAGGGCCACGGTGAAACAATAGGATGTAGTGGTTTAGCAGGCTGGTGAAGTATGTTGCTATGTCTTTGACATGCATCACACTTTTGGGAATACAGCATGGCATCCTTTTTCATAGTAGGCCAATAGTATCCCATCCTCAGAGTCTTCGAGTAGAGAGATATTCTTCTTGTATGATTTCCACAATCTCCTTCATGGATATCTTTGAGTACTTCGTTTGCTTCATCCTTGTTGAGACATCTCAAATATGGATCTGCAAGAGACTTTCTATACAAAATATTGTCTATAATTGTAAATTTAGATACCGTTATCCTGAAAGCCTTTGGATTTTCTTCGTTAGGAATGACATCTTCTTGTAAATATTTGATTATGGGAGTCATCCATGATGAGTCATCTTGTTTCTGAGTGGCCAAAACAGTGATATCCTCAGGATGGTCTGTTTTATCCTCAGGATGTGCCTGGCCATCCTCAGGATGCCACTCTTCAATCGCTGGTTTCAAGATGTGAATGATGGGAATCTTGGATCCTTCTGGTAAATTAAAGGAGGATCCCAGATTTGCTAGGGCGTCAGCTTCAGCTTTTTCTTCCTTAGGTACCTGTGTTAGTGAAAATTCTACAAAAGAAGTAGCTAAATTTTTAACAATTTCAAGATAAATGGCTAACTTTTTTCCTTTTACTGCATATGATCCATTGAAATAGTTAGTAATCAACAAAGAATTCAATTTTAACAATATGTAAATCTCTAGCAAGTTGTAAACCAGCAATGAGAGCTTCATATTCAGCTTCATTATTGGTTATTTGAAATGCACATCTAATGGCATCGGGTATCTTGTCCCCTTGTGGCGATTTTAGTAGTATTCCCAGACCTGTGCCTCTTGCATTCGAAGCACCATCAGTGTATAGAGTCCATTTTTCTAAATTTTCATTTAATTGTTGAACTACAGATTCTACTTCACTCAAGATGTCTCTACTGAAATCAGCCACAAAGTCTGCTAGGGCCTATGACTTGATTGCATTTCTAGGCTCATACACTATGTCAAAGGCACTTAATTTAACTGGCCATTTTGCCATTCTTCCAGACATTTCAGGTTTTCTTTATTCTTTTTTAATGGGATAGTTAGTATGAACATATATTTTATGTGTTTCAAAATAATGCCTTAACTTAGTAGAAGCCATTATTAAAGCTAAAATAAGTTTTTCGAGATGTGAATACATGGTTTCAGCATCTAGGAGGGTTTTACTTACATAATAGACAGGATGTTGTTGGCCTTCGAAGTCCTTTACTAATACAACACTTATTGCATTCCTAGAAACTGCAAGATATAGCATGAGAGGTTCTCCATCCTCAGGTTTCATCATTAATGGAGCTGTTGCAAGATAATCATTGAGCTTCTTTAATGCTTCTTCATGCCTCTGTCCCCAGTCGAATTTGTTATTCTTTTTCAGGATGTCATAGAACTCTTTACATTTCTCTAAAGATTTCGAGATGAATCTATTCAGGGCTGCTATCCTGCCAGTCAGCCTTTGCACATCCTTAATATTTCTTGGGGATTTGAGATCAAGGATGGCCTTTATTTGTTCAGGGCTGGCTTTTACCCCTCTTTTTGTTACAAAATATCCAAGAAACTTCCCAGCTCCAACTCCAAAATGGCACTTTGCTGGGTTTAACTTAATGTTGTAAGCATCCAGGATGTCATAAGCTTCTTTGAGATCTCGAAGATGATCTTCTGCTTTCTTAGATTTTACTACCATGTCATCAATGTAGACCTCCATCGTGTCCCCAATCTTTTCTTTGAAAATCATGTTCACTAGCCTCTGATAAGTGGCACCTGCATTTTTTAGTCCAAATTGCATGGCCATATAACAATATATACCTGACGGTGTCATGAATGTTGTGTCCTCCTGATCATCCGGTTCCATTTGTATATGTTGGAATCTTGAGGATGCATCCATGAATGTCAGTATCTCGTGGCCTGCTGTAGCATCCACCATTGAATCTATATGTGGTAGTGGGAATGGATCTTTAGGACAGGCCTTGTTAAGGTCTGTGTAGTCCACACACATTCTCCATTTCCCATTTTTCTTTTGGACTACCACAACATTCGCCAGCCATCTTGGGAATTTTACTTCCCTTATCATCTTAGACTTCATCAGCCTGTCTACTTCTTCTTGGATGATGATATTTCTTTCTGGAGCAAACTTCCTTCTTTTTTGCTGAATGGGCTTGAAACTCTTATCAATCCCAAGTTTGTGAGTAATGACATCCTTTGATATGCCGGTCATATCTTCATGTTTCCAAGCAAAAGTAGACATCCTACATTTAAGAAAAGATATTAGTGATTGTTCAATATCATGTGGGATATTCTTACCAATTTGCACAGTGATATCCTTGTTGTTGTCATCAAGGCAGATGGCTTTTACATCCTGATCAGGATGTACTTTAACATTATGAGGATGGCACTGTGCATCCTGCTGTAATTGCTAAGCTTGACGGGATGAGGCCTTCATTGATGTCGTGTAGCAATCCTTAGCTTCTTGTTGATCGCTGTTGACCTACACAACTCCCCAAGGTGTGGGTAGTTTCACACATTGATGATATGTTGAAGGCACTGCCTTCATATCATGTATCCAGGGTCTGCCTAGGATGACATTGTAGCAGGATAGGGAATCTATCACACAAAAATCTCTGGATAGAGTTCACCCCTTCTACACATACTGGTAGCTTGATGTCACCCACTGTGCTCTTGGTTTCTCCACTGAAGCCCACCAAAACTGATGACCTAGAAACTATCTTCAATTCCGGGATGTTCATCCTCTTGAGGGCCTCGAACTGGATGATGTTTACTAAACTTCCTCCATCTATAAGAATCCTCCAAATAAAGTGGTTAGCAATATATAAAGTAATGACCAAACCGTCATGATGAGGATCAAGGATGTTTTCTCTGTCTTCTTCCTCAAAACTTATCACTTTTGAGGTTTTCAGGATGGTCGTCTTCGTTGGTCTTTCTCCTTTTTCAGACTTTGTTTCCCTCGCCTATCTTTTAGCAGCTGAGTATGAGGTTCCACAAATGCCTGACCCTCCTGAAATGAAGTTGATAATGCCAGCATCCTTAGGTGGGGATGCTGCTCTTTCCGGGATGTTTGTGCCATCCTGTGATCTTGATTTATTTTTGCCCAGGAGATCCTTGAGGTGACCCTTGCTTAAGAGATATGCTATCTCCTTTCTTAGTGCAATGCAATCTTCAGTGATATGGCCAAAATCTTCGTGAAAGGCACACCATTTGGATTTGTCTTTCCATCCTGCCTTGTTGTCCTTCTTTGGCCATCTTGCTTTTTCCCTTAGATCCTTCATGGCATACATCAAACCTGTTACATCCACAGAAAAACAATAGTCTGACAATTTAGGGCAGTCATCCTCTACCACATTGACCTTCTTATTATCAGGCCTAGCATATGGTTTATGCTTATATGGTTCGTATGTGGGAGTGGATTTTCGATTGGGATGGTTATATTTTGAGGATGATTCTATCCTCTCTTGTATCTTCTTATCATCCTCAAGTCGGATGAACCTTAAGGCTCTGTTCCTGACTTCATCTAGGTACCTGCATGGATTCATCACCAATTCCTGATAGAATGGTGAATCTTTGTGCAGCCCCATCTTGAATGCCTGTACTGCTGTAGTGACATCCAAGTTCGGGATGTCAAGTGCTTCCTTTCCAAACCTAGTAATGTACTCCCTTAATGATTCTTCCTGTGGTTGAGTCACCCTGTATAGATCACTTGTCAAATGTTCGAATGTTCGACTACAAGAAAACTGATTATTGAACATGTTAATTAAATGTGAAAAAGAAGTAATAGAATAGGGTGGAACACTTAGGAGCCATTTCAGGGCTGGACCGGTGAGAATTGAGCCAAATCCCTTGCATAAACATGCTTCTTTCAGATTGGCAGGGATTGGATTTATTTCCATCCTTTCCTTATACTGAGCCACATGCTCCTCAGGATCTGTAGATCCATCATAGAGCTTCATGCTTGGAGTTTGAAATCGTTTTGGAATCTCTGCATCACATATGGGAGATGCATATCTTGACACTCTATGGCATGCCGAGGATACTTCAGGGATGGGCTGTACTATCCCTGGAACACTCGATACCTTATCCTTGATCTTCTGAAGCTCCCTTGCTAGCTAAGGACTTATTCCTGTATCCTGCAAAGAAGCAACATCATTAGCAGTAAAAGTACTAGAACTTAAATTGTTACCGTTAGTGTTATATCCTTGGGATGGCACAGGCATATATCCCGTATCCTCGGTAATTGCCATCCTGGGAGTAGTAATCGTTTCTGGGGCAGATAATCCAGAACTCATGGGGATGAAATCTCCTTGATGCACCCCTCCAGAGACGCTAGAATTAAAATCTAACGCCCTGGGCTGCAATGGTGTCCCCATGTCTTCACTTGGCCTTCTTGAGGATGACTTCAGAGCCTGTATCTCTCTTATCAACATCCGGTTTGTGTCTTGTTGTTGATGTATCGAATCCTTCATTAGTGCAAACATAGAAAGTAATTCATCATTCGATACAAAAACAGGAGGAGTAGATCCAGATGGTCTAGGTGGGATTTGGGAAGTGGAACTTCTTGGAAGTGCGGGTGGAGGTGGTAAGGCAGTGTTTCTGGTAGATGTTGTAGATGGCATGGATGTTGAAACAGATTTCTGTGAAGAGGCGATAGTTGTCAAATTTTGTAAATAGGATTTAAATAAAATAAAGTTTTAACAAAGTTTTTTTGTTAAAATAGCACTACTTGCCCCACGGTGGGCGCCAAATTGTTTTGGTCAAAAATTATCTAATAAAAATAACTTTGTATTCCAAATTAGCTAATGTGAGGTAGAGTGCTAAATGTGTAGAAATATGTTTGTAAATTAATGAAATTTTCAAGATGGTGTATCAAGATGTTAAAGAAGCAAAAATATAACAACTATGATCGGGATGGCTTAGGTAAGTTCCGGGATGAACAGTTATATCCTCAGGATGGACAGTTATATACTTAGGATGGAACTGTTGGGAATAAATAAATAAAGCAAATAACAAGAAGAACAACACACGATCTACGAGGAAAGCCCTTGATCAGTTATAGATCGCCGGCATAAAACCTCGGGAGGAGTCTAGGCCCCTGCCTTGTTTGTTAATATTAAAAATGGTAAAAAGATACAACTTTGGATGAGTAAGTGGACGAGTGTACTATGATTACAATGATTGTGTGAGTATTTGTGATCAGCTAAGTATATGTGTGTAGCTATAGTGTAAGCAATGTGTATGTAAGTGTCTTATACTCGTCCAATACTCTCACTTATATAGTACATGAGATTAACTAAAGAATCCCGTGAGATCCGCTAAGTAGATAAGGTTCTTCAATGTTGTGTAACAGCTGCTCCAGGTGAACGTTAGAGTTCTTCAACAGAAAGTAGTCGTTAGTTAACGGTTTCTCCTTAGGTAGTTAATGATCTAGCTGTTTCCTTGTTTATTGCCGATATTAAATGTATATCGGTTACAGTTTTGAGTTTGTCTTCCATCTTGACTATATCTTCCATCTTGACCACGAGTTGTACTTCTATCCTTGACTTCTTTAATTGAGGGTGATAATATAGACGTTACCAAGCATGTAAATCCATATTATAACTTATTTGTACCTGCAATCATACATAGGAAAATCAACTCATTAGGTCATTCTTAGGATGTGCACATGCTGAAATACTATCACATCCTGAAGTCAGTCAAGTCCTTCAGCATCCTGGGGATGGCACATTAGGGACGTGAGGTAAAATCAGCCTAAGGATTTTCACCCACAACAGTTACTATTTACATATGTTACCTTTTATTTACATGGTTATTACTGACACTAATTTTTTACTTGTTACTAACCACATATACAACTTTTTATTTACAGCTTTTGTACGTGTATAGTTTTACATGCAATGGCATTGATATTGATACTTCGATGTATCCTATGACTTTCTGGACATTTCAAAGGTTAAGAGACCGAGAAAAGATTGAAATAAAAGGAGGGGTTTGGAAGGGGTGCCCTGAAAGCTTTGTCTTCGTACGATGATATGCAGATTGGATTAGATGAACCAAGCGTTTAGGTTTGTCACATGTAGTGTATTACTAAAAGATAATAGATGTACTACATTTTATGGTATCCTAATTTCAATTCATAAACAATAAAGGGTAGCAGCTGTTGGTGATTTGGTAGATGTGCTGATCAGAACCAGAAAGAGAGTTGAATCCACCATCTGTAAGTTATATAAGGAGTATCAAGGTATGGAAGAAGTTTTTGCTGTCAAGTCAAGGTACGATGCTTTGATTAATGAAATAGTGAAGGTGAATGAAGATGAATCTGTTGCGTGTGATACGGCCGATGCGCAAATCAGCAAGGTGGTAGCAGCAATAAATAAATGCAGCACCATTGGAGTAGGTAAGTCCATTGTTTATGCAAAAAAAATTCTTTTATAGCACTAAAAAATCAGTTGAGGATCCGTATGTGACATCGGCCACTCTCAAACATAAATCTGCATATAAGGCTGAGGAGATCAATCGAAACATGTATAGGAGGATGATTGTTTGAGGTTGGGTGACGTTGCACTGAACAAGTCCCCATTGACACGATCTACAAAGAACACCATTCAGGGCACGTCGGACGAGGACGGGGCATTTGAGAGTCCGATTCTAAGCCAATACAGGAAGAATCTGCATGACAGTGCTAAGCACAAGACTGGTGGCGAATCAACGGCTGTGGGACAAAGGGAAGGCAAGGAGACTTTAATAACCGAAGAGAGTGGTGGGTCAGGACGTGGTAAGTCATAAAGAAGGTAAAAAAAACCATGCTTTTGATTTCGTTGTGGGTGCTATGTTTTACTGTTTAGGTAATTAACATGTCTTAACAGGAAATGAAGATCTGACCAAAAATTTAACCAGCAATTTTGCAGAGGTTTGTGAAGATGAAACACATGACAAGCATGTAGCAGGACAAGAAGGGGCCCTACAATAAGAAGGAAATCAGACTACCCACCGTAAGTTCTGTTACATACGCATAGTCTACACATAAGGCACCATCGGGGGTATTTTCTAATATTATTTTGTTATGTGGTTAAGCGGTTGTGGAAGTTGGCAGAGAATATATACATAATGGGTTAGATGATGTGGTACCCAATGCTACTGAAGAGTAGTTGGTGAGCACACAACCATTGGCAGCAACTCAAAACGATCAAACAGACGCAAACTTAATAATAGGTATAAATGTATTATTTTTTATAGACATGTAAATCATATACAAAAAATTACAAAAAAAATTATAGGTGTCAACTGTTACTTATGTTTTAGGATGGGAGGAGATGTCCACGGCAGAACCCGAGGCGCCCACCAACAACGATGGGCCAGGTGTCCAATTATAAAATTTTTAAATATATAAGTGTGTCTTATTTTTTGGGTTGTGACGTATATTACATTATGTTAAGGCGGGGCTCTAAACGAGGCAGGGACTGTCCCCAACAACAAGGATGTTCCAGGTTTGATGGTTGGGGTCGCAAAAGAAGGAACAAATGGAAGAGGAAAAAACATGTATTGTTCTGACATTTCAATAGCCAGCAGTAAGACGGTCAAACAATCAGCAAATTCACACGCTAGTCTAACCTTTTGTTTCAAGATGTGAGGGAATGTGCACAACAGAAGCAGAAGTACTCACAAACAACAACGATGAGCCAGGTATGAGATTAGAAAGTTTGTAAGTACATAGATGTATGTTAAACATGTGTTATGACTGTGTTGTCATGTATGTTATATGATGTGAAGCAGTCTCCCTGGACCACGCAAAGGCTGCTACCAACACCATGGATGCGCCATGGCAGATTGTTGGTGGGGCGCAAAATGATGAACATGTGCAATGTAACACCCCAACCGATAGCGGAAACATCGAGGTGTCACGTAGTGATGATTGTTTGGTAGCACATGGCAATACATACGTTTAAATAATCATTTATTCCATTACGTATAATTAAAACTAAATACATCCAATTGTCACAAACTGAAATTTTACATGCAATGATAAGAAACAACTTCAAATAATCTCCTCTTGGGATAGCAATAGACTTCAAGCACCATTGTTCCCTGAAACTATTAAGTTTGGAAAAGATGGGGGGTCAACTAAAAGTTGGTGAGAATACATAGACCTAGTCTTGTCACACCCGCCTAGGCGAAAACACGGGAGTGCAACGACCGAAAGGTTTTCAAGCACAAGGTTTAAGCAATACACATTTATTCAAAATAGTACCACCATTAAAGATGGAATTTGTCATGAATTTATTGAAAATTAACCATAGTGTGAGCACATGAACATTGTCTTATGGAAATTGAAAACATAGCATTTTGAAGCTAACAAAAGCCATCAAAGTGATACCACGGTGTGCATGCTCGAACCCTTCCCTCAATCCTCTGTGGCCCTCCATTAATTACCTAAAACACATGCATAAAGATTTTTGTCAACAATAATGTTGGTGAGTCTATGGGTTTTGAATGTACTGTGAAATGAACGTGTCATCCGTGTTTGACCAATCATGAGCTAGCTAAGCAAATGATCACTGTGAGAACCATGAGTCCTGTAACCAAACCTCTTGACTGTGGTGCCTCGTGCATTGTACACTAAAGACAATGTATGTATAGTAGAATACTAACACTCTTTTGTATGTGGCCGGTTAGAACGACTAACCAAGAGTGGGGGTGTCAACCCAATAGATCTATTAAAGTGTTCCATGGCTAAATGTCTAGCTAATAGTTACAGTGAACGATGTACGAGGACTAGTGAGCTCATGAACCAAAATGTCTCATGTTCCACATGATAGTCAAGCTAGAATGTACACACACTTGAAAATGACACAAGTATTGGTGCATGTATTTCCCCCAAAATGTAAAATAGTAAAATGGGGCCATAGAAAACTCACCTGTTTGAGTCGTGTGTGGTCTAGTGAGCTAGTAGATGATTACCATCCTGACAAATGATACCCTATGATCATTATGGACACGGTAAGTCACCCGGAGGTTGTTTATCATACAAATTGTTCACCTGACACTTGTGGACCATTGTGTTTAGTGTGTTTTGTTGTGTATGACGCTTGTTAATGTTCTAACAAACATATAGTTCCCAATACTTTGTTGTTTCGGAATGAAATGTCCTTAGTGAACTATATTGGGCCTCACATGGGGTAATTGGGCCGTATATTAGCACTAATTCACTATGTGTGGTTGGTTTTTGAGAAAGTATTGCTTAACACATGTTTATTTCCTCTTTTGAAACCATTTGTGAGGTAACACATGTTTCGGCTCTTAAAAACAGATGTATATTAGCTATAGCCGAAGCAATTTCATATTATATGCCTAGTAATTGATCCTTTAGTGGCTTCTATTAGGCCGATCCATGTATGTAAAAGAATAATGGATGTTTTAAAATCAACTTGGGTTCATTTTAAGTGAGACTCGATTGCCTTTATACTAAAAGAAAGCTTTTAGTTTCACAAGTGTCTTAGCACTAGTTTTGATTATAAACCGATTGCTAACATGTTATACTGCACCATGACTTTGCCTCAAAACATCATTTAGATAACAATGCTTAGGTAGAGCCGTTTTGTTCTAGTTGTTAGATGATTTCGGCTACTAGGCTTAGCATAGCATTGAACCATTACATAGTGATCATGCTCGTGCCTAGTGAGTGTGTGAGTGTGCAAGCCGATCGTGATTAAGGCTTAGGGTCGGGTATAGAACCTTAAGATCGAATGGAATGGTGTCTAAAAGATTAGAAGGCTAATGATCTTACCTATTTGAAGTGAGGTGAAAGGGAGTGAGAGTTGTGAGTGAAGAATGGTGCAAGGATTAAGCTTACACATGACCTCCTTTTAAAGTGCAATTCATGGTAAGTCTTTTCTCTTGATCTTTGCATCTTGCAAGTACATACTAATCTAGTATAAAGAGTTTACATGAGGTGAAAGGGACTTGAGCTTCTTGTGTTTGTGGTGTTCGGCCGAATCAAGGATCAAGGAGGATCCTTCATGCTTCAAGTCTATAATTGTCCTACTTGAGGTCTATGAGTTGGAAATGGTTAATCAAGAAAGGGGAAAGAGTTGACTTGGTAGGGGATTCAGTTAGTTTTGGGTTTTAGCCTTTTGTGTGCAAGTTCTAGGCTTCCTAATGATCTATCACTATCTCACTTCCTTGGGAATGTTTCGGCCGATTTCTAGAAGTCTAGGAATGATAGTTGTGGCAAGCCTCTTTGTGTAAGACTCATGGTGAAAGTCTATTCTTCGTATTTATGTGTAAGCTTGGTGGCATGAGTTGAGAGTGACCCTTCATAAGACAAAGATTTCCTTGTCTCTTCCTTGTACTCGTGCAAAAGGGTGGGAAAAACAAGGGACGTGTGTTGAAAACAAGGTGGCAATCCATATGGGAAAGGTTGACTTACTATGGTGTGTTCTAGTGTTATCTATAAAGGTGAAAGTTGCTCACTTCCTAGTCATTTTGGCCGATTACAAGACAAGAAAAGGGTAGAGCATGTTCTTGTGATAATGATGGTTCATACAACATTCTCTTTATCATTGATTGGAGCTTCGTTTACAAGGTGACATCCTAGGATGTTTGGTGAAAGTGACAAGTCCTTGTTCCATGTTATTTCGGCTAGGTGAAGACAAAAGATCAAGGGTGTAGGGTGATGAGTTTTAGCTCTTTGATAGTGACTAGTGAGTGCATATATGTGAGGTGTTTTGGCCGATTGCTTCTTAACCATAAGAGGAAGGCTTGTCATGTGTGATCTATCCTCTAATGATTAGTGTTTTGTATCTATTTTAGTGTAATATCCTAGTTCCATCCATGTTCCTTGTTAGTTAGTGTAGGTAGCCGAAATGTGTAAGAGTTTAGGTGTTTATAGGCATGTGTTGGAAAGCAAGTTTTGTAACTCTTTGTTTTCTTGTGTCCTATCCTTCGGCCGTAGGTATAGGTTGGGGAAAAGGAGTTGTCTAATCAATATTAGGTTAAACAAAAAGAGTAAGACTTCCATAGGTTATTAGAAGATGTAAGACTCTATGTTTGTGTATAGTGTGATAACTAATCCATGTTTGTGTATATGTGTGCATACGTGTGTGTATATGTGTAATGCCGTGTGTATGTGTGTATATACACATGTGGGCATAGCTTGTATAGTCTCTAAGTCAAATATCTTGGTCATGATCCAATACTTAACATGTTATGTTGAATAAATCGGCCTATAAATGTTAATAGTGTTGTGATTGTTCGTTGTGTGGCCTCTAGTACACCTTTGATATAGGAATATCATCTGGTTTCACAAGAGTAAGAGTTTGTTAAGTTCCATGCCTCTTGATGACGACATTAACATGTATTTTGTTTCACATGTGTCATGGGTTTGTTGAATGATTTCCCATGATGATCTTTGTGTTCACAATCGTGTGTTAGAGGTACATTAGCATGTGTTAGAGGGCATAACCTCTTGTAATGCTTGTTTTGATGGTGTATCCGGGTGTTGTATGACTAAACAAGTGCATTATGTTGAGTTTTCTGATTAACTCATGCTCTACTAACCTGGGGGGGGGGGGTATGGTGTATGCTAATTGTCTAAATATGCACATATAATGATGTCATAACTGAAACATGTACGAACGTTGACCTGTTACGTTGACTGTTGTCACATAGTCTAGCAATAAGTTTGTAAGTTTCAAAAGTTTCGCAATTCATATGTCTATTGTATATCAAAGTCTACATATGGAAACAAAAACACAAATGATAGTATGCACATAATCAATCCTCCAGCAATGTTTAGGTCCATCCCGCATACACGGTTCTCCTTAATATAAAGTTTAGAACGATAACAATCACCCGCGCTCCCCATAGAAATGGTCAACGAATCTAGGTGTGGTTGTCAATCCAATAGATCTATCATTGTATATCGCTAGCTTGGCCAAAGCTAATGATTATGTAAGTTTAAGTCTAACAAGTTTTTGTCTATGACATGTGGCATCAAAGATTTACAACTAGACACGTATGAAGAATTGCTCAAGAATAAAAGCATAAAGTTTTAAGCATAAGAAGTTGCATAAACGAGGCTATGTAAACTCACCTTAGAATAAGCGTCGGATTGATGATAATAGTCTAGTATGGTCCCAAAAGTTCCCAAGTATTACCCTAAGTTCAAAGTAATATTATAAGTGTTGGGAAAACATAAAAGTCTAAGTTTTCTAGTCAAGGGTTCCTAATTTGGGGATTTACGATCGTTTAATAATTAATTTAAATTAATTGTTAATTAAATATTAAGTAAAGAAGAAATTAAGAAAATAAATAAATAAATAAAAGGATATTTGTAGAATCTTGATCAAGGTTGGTTGTACTTAAACAATTATAGTGTGAAAATAAATTTTATAAAATTATTTTCATAATTAAAGTGTATATAATAAATTATAATATTACTCAAAACATGGTAATAATATTAAAAAAATACTAAATCTCTCAAATTTCAGGTTATAATATATGACTTGTCAGGAATATAGTTTAGTAAAAGAATTGGGGTAAAATAGTTATTTTCCTATGGATTTTTAATAGAATGGGTATATCTGAAATTTATGAAGTTTTGTAGGTGGATATATGTAATTTAAATTTTGGGTTGGGTATATATGTAATTATAGTTGAAAATAGGGGGATATATGTAATTAATCCTTTTATAAAACTGTTTAGTGTTATTTATAAATTATTTATTTATTTATAAATAAACTTGTATTATTTAATATATATATATATATATTAAATAAAATAATTTTCTGAAAATAAAAAATTATATAATAAAGTTTATTAGTTATATATCACAAAATAAATTTTGTAGAATTTATAAGTCATATAGATAATTTAAATATAGTATAGCATTATTAATCAAAATATATAAAGAAACAAGGAAGATTAATAAAAAAATGTTGTTGGGAGGAATCGAACCCGGGTCTAACCTGGTTTGGTGGTTTTAAATCACAAGTCTAGACCAGTTGGTCTGGACCCTGAGAACATGTTTTGATTAGATTCAATTAATTATATACTGTATTCAAACAATAATATGATTCTATAAATATAAAAAACGACGGGGCTTAGGGTCGAACTCAAGACCATCTGTTCCGACCACAGTATGCATAACCATCTGATCTAGATCAGAAGCTTGTTTTAAGTTGTTTCAGAAATGTTTTTAAACTTATCGTGAACTGTATCATCTTCCCCAAATAAACCTTATAACCCTAGTTGTCAATTAACTCTCAATTCGACATGATTAAGCTTAACGAATATGGGGCTATTCTTTGAAAACAGAAATCCAACATAACCCAAGATTAAAAATCGACTTACAGGTTGCAAAATGATCCAGAATGTGAGTCAAACAGAATGTCAAACCTTTGAAATTTGGACTTGAATGAGAAGGAGTTGGAGAAATTAGAGAGAGGGGTTGTGTTTATCAATCATTTCTGATTAAGACAATGCGTTTAATTTATAATATGGCCATCAAAATGGAAAATTTAAATCTTTGAGCATGACTCGGTCCAAACCGAGTAATTCACGCCTGAAATGGGTTGTAAGCGCGTAATAGTGGGTTGTTTTATAGTGGCTTTTATTGTCTGTCGAATAATCACACATTAATCTGATTCTGGTTTTCAAAATTGGCTTGATTATCTGATTATGGTCGTTGGTGGGTTGGGTTTTGACCTGGTGGGTTGATTGTCGAGAGAAGCAGGAAGGAAGAGACAGGTTTGGTTGGGCCAGGTCTGGTTTGTTGGGCCGGCTGGTTAGTGGGCTCAGTTGGTGAGGTGGACTTTGTGTGGGTTTGGGTTAATTTGCTAAAATGGGTTGTATAGTTATGGTATTGTTAAAGTTTATGTTTATAAAACATTTTATAAACTTTATTAATTTCAAAATCTGAAAGAGAAAAAAAAGATGTTTTTATTATATATATATATATATATATATATATATATATATAGGGGAAGGATAAATTGAAAACCTTTGAAACCCATGTAAAAAATCATTTTTTTTTTTGAAAAAAATAACCAATGTAAAATACATGTTTTTAAGCATTTTGGGCCAAAAAAATATAAAAAGCGTCGAAGGGATTTTTTTTAAAAAAATAAACAAAGTTGCGCTTTTTACATATGTTTTCAGCTATTTGCTGTTGTAAAGCTGTTGTAAACATGTGTTTTCGCAGCTTTGTTTATTTTTTTTTTTAAAAATCCCTTCGGCGCTTTTTTTATTTTTTTTTGGCCCAAAACACTTAAAAACATGTATTTTACATTGGTTATTTTATTTAAAAAAAATAATGATTTTTACATGGATTTCTAAGGTTTTTTCAACTCAAGAGGGTTTTCATTTTATAATTGCCCTATATATATATATATATATATATATATATATATATATATATATATATATATATATTAAACTAATTAACTTTTGTTTGTAAAAAAAAATTAGTAGAATTTGAAATAATTAATGATTATGAACTAAATACGAATAATTAAAATTAGAGACTTTTATTAGAAATATATTAGGGAAAATTATGTGATGTTACAGTCTCCCCTACTTTTAGGAACTTCGTCCCGAAGTTAATTTCAAATAGACATTTAAATAGGGTTGAGGGTAATTGGTGAAAGTTAGAATCGTGGTTACGTTTAAAGGGTGGCAAGAGCTGTAGGTGATATACTGTTTATTTTTGGTTAAGAGGAATGATATGTGTCAGTTTTGAGGGTTGGATTACGTTGCTCTGAAATCACAAGGAGAAATAAGATTCTAGTAGAACACCAAACTTAAGTTTCAGGAATCCGAAAAGAGTGCATAAGATAATTGACTAAGGAAAGACTAAATGAACTACCAAATAACTAGGGTTTATTGGTCCGACCCCCAGTCTCACTTTCGATGTATCATTAGTGTTTATATATAGGGTGTACCGCAGCTAACCCACCACACCATTGCTATCTCAAAACGTACTGAGCATTTACCAAAACTCTAATATAATTCCACACCACCTTAACGTACCTATAAATTCATGATTACGTTCCAGAATGCAATCACCAATTTACCTTACATTAAGGTTTTGTGTCCTTCTATGACTCTAAACACACATGTAAAACACACAATGCACAATAACCTTGTGATTTGAATCTTTGTATCAATGAGTCTAATGCTTTGTATCAAATTACATGTTCAATGTATCCAAAAATAAGTCCAACTGTTGAGCAGGCAAGAAGACCTCTACCAGTCGGTGAGTAGGAACCTCTACCGATTGTTGAGCAGGTATGATGGCCTCTACCAGTCGTTGAGCAGGCATGATGACCTCTACCAATCATTGAGTAGGTTATTTAGAAACTCTACCAACTGTTGAGAAGGTACTTCATCCTCTACCAGTTGTTGATTATATGTAACAATTGTTTTGGGGTTCACAATATTCGTTGCAAGTTGATAATACATGTATGTAAGCAAGTTGGTAAATGCAACAAGTATCAAGTGTCAAGTGTAGCATGCGAGTTGTAATTGTATTTCCCTACACAAGTTTAATGGGTCTAAGTGTGAATTTAGCAATAGTTCATATTTAGCTATCCATATTTTCAAGTATCGAATGTTCAAATATGGTAGATAATCAAACCCTCATGTATAACTAAGAATCAACTTTTATACAACAAACAATCAAGTTCTCAATAGTTTGGTTATCATGGGTATCAAGTTCATGTTTGAGAATGTGAAGGATATGAATCTAGTTCTTGAGAGGATTATGAAAGACTTGAAGTAAAATTAAGGTTGTGAAAGATGGTGAATGTGAAGATACACTACAAAAAAAATGCCATTTAGTGACACACGAATTTAATGACACTTTGTTATTGTGTCACTGATTTATATTTATAGCGGCACATGTTTTGGTGGCATTTACATTTTATGCCATTAATACATGTTTTTAGTGACAATTTAGGTATTCCACTAACTTCTTTTTGCCACTCACTTTAATTTATTCTCTAAAATTTCCCTCTCATCATATAAGTTTATCCTAAAAGTTCTGTAGATGCATATTATGCGACTAATGCTTTTGGATTGCAAATTACATATGTTTTGTTCAACTTCGAATGGTCGAAGGTGATTATAGATGGTCGAATGTGGCTTTCTGTCTGGTCGAAGGAAGAAGTAAAGGGGCGAAGGAGCATAGGGAGGTCGAAGGTAGGAAATAGATTAATGTATGTCTTGATTCGACCATAACGAATGGTCGAACCTGCACATTCGACCAACACAAATGGGCGAATGTGCAGGCCTATATAAGGTCAAGTTAATTTTTGAATTGTAACTTTTGTCATTTTGTTTTCCCTCCCTGTGTGTGTTTTCCCTAGGTTTATTGTTGAGTCTGTAAAGGTCTTTTAATCATTATAAACAGTGATTTCAAGTGTATTTGATTATCAAATTGAATGAATTAAAGATGTTTATGATGATTTCTGTGTTTTGCTAGTTTTATTATCATTTTTGTGATCAATTCAGGGATTCCGTACCTGAATTGAACTTGTTTGATCATTATCTTTGTTGTTTAGATGATCCTACACGCATACAAAGTGGTATCAGAGCATATGGTTTAGTACCGTAATTTCGTTTGATAGGGTATTTGTACAAACCTCGGAGGTTTCGGGTCGTTATGTTATTAGTTGTCTAGGGATAGCTTCTCTGATCTTCTACTGTAAGTAATTACGGACCTAGATCAGACAGGGTGTCTTTATAAAAAAGTTTTAAAGCCAAATCCTAAAGATACCGAATTGAGGAACTTTCCATGTATGACGATAATCAAAGATTATCTATTACATCATATCCAATCAATGATGCAAATCATGATTGATATTAGCCCTCAACCTGGTAGAGTGCACATGTTACTTTGTAGCATTGATTTGCTGACCTGTATCCTCTGTGCCTCATACCTTGTAAATTACAGATGACGAAAGCATAATCACGTGTTACAATGAGTCTTTGTGAATTTACTTCTTGATACGGGAGTATGTCGTGTGTGTGGGAACCACAGACAATTGAGTTTATACTATAAATAAAAGTATCAGTATAAAGCACTGCACAACAGTCTGCATGTGAGTTTATGTGGATCACAATATCAGCAGTTGCCAGATCACACATTGTCTTTAATGATAATAAATCAAAAGATCAATGGTGTGATCAGATTTCTCAATAATTGATATGATCCCTTTACCGGAAATCACAAAATATTTACTGTTTTCTCTTTACATTTATGAAAATTTTACATTTCTCGTCAAAAATACAAAACTCAAAAAGATTTTAGGTGTGTTTTAACAAAAAGTTTAGAAAATTCAAAAAGTTTTTACATTTGTATCTTATTTTTGAAAGCTGATGGTGGTTGATGATGATTTTCTAAAACTTGATGGAGCATTTGAGTTTTGTTATCTTTAAATGTGAAATAATGAATGTCGGATGCTTAAAAGTTGAAAAATATTATGAACGGGACTCGATTGTAAGATCTGGTAAAATTTTCAAAAACTTCCAATTTTCATTCGCCCCTTCGTTCGGTCGAAGGTGGAATTTTGTCTGCTCATTCGTACCTTTTAAACGGTCGAATGTGAGTGTTCATGTGACATTTTCACATTCGAACCCTTTTTCTACATTCGAACCTTTCAGTAGGGTCGAAGGTGGAAAAAGTTTCACATTCGCCCAAGTTAAACGGTCGAATGTGGAGCCTATATTTACCATATCTGCACATTCGACCCTCACTTTCAAATATTTTCAAAATTCTGAGATTAAGTGATCTTGTTGCCCGTGTTTTAATTTTCATACCATTGTGTTCGCCTTGAATCACTGATCATTTTGCCATATCATTTGCAGGTTAACATCCACTGAATAGTTCATAATCGTTGATTTTGTAACCGTGCCCTAACTGACATCAAACTCTAATTAAAACCTGTTAATTGTTCAATTGTTTTGTTAAGGATCCATTGTTTATGTGTTTTAGGGGGAGATAAGTCAAAAACTGAGGTTCAATTCAAAACAGATTGGTTAATTGATGATTTAAACCACTCGAACCCTAGTTTTTAGTGGAAAACACATAATCAATGGTTAATAATTGAAATTGTTAGTTGAAAATGCTTAATCGGTCACATTAGAATGCATTTGAATCAAAATGGCATGTTAAAATGGACCAAATCAGAATTTGATGTTCAAGGAGATGAACAGTCTTCTTCGCCCAATTTCAAAAGGTCGAATGTGACTGTTTGGGCGTAGGTAGATGTTTAATCGGTCGAACCTGGAACAAATGGTTGAATGCATACTTTTACAAAATATTTTTCACATTCGAACCTTTTTATTCCACATTCGAACCCTTGTTTTCATATTCGAACCAACGACTGGTCGAATGTAGAATCTGAAAACCAAAAATTTTCTAGTTTTGTTATTTTTGTCCGTTTTTAACATGTTTGTTTGATTTGTTTTGCAGTTTTATAATGTCTGAACAGGGTAGTGCTGATATTCCCATTGGATCTTCTAAGAAGGCTACTAGAAAGGAACAAATGGAAGATTTACCATTTGAACCGGCGCACAACTGCTGTGTGTTCATGGGTGATCTGAAGAAACATCAAGAGTTCACCGGCATCGTCGATTTCCTAGAAAGAAGCCGTGTGATTGTTGCACTTGCTACCCCAGCTATCATTTATAAGGATCTTCTACAGGAATTCTGGAAGAATGCAAAAATGGACTTCTGGAACAACTAATCTGCAGTGGTTAGCACGATTCAGGGGGAGCTTGTGATTATCTCTGAAGACCACATCCGTGAGGCATTAAAGTTGTATGATGAGAAGAAGACAGATCCTAGAGAACTTTCGTGGATAGAACAGCGGAAGTGCTTCTTACGGATGAAGTACAACGGACCTATAACTGATGGTTCGTTACATAAAGGGAAGCTATGCCCTCAGTTTAAGTATCTCGGTCACGTGATGTTGCACGTATTTGGATCAGTGAGTGGAGGGTATGATGTGATGAGGAAAAGCATCAGTTCTTTAATTGTGGCTCTTATATTGAACAAACCGTTCAATGTAGCTGGTATGATACTGGAACACATGTTAGAACCACTTAGAGGCCTGAAGAACAAGAAGTTTTTGCTTTATCCGAGGTTCATACAAATGATACTTGATAAGAAGCATAAGAAGCTGAGAAGAGATCCTACACAGATTGTTGTTCAGGATCACATGAACCTGAATACTCTTGTCAGAATGAAGGGTTATAAGGGTGTGCCATTGAATGAAAGACCACCTAACAAGAATATGTTTGGTCATTTGATTAACCCAGGGTATGTAGATCCAGGAAAGGATAAGGTCAGACATGATAACAGTGATTCAGATCCAAATAATCCTCTTTGTCCAGTTGATCCTGATGCAAAGAGAAAGCGTCAAGTCGTAAACGTTGGGGCAAAGACAGGAAAGGGTAAAGAGAAAGAAGATGATACTGAACCTGCTAAGAAGAAGGTGTCAAGGAGAAAGAAGAGTGTAGCTAAGAAGGGTTTACACTTAGTTGATGAAGTGTCTGTTGATTCAGAAGAGACACAGGAGGATGAACGATGGGATTCTGATAGTGAAACTGTTAAGAGCACCACGCCCAAGGCCACTGTGGCTGGTGAGTCTGAGAGTTTAAATAAATCTGTGGAGGAGCAAAGGACAAAAAGTCCCGTTGCGTTGGATGAAATTGATGAAGGTTTAGGATTGGGATCCGAAGACTTTGTGGGATCGCCAAAGACAAGTGAAAAACAGAAGAAGCCACAGTACAAAAAGAAAGAGAAAGTATTGAAGCCGATGGAGAAAAGAGCTAGAGACATTGAGTTTTTGGTTGCTGGAAAGAAACTGCCACCAGCATCTAGCTCCAAATCACATCCCCATAAGCGAAGAAGCAAATGACATCATCTGTTGCTAAACAAACTGAGTTACCAACTGATGAGTTCAATAGTGCACTAGACAGAGTGTTAAAGAAATTGATGAAAGGAAAGTTTTCTGCTGCTGAAGCTTCAACACCACCGAAAGTTACTGTAGACAGTGATGTTATGACTGCAGTGAATCAGAATCTTGCTGACATGATGAAGAATATTTATCAGCAACAAGTAGAAATAGAATGGTTGAGAAACAATGATAAGAAGATGTTAGACGTTGTTGAAACATCACATGAGAATCAAGAAGCTCTGGAAGCTAAGATTACACAACTTCAGAGAGAAAACAAGAAGTTGTTGAAACATGAACAGAGAAACACCAGGAGATACATTGCTATCAAAGAGGAGAACAAGAAATTGAAAGAAAGCAATAAGAGTATGGATAATCTGATCAAAGACTTATATTCTAAAGCTCCTCAGTTACAAGCTGGTGAAGAAGATAACGAGCGTGATGAAGAAGAAGTTGATTTCGAACCATCCGATGAAGAGGAAGAAGAAGATGTTGAGATAGATGAGGATGCTGGTAAAGATCCTAAGAAGAAGAAAGATGGTGATGATGATAGTTCGGGAGATGATTCAGGAGAAGGTAATAGCTCTGCAAGTTTTGACAGTGATGATGATGATGATGATGACACTGATAAATACAAGTGTGAGAAGAGAGGATCAGGAAAAGATACAGGAGGTTCTAGTTCGAAAGCTCCTGGTGGTACAGTTGACGATGATAGTATATTTTGGAATGAAAAGATCATATCTTTATCTGATGATGACAAGAATATGAATCGCCAGATGTTGACTGACAGAGTCTGGACGATTGAGATGACTGGCAGATTTCCTGAGATAATTGAGTCTAATGATATGAGATTCGAGTTGGAGTATAATGATCCTGACTTAGAAGATGGAGAAGTTTCTGCAGCCATGTCAAAGGAGATTTTAGAAGGATTGGCGAAACAGGTCGGTAAAACTCTGGAGGAGTTGATGGTTGATAATCAGATACCGAACATACCTGAAAAAGAAGCAGGTAATCACTCCGATGATAGAGACGTACCAGTATTCTAGGAAGTAGAGATTGAAGATATCACGAGTGAGGAATATCCGGAATACTACGAGAAGAACAAAGATTCTGGATTTCCTGAGTTCACTGATGAGCTGCTTCGCCAGGCTGAGAAACTTGCTCATGAAAAGAGTAAGAGATTTGTTGAAGAAGTGTTTTCAGATTGTAATAAGCCAAACATTGAACAATCTGACGCTTTGAAAGATCTGTTGAGAAAGCTTAAAGAGAAAGAGGCGAACCTTCCAAAGAAAGAAGTTCAAGGTAGTTTTTACAAGTTTCACAATGACTTGTTTAAAGGTAAAGCTCTGGGATGGCAGTTCGTGAAACAGTTGAAGTGTGTAGCCGTAAAATGGGAAAAAGGAATACTGTACTTTGACAGATTCCTTGACTTGAAGACATTACCATATTGGGCTATTCATGACATTTGTAGACATGAGTTAACAAGTTCTGTGAACGATCATATTGCTTACTTTGCAGATCGTATGTCAAGGGAAAGCAGAACGAAGTGGAACTTGTTTACTCCCTAGTACCCGAAAAGAATTGTTCATAAGAAGGAGATTGATGATATTACTGGGATGCCTAAGGTGAAGTTAAAGTATAAACCACCTAAAGTGTTGAAACATATTCCATTGATACAAATCCCACAACACTTTTCTAAAGACTTCATGTGGTGGTACTACGATTGGAAGACTGCAGAGGCTATTATAGTGTTGAAGGATGGTACAAAAGACTTCAAGAAGATTCACATCTTTGATCCTATGTGGTTAATAAATTGTTCGCATGAGGATATTATAATGCTCTATTATAATCCGATTTACTGCGAAGCTAAGGATAGTGAACAGGCAAGCAAATACCAATGTGTGGTATTCTTATGCTTTGCATGGGATGTGAATGCTGGATGTGATTTTGATAAGAAACTGGGAAAGTTTGTGAAAGTTCAAGAAGTGCAGGAAGTTAAAAAGAAAAAGCCGAAACAAATTTTTGAACCAGTGATGACCAAGGAACAGAAGACGTTACTACGCATCAAGCTCATGAACAAGATGATGGACCAAGAACGTAAGCACTCCAAGCAATAGTCGAGGGGGAGTTTGTAGATGCATATTATGCGACTAATGCTTTTGGATTGCAAATTACATATGTTTTGTTCAACTTCGAATGGTCAAAGGTGATTATAGATGGTCGAATGTGGCTTTCTGTCTGGTCGAAGGAAGAAGTAAAGGGGCGAAGGAGCACAGGGAGGTCGAAGGTAGGAAATAGATTAATGTATGTCTTGATTCGACCATAACAAATGGTCGAACCTGCACATTCGACCAACACAAATGGGCGAATGTACAGGCCTATATAAGGTCAAGTTGATTTTTGAATTGTAACTTTTGACATTTTGTTTTCCCTCCCTGTGTGTGTTTTCCCTAGGTTTATTGTTGAGTCTGTAAAGTTCTTTTAATCATTATAAACAGTGATTTCAAGTGTATTTGATTATCAAATTGAATGAACTAAAGATGTTTATGATGATTTATGTGTTTTGCTAGTTTTATTATCATTTTGTGATCAGTTCAGGGATTCCGCACCTGAATTGAACTTGTTTGATCATTATCTTTGTTGTTTAGACGATCCTACGCGCATACAAGTTCTAACCCCCAATCTATAATTTACCTCTCATACTCAAATTTGGAACGCCTTTACCAAACACTAATTTTTCTTCACCTGATACTTAAACTTTCTTTGGCACTACCATTTCCTCTCACAGCAAACCTTTCTCCTCTGACCTGAAAAGTGTCATTCAACAGTAACGTTAACCACACCGACTACTTATTAAAGTACGATTCATTGGTTGAAGCCATTTAAGGTATTTTTGCTTTCAATTGCAAAATTGATTAAATTTTTGTGGTTAGATTGCGTTTTTAGGATTTCAATAGCAAAAATTGATAAGATCTATGTATTTTGGGGCTGGATGAAAATTAGGGTTCATTCATATATGACAAAATTTTAATAGGGTCTGATAAGTTAGATTATTATTTATTCCTAATGTTATCATAAGTTTTGTTATTTCATTGGTAGAAGAACAAATTAGCGTTCATGTATAGTTATTGAAGATTGTTTGACTTTAAAAGTCAAAAGTTGATCTAATATAATCTATTGTTAATGCAGTCACCAGCTGATAAATTAGGTGATAGAAATGCTTCAGATTCAGGGTCATCTATGGTAACTGCTAATAGATCTGTAAGTTCAAATTCTGATATGGATGGTTCCCTTGTAGCAGGAAAAAGTTTCAATATTAAACAGACATCTGAGTGAATCTTCACAGTTATTGTTTTAGCACTATGAATTGTAACACTAAATCACGCTAACGAACGATTAATATATCATTGTTGTTAACAGCAAACCCGTGACGCTAAGGAAGACGATGACCATTGGAAAACAAACAGGGGAAGACGAGCAAAATTAGTGGCTAAAAACTAATTGGCTTACTAAATTGTAGTTTAGCTCTCTGAATTGTAATAAGCAATTCAAGATTTTCTAAACACTTTGGCAAAGTTTTTCTTAATTTTTTTTTACCAAATGAAAGGCATTATGCAAAGTTAGTGGCTAAGTAACCAATTGACTTACTAAAAGGTATTGGGTTAGTTCTCCCTCTCTATTTTTTTTTAACCATTAAAAAGTGTCTGGTGCTTTATAAATGCATGGGTAAAATTTTTAAACATGTTGTCTAATGTAACACTCTGCCCCTCTCACCACCAATATTGTCCGCTTTGCCCTGATGGTTTGCCCATCTAGAGCTCACGGATTTGTTTTTGGTTGCCCAAGTGGAAACTTCCCAGGAGGTCACCCATCCTGATACTGCTTCCACCTGAGCACGCTTAACTGTGGAGTTCTCCTCTCATCCACTAACATTAAGCCCCAAAACGCGTTGGTGATTTAAGAGGCAAGACATTACTTATGAACCAAGGATCTCTCCTGGCCACGGCCGATGTGGGATTTTCCTAGGGTGTCACATTCATCCCCTGTTAGAGTCTCATCGTCCCTGATGAGGTGTGTTCCTGGGGTGTCACATTCACCCCCTGTTAGAGTCTCATCGTCCCTGATGAGGTGTGCACCCACCATCCCGAACGGCACAAGAGTGGCTCTGATACCATCTGTAACACCCTGCCCCTCTCACCACCAATATTGTCCGCTTTGCCCTGATGGTTTGCCCATCTAGAGCTCACGGATTTGTTTTTGGTTGCCCAAGTGGAAACTTCCCAGGAGGTCACCCATCCTGATACTGCTTCCACCTGAGCATGCTTAACTGTGGACTTCTCCTCTCATCCACTAACATTAAGCCCCAAAACGCGTTGGTGATTTAAGAGGCAAGACATTACTTATGAACCAAGGATCTCTCCTGGCCACGGCCGATGTGGGATTTTCCTGGGGTGTCACATCTAAACACATTGGGTCCGCATGAGTAAAAATTTTATGCTTGATACACCTTCTGTTGATTACCAATTGAAAGTGAGGTTTTTTTGTTATTATTTGTGTACAAATGACGAGTTCACCACATGCACTTTATCGAGAAGTTGCAGCTTTTTTTTATTTATGTCAAATAGGAATTAGGATTAATATGATTCTATTTATTAGTTAATATGCTATTTTTTATACAGTGAGTGAAATAGCATGTTTTTTATATGAAAATGACTAATTCATAAGTAGATGAGATAAAATTGTTACTTTTAATACACCATTATTTCTTTCTTTTAAAACTCTGATATATTTTTATATATTTATAGACTTATCTAATTAAATTTTCTCAATTGTTATGCTTTTGTTTGGTTGGTATTTTGTAGTTCTATTCTTGCTACATCGTTTATCATGTTAAGGATCTTAAAATTATTCGCTTTCTGACATGGAAATATAGTTCAATCACATTTTCGTGTTGGTATGTTATAAACAGGTTATGGATGATTATGCCCTGCAAGTCAGATCTAAAATAGGTAATTCTCGCTACTGCTTAATTTTTTTAGTTACTATTACTAATAGTGAAACATTCTATAATGCGACGACAATGAATTTTAGAATATTTTTTTAATCCACATTAACATATTGTAGGAGATGAGGGTCATGGCCGAGGTGTGCGCCTCGAGGAAAGGCAACCATGAAATGAGTGTGAGGCTACGCCTCATGGTGCTATTTTGATTGTGGTTACTGAAGATGGGTATGATGTTCTTGAAATACTTGAAGTTGTTAAGTTGTCATTTGTTCCAGGTTAGTTGTCATATTAGGGGAGGTTGTTGCATGGGTTTCAGTTGTTTGTCTATTTAGCTTTACTAACTCTTTTAGCTTGATTTATATTATAACGTATAATGATAAGTTATTGCAAAGACCGATATTGAATTCTGAAACTAGAGTACATAAACTAAAATACATATTTTGTTATGCTAATGGAAAAGTGCTAAAAGTTAGTTTTGTTATTCAATGTTTTTAGTGAAATTATGAAAATTTTAGTTTTGTTTAATGGTGATCGCTTGCTTAGTTTATATTAATTTGGTGTGTTCTATCGTATTCCAGGTTATGGGTGTATTAAGGTGAAGGGAATAATGATCTTACATGGTATATGTGTACATGAGGAATACAATAGAAGGTATAAAGGTTCCTATCTAATTAACAAGAGCTTATTCGTATATATGTGTCGCTAAGTCGCATATTGGAAGTATGTTGAAGATCAAATGCTCAATTTACAAAACAATAACTTTTTTAAGTTTAGATCAATTCTTATGAAGATGTTAGGGGTTGTTTATTTACTAATGGTTTTAGAAGTTAGACCTATTGTAGTTATGAGCCTTTGTATACAGATATGATGATGATATTTAAATGATGACACCTAACTCGTTATGATATAAATACAAGTATGTTAATATTCATGTGAGTTGTATACATGTAGGTCCGTTAGACTGAGATTTGTAGGGTTTCGAAAGGTTTTAAGAAAACAAGATAATAATAGGCCTCGACGACTCTTTGGGAATCAAGCTCCAAATAATAATATAATATGAAGTTTCCGAATTTTGGTTGCAGGTGTACATAGATGGAGATAAGAAAGATGGTTCAAGTGGTCAATAAGATCAAATTTGCAATGCACGATTACCTAGAGGACTTGATTCCCACTCAGTTCCATCTGATGAGCCTGCTGCATCCTTAGGGTAAATGTCTCTTTAATTCTGATTAGTTATATACACACACATGTTTATATTTACCAAAACCTATCGTCCTGCTAATGACAAAATTTAGGATGACAAAATTGATTTCATTATCTAATGGATTAAATACAAATCAAATTTTAAGTATGAAATGATTTGGGGATTTTTATCTGGTGAAATTGATTTTTTGAATATGCTCGAGTTGGCTCGAAAAGTTGCAATAGAGCGATGAACCTTCAACGTTGCTAGATCTGTTAAGCCTGAGTTGGTTTGGTTTTGTGGACTGGTGAATATGATGGTCGGGGTAGAATTTTATGTGATTAAAGGAACATTCAACTCAAATTTTGATGTGATTTTGTGCCATTTATGTTTATTGTTAAAGGAAATTTCAACTTAAATTCTTGTCCATTACATGCTCATTAAAGATTAGAATTAGTGGCCTTGGCTCGGATTGATAGGGGTCTACCAGAGTCACAAGTTAACGGGATGTCAAGAGCATGGAGTCATTCTAAAGCCAAGGTACAAGACATGGGTTGTTTTAGTACACATCAATTCTTTTTCTAGTTTAATTACTGACACTTGATCTTATGCTTGATGATTGTAGAGTTGATGACATGTGAACCATGGGAGGAACAAAGATATCAAGATTCATAAATTTCTTAGAGCTAATTTCTTTTATTGTAAAATTCCTATCTTAAAGAATGTTTTGACTTCTGTTGTAAGTATTTGGAATATGTTTGGTATTGAAGTTATGATATTATGATTTCTATATTTTATAGTTATATTTTTTATCTTATATGGTGATTAAATAATGATTCTAGTATGTATACTTAACTAGAAATAATTGTTACGAACAAGTTGTGGTTCAAAAGTATTTTTTATATTGTGTCAAAAACTTAAGTGCCACTAAATGTAGAATGGATATGTAACTTGGAGTAGCTTTTACCAACACAAATTTGTGACACTAAAAGCCTAAAACTTAAATGGGAAAAGTGCTACTAAAAGCCCAAAACTTTGTGCGACACATGGGAAAAGTGTCACTAAAAGGCTTTAGTGTTACCGCTTCTAGTGACACTTTTTTTGTGTGCAGCCCATTCCCAGAAGGGCCTTTAGTGACACTTTTTTTTACTTTTTGTGGCACTTTGTGTATGCCACTAAATGACATTTTTTTTGTAGTGATAGTTGATAAAGGGTTTATAGGTTTTCAAAGAGACATAAGTGGTAAGGAGATTATGTAGTAGTGTGAATCGCGGGGTTTGAATCAAAGGTTAGAATCAAGCGTATGGAGAACATGATTGTGGTAAATGCCAAAAATTGTAAAAGTTCAAATAAGATGGAAGGTGTCAATGGAGAATATGGAGGCTAAATTTTGTTCCTGTAGATGGAAAGATTTTATTTTCAAAATCGGTTTTGTACATAAAGCAAAAGTGGTTAAATAGTACAAACTAAATAGGCTTAGATCAGGATATTCCAGTTAGTCAAAGATTTAAACACGACATTGGGTTTTGAAGATCAAGGTTCTACTAAGTGATTAAAACATTATATCAAAAATCTTTTCTTATGCAAACGAATAAACATTTGAATTTAGACATTAAGTTTGAGGACATCTTTTGACAAAAAAAAATATATGTATTTTCCATAGTTTATAGGTGATGCAAATTTGACAATATTTGAAATCTTTAGTGTTGTGCTAGGGTATTTTCGGGTTATGAGGTTACAGTTTATGCTAAGATTAAAAATATGTAACATGTTGAAAAAGGCAATAATATGATTTGGGTAGGGTGTTGAAAATAATCAAACATGTGGCTAAGATGGTAAGATGAAATGTGATTGTGAAACGCATATATGATTATGAAATGGGATTGATTTAAACTGTAAAAATTTTGAGACTTAGAGAATTCACAATAGTGCCCCCATTTTTATGTGAGAGAAAACCCCATAAATTTTTATAGGGTTGGAAGTGGTTGTGAGTGAAAAAATGGGGAACCTATTGTTTATCGGTATATTTGGGGTTATTTGGGAATATTTTGAGGAAAAACAGGAAACTGTATATATTTTTTAATATTTGTTGAAAGTGGTTGTGAGTGGAGGAGAGAGAAATTGTAATGATTTTTAGTGTAATATGTGGTTGTGATTGGTTGTGAGTGGATAGGGATGGGGAAGCTACTGTGAATGCTCTTAAAGCTTAGTTTTAATGAGAGTGAGTGTAATCATATATTCATTAATTAAAACACATAAACGAAGACGTTGACTTATCAAGGCTCCCAAATTTTAATAACATAATTAATACATGCTTTAGCCTATAAGTGAACACTCATCCCGAGAATTCGCAGGTAGGCATTCGGGTCCCTCGTCTGATTGGGATTTATGCGGAATGCCCGTCCTAGACAGAAAACTCAGAATACGGGCGTTCACCCTTCCAGATTGCACGTGTTCGTAATTAGAATATAGAGCTTCGACGAGATTATCAAGGTAGTTCAGGTTAGGACCTGAGAATTTGTCCTATTAGTCTAAGGATAGATCCAGTGATGGAGAGTAATCATCTTGTGGGAACTAGGGTAGGGGTATGAAGTAGGATGGAGATAGAGAATATAAGCAAGTAGAGTTGCAAGTAAGAGGAGCAAGTACTGGTTAAAATCCTAGGGTTATAGACTAGATTATTTTTCTATTAACCTAATTCCCTATAACAATAGCTCTGAAACCAATCTGTAACACCCCAACCGATGGCGGAAACATCGAGGTGTCACGTAGTGATGATTGTTTGGTAGCACAAGGCAATACATATGTTTAAATAATCATTTATTCCATAACATATAAATTAAACTAAATACATCCAATTATCACAAACTGAAATTTTACATGCAATGATAAGAAACAACTTCAAATAATCTCCTCTTGGGATAGCAATAGATATCAAGCATCATTGTTCCCTGAAACTGTTAAGTTTGGAAAAGATGGGGGTCAACTAAAAGTTGGTGATAATACATAGACCTAGTCTAGCAATAAGTTTGTAAGTTTCAAAAGTTTAGCAATTCATATGTCTATTGTATATCAAAGTCTACATGTGGAAACAAAAACACAAATGATAGTATGCAAATAATCAATCCTCCGAAAAAGTTTAAGTCCATCCCGTATCCACGGTTCTCCTTAATATAAAGTTTGGAACGATAACAATCACCCGCGCTACCCATAGAAATGGTCAACGAATCTAGGTAGGGTTGTCAATCCAATAGATCTATCATTGTATATTGCCGGCTTGGCCAAAGCTACTGATTATGTAAGTTTAAGTTTAAGCCTAACAAGTTTTTATCTATGACATGTGGCATCAAAGATTAACAACTAGACACATATGAAGAATTGCTCAAGTATAAAAGCATAAAGTTTTAAGCATAAGTAGTTGCATAAACGGGGCTATGTAAACTCACCTTAGAATAAGCGTTGGATTGATGATAATAGTCTAGTATATTCCCAAATGTCCCAAGTATTACCCTAAGTTCAAGGTAATATTATAAGTGTTGGAAAAACTTAAAAGCCTAAGTATTCTAGTCTACGGTTCCTATTTTGGGGATTGATGATCGTTTAATAATTAATTTAAAGTAATTGTTAATTAAGTATTAAGTATAGAAGAAATTAAGAAAATAAATAAATAAAGGGATTTTTGTAGAATCTTGATCAAGGGTGGTTGTACTTAAACTACTATAGTGTGAAAATAATTTTTATAAAATTATTTTCATAATTAAAATGTAAATAATAAATTATAATATATTACTCAAAACATGGTAATAATATTCAAAAATGCTAAATCTCTCAAATTTCAGGTTATAAAATTATATTTCTAATCTAGATTAATAAAAATAATTTATGTGAACTTTTGGTGCAAAACTGATGGAAAATGAATTTATTATGAATTTATTATGATAAAAATAGAATAAATTGATTAAAAATAATTAATAATTATTTTTCCAAAAATAAAATTTAGTTCTGTAAAGTTTATTAGTTTATAAGTCTAAAATATTTTTTGTGGAATTTTATAAAACCGTTTAGTGTTATTTCTAGAATTATTTATTTATTTATAAATAAATTGTAATATTTAATATATATATTAAATAAAATAATTTTTTGAAAATAAAAATTATATAATAAAGTTTATTATTTATATATAACAAAATAAATTTTGTAGAATTTATAAGTCATATTAGATATTTTAAAAATATATTATAGCATTATTAATCAAAATATAAAAGGAAACAAGGAAGATTGATAAAAAAAGGTTGTTGGGAGGAATCGAACCCGGGTCTGGCCTGGTTTGGTAGTTTTAAATCACAAGTCCAGACCAGTTTGTCTGGACCCTGAGAACATGTTTTAATTAGTTTCAATTAATTATATACTGTATTCGAAAGATAATATGATTCCATAAATATAAAAAACGTCGGGGCTTAGGGTCGAACTCAAGACCATCTGTTCCAACCACAGTATGCATAACCATCTGATCTAGATCAGAAGCTTGTTTTAAGTTGTTTCAGAAATGTTTTTAAACTTATCGTGAACTGTATCATCTTCCCCAAATAAACCTTAGAACCCTAGTTGTCAATTAACCCTCAATTCGACATGATTAAGCTAAACGAATATGGTGCTATTGGTTGAAAACAGAAATCAAACATAACCCAAGATTAAAAATCGACTTACTGGTTGCAAAACGATCCATAATGCGAGTCAAACAGAAAGTCAAACCTTTGAAATTTGGACTTGAATGAGAAGGAGTTGGAGAAATTAGAGAGAGGGGTTGTGTTTATCGATCATTTTGGATTAAGACAGTGCGTTTAATTTATAATATGGCCATCAAAATGGAAAGTTTAAATAATTGACCATGACTCGGTCCAAACCGAGTAATTCACACCTGAATTGGGCTGTAAGCGCGTAATAATGGGTTGGTTTGGAGCGGATTTGATTGTCTGTCGAATAATCACACATTAATCTGATTTTGGTTTCCAAAATTGGCTTGATTATGTGATTATGGTCGTTGGTGGGTCGGGTTTTGACTTGGTGGGTTGATTGTCGAGAGAAACAGGAAGGAAGATACAGGTTTGGTTAGGTCAGGTCTGGTTTGTTGGGCCAGCTGGTTAGTGGGCTCAGTTAGTGAGGTGGACTTTGTGTGGGTTTGGGTTAATTTGCTAAAATGGGTTTTATAGTTATGGTATTGTTAAAGTTTATGTTTATGAAACATTTTATAAACTTTATTAATTTCAAAATCTAAAAGAGAAAAAAAAAGAAATTTTTTTTGTATTAAATATATATATATATAGGCTAATATCTTGTGAAAACCCTCTTGAGTTGTGCAAACCCATGAAAACCCTATGTAACAACATTGTTTTTTTCTAATTTTTTTAGAATAGCTTGTATACTTAATTTTATGACTTTCGGCCCAAAAAAATCAAAAAAGCGCCGAATAGATTTTTTTTTTAAATTTACGTAACACAGATGTTACATATGTAACAATTCTGACGTATGTTAAAACCAAGTTTTGTGTAACACGGTGTAACAAAATAATCTACTCGGCGCTTTTTTGATTTTTTTTTTTTTTTTGCCAAAACTAATAAAATTGAATATAAAAGCTATTCTGAAAAAATCAGGAAAAAAAACAAGTTTTTACATAGGGTTTTTAAGGTTTGCACAACTCAAGAGGGTTTTATTTTAGCCAAATCCTATATATATATATATATATATATTTATATACATATTAAACTAATTAACTTTTATTTGTAAAAAAATAGCAGAATTTGAAATAATTAATGATTACGAACTAAATAAGAATACTTAAAACTAGAGACTTTTATTAGAAATATATTGGGGAAAATTATGTGATGTTACATGCAACAGCACAAAACAGGCATTATTTTGTTTTTTCAATATAAATATAAAAACTTGCAATATATAACTTCTAAAATAGACAACCATTTACTTTTGTTTTCAGACCATGTGGGGATATGTCCAACATAAGTGTAGCCGAATACGGCAGATGTTATTGTTGGGGGGTCACAAGTTAATCAAGCGGGACAAGATAAACAAGAAGGTACACTACAGAAAAATGAAATATATTAAAACTCCACAAGGGTCAACAATGTGGTCTTAACTTGCATTTACGGGATGTTCCTGGATACTTCCTTATATGGCAACACCAGATGGTAATGATGCTCCAAGTTTTAGCTTTGGCCTAACACAGCCAGAAGAAGCAGATCAGGGGGGTCAGGTTCGAAATCTGTTCATTAAAATAATTGTAAGTGCATTATTAATGTATGTCCCCAGCTAGTGATCCTGTACTCAATGTTGAGGAAATAGTTAGGTCGAATGTAGAAGAAAAGGATTCATTCGAACCCACGAGGGGTCGAATGAACCTATTCGACCATAGCTAAGGGTCGAATGGAAAGGCTATAAAAAGGGGAAAAGTTAGATATTTTAAAGTGAGTTATCATTTTGAGCTTTTCCCAGTTTGTGTGATTCTCTGTATCAGGCCTAGGTTATTCATCTGTAATATCTTTGATTTGATCTAATACACGAGTAAAGTAATGAAAATTGCTCGGTGATTCGTTATCTGTATTCATGTGATACCCCGCAAATTCAGGTTCTCACTTTAACCAAACTCTAGTTACGTTCCTTGCATTATACTTAACTAGGGTTAGCTAGATAGGACACACGTGCATTGTTGTGAGTTAATATCGGGTTACATGATTAGTGAACCTCGGACGTTGGTGAATAATGAACTTATGTGTCTCTGTGATATTTGATGAACTTATGTGAAAACCATACGTGATTTTGTGAACCTAAACCGAATACGTTAATAAAAATCACTAAAAGTGGAGTATGAGGTTGATTAGGGTCTTAACGCATGGGGTTGCACTTGTTACGGTCCGAAATAACAAAAACGTCGAAGGATAATGCGTCGGGTGACGAAACGGGACAATCACGCGGGCCTCGGGCCTGTGAGCGGCCGCTCACAGGGCCCGTGCGGCCGCTCGGATTCGTCTGACGGGTCTAAACCGCCTTACACCCCTATTTAAGCATCCTTAACCCCCATGCAACCCCTAAACTCAACCCTAATCGCCCCATTACTGTCCCACACGAAATATTAACCCTAAAGCTCCTGCTAAGGCTCAAGATCATCAATTGGGAAGCTCCAAAGGCACACAGTTGATCGAATCGAAGCGCCAAGAGTATAATCTTTGATTCCTTACACTTTTATCTTGTGTTTTTGTTATAAAAATCTTGTAACAAAGTTTGTCCGGGTCTGAAAGTTTTTAATAATCATTAAAACATGAAGTTTTTGAAGATTAAACGGATCAAACATAATAATAAACGATTAATAACATCATAGGATACTTGTTGCGCAAGTTATTGATGTTTTGGTCTTTAAAGTTGTGATCTTTGCATGTTTAGTAGTAGAATCTGATCAAAATAATTATTAGGGATGTTTGGTAATGATGATTGATGTTTGTTGATTGTTTTTATCCACACGGTAGTCGATTAAAGTATGATTTAGGCGAAACTAAAATCTGGACAGAATGATTAGCCGAACTTGTAGGGGCTGTAACACGGCCTTAAGATAATGATTTTGGTATTTTCTTTGCATGGTGGAGTCACACTTGGTCTTAGCTTTTCATAATGGGTAAAATCAAGTGTTTTGGACGTCGGTTGAGTCGTTTTTGGAATTTTCATTGAAAATAGGCCAGGTCAGAATTTCGGGTATCAAACTGAGTCAACTTTGAAACATCATAACTCAATTTTTATAAATAGTTGGGTTGAGATATTTTTACAGAAGGTTAATATTGGAGTAATTCGAGTTTTCCAAGTGGATTCATCCCGTTTGGATGAATACACAATTTTTGGGAAATTATCTACCAAACTGACCTGTTAGGAAGGTTTTTTGAACATAGCTGAATTAGACAAATTTTAATTATTTTTGTGTTTGTATTTAAGACAAAATAAAAATTGGTGTTGTTAAGTGAATCCCAAAGAAAATTCAGTAAATATTTGGGAGGTTAACTCACTGATTTACTATTTTAAATAAATTCGTTTTGATGGCGCACAATCTGTCCTGAAAACACAGATTGTGTATTATGTGTTTATGTGATTAATTGAGGTCTTAGGTTGTATGAAATTGATGTGTAACTGAACGTATACTTGTATAAGACACATATGGAACGTGAAGACTAATTTTAACCAACACATTCACCAACGAGTCCATAGGGTTGACTATTGCATGTAGAATCACTAGGCATCACATACACACTTTTGAACGTTTAAAACGCCTTGGACAAACGAGTTATGTGGTGTAATGATATTACGCCTATACTCACTTAGTGACACTATTATTAGGGTGTCGGTAGCATACTTTACTTGCGGTTCGGATTTCTTTTGCTTGCACATTAAGGTGAGTTTCACTACTCTTTTTCTCAAAAGCATGCGTCTCGGATTAGAGACAACTTTGGCAAACATTTTCTAGTCCATTTGGGACTACTCAGGTATGGACTCCTTGTGTGGGTCAGTTTTACGATTCCTTGTGTGGATCGGATTTTCGGTCAGTTTAAAACTTATTGGTCCTTTGTAATCTAAACACTCTATCATTTGAAGTCCTTGCATATTATTGGGTTAATCGCTGGAGGCGAACGGGGTATTAGTTGATAGCGCTATTAGGTTGATGCAGCAACCTCATGTCTGAGGTGCTTGAGGCACGGGCATGAACTTCTGACCACAATTTCCGACTGGTGTTGATAGACGCCAGTCATTGAGGCAAATAACTATTTTCCTCAAGGTTTCCCAATAATCTTGTTTAGTTACATTTAGTGGGCTAGCTACCCCTGACACACTTAAACTGACAACTCTTTAACTTTTTGGTCTGGAGGACCTACGTTATTACTTACTTACATGGTTTTTGGAAACCAGCGCATTTGCATATTAAATTACTTTACTTTGTTAACTCACCAGCTTTATGTTGACACACGATAGCATGCTTTTGCAGGTAACTAGGAACGGAGCACAGTTAGGTCATGCATCATATCATGGGTCTCAAACATTAAACTATTTTGCACATTTACTATTTATTTGGTTTTGGGCGCGGTGTTTTGCGCAGACTTTATTTACTATTTTTCATTCGCTTCCGCTATACTATTATTGGTTTGGTTAAAAACTTTAAAACTTGGTTTTTATAATAACGAACTAAATGGTTGGGCATTTAGAGTCGTTCATGTGACTTATGGCTATGGGATCCTGGTTTGTCATGCGCCTCGCGGTATAAACCCCGTAGTGGAAATTTGAGGGTTTGATAGATTGGTATCAGAGCCGTTGGTTATAGTGAACTAGGATTTGCATCTAGACTATAATCATCATAGCATAAGTATTAGTACACTCACTATTCTCAGCACACTACTAGCTATCTCTTGGATACGTATACTGATCTAACATATTGCAGGAAAACATGACTAACCCCGCTCATCGTAATTACTCTTCTTATCACCCTCTTGGAAGTTCGCAAAACACGTCTTTGAACCCGTATGAACAACCAGCTCAGACAGGGAACCCGGATGAGAATACCAATCGCTGGGTGTGGTTCACAAATATGTTACACTCGTGGGTTGTAGGGTACGGAGTGCCAGCTCAGGTCCCTCCCATTATTGACTCATTGGAGAGGTCTCTAGCAGGGATGGTTAGGCACGTGCATTTAGAGCTAGAGGATGCCTATAATGACGTGAGGCAATTTCAGTCTTGGAGGCAGAATGCCGATGGATCTATTAAGCGCATGGAAAGAGAGATCGACCACTTGTTTAGTGAATTGGAAAAAGGCTAATAGTAAATTGGAAAAGGTTGAAAGGGAAGCTGCAGAAGATAGGCACGAGAGATCGATTGTTATTCAGGAGACAGCACTGTTAAGGGAGGAGTTGACCCTGGTCAGTAACAAGCTTGAGGAAGCTCTAGCTCAGAATGGTGCAGAACCAGAGGAGGATCCAGAGGAGGATCCCGAGGAAGAGCCTGCAGTTGGGGGATTTGATGCTCTCGAGGCAACATTGGATGCGGTGCTCGAGGAAGAGTTTGAGCCTGAGGAGGAGGAGCTATTGGAGATTGAGATTGAGGATGAGAGCGAGGATGAGGGCTCATGCATCTCCATGGATCACGACGACAACTGATTTCTTTTTTATATTTTTTGTATTCATATTTTATTATTATGACTTTTGTTTCTCCCTAACGTTGTGAGACTTAAGGATTCTTTGTTTTGTGGTTGGATTCTTATTTACTACTATTACTTAAATTCTTTATTCTATTCTCGAGCATGTTATTTATATTCTAGTTTACTTGTACTATGTGAACGATTGTATGTGGGACATATTATTGTTTTCTCATGAGTATAGTGTAAATGTAGAATTACTATGGCGGGAAGAGGACACGGGAGAGGCAACATCAACATGACTCAAGCAGAGTTGAATGCACTTATCAATGACAGGGTGGTGGAAGCCCTCGCAGCTTTTCAAGCTGGTAACTTTATCTTGCTCTAAACTTTCCTCTATGCTCCAACGTTACACTCTTTTGTTCATTCGTGGTTCCTTCGCTTTTACACTCAGGTCAACCTGGACATCACCCTCCAGCCTGCACCTACAAGTCCTTCATGGACTGCAAGCCTCATAACTTTGGTGGATCTGAAGGGGTTGTCGGGCTACTGCGGTGGTTCGAGAAACTGGAATCTTGCTTCGCTATGTGTAATTGTCCACCAGCTGACAGGGTGAAGTATGCCACTGCTACTCTCGAGAACTTGGCATTAACCTGGTGGAACTCTCAAGTGCAGATGCTAGGTGTGGAAGTGGCTAATGCAACACCTTGGGCAGATTTTAAGGAACTGAAGAAGGAGGAATACTGTCCTCGAGACGAAATCCAGAAGTTAGAAACTGAGTATCTCAATCTAAAGATGGTGGGATCGGAGATTGAGAAATACACCACCAGATCGCATGAACTGGCAGCAATGTGCCCAAATTACTCCAACCCGCCCTACAAGAGGATTGAGTTGTATATCAAGGGCTTGGTGCCCCAGATCAAGAGCATGGTCACTGCTGCTAACCTCAATACCATCCAGCAAGTTATTAGGATGGCTCATCAACTGACTGATCAGAAGGTGGAAGAGGGGGTGTTACCTCCTCGTGGTACTTCATCTTCTGGAACTAATGATAACAAGAGGAAGTGGGAGAATGCATCTGGCAAACCCCCAGGGAATGGCAGTCAACAGCAGCAACAGAATAAGAAACATGACAGCCATGGCAGTAGTAGCAATCGCAACAACCAGGGAGGTTATGGGGGGACTTTACCTAAGTGCAACAGGTGTGGTAGGCATCACACTGGGGCGTGTAGCAACTTTAAGTGTGAACGATGCGGCAAGATCGGTAATAAGCAGAAGGACTGTAGGGTGTTTATCCCGGGAAATCTGCCAGCTGCACAGCAGGGGCGACAGCAGAGTGGTGGTAAAGGTTGTTACCAATGTGGGAGTGAAAATCATTTCAAGAGGAACTGCCTACAACTGAATGGTAATGGTAATGGTAATGGCAACAACAGGGGTAACACCAACAACGGTGGTGGTAACAGGGCAGGAAACAACAACACCACCAATGCTTGAAACACCAACAACAACAACAACAACGGGAACAACAACAATGGGGCTCGTGGTAGAGCATTCGTGATCGGCTCTGGAGAGGCTAGGACCGATAACAACGTCGTGACGGGTACGTGCTCCTTGAACGACACTCTTGCTTCTATTTTATATGATACTGGTGCGGACTATAGCTTTGTTTCATCAAAACTTAGTAAACAATTAGGGATGGTTCCTACTCTTCTAGATACCCCATACTCTATTGAACTGGCGGATGGGAAGCCTGTCGAGGTAACCCATATATATCGTGACTGTAAGCTCGAGTTGAACGGGCGATCTCGTGGTTGGCATGGACTGGTTGTCGAAGCAACACGCGGAAATTCTCTGTCAGGAGAAAATTGTTCGCATTCCCCTCCCAAGTGGAGAACTTTTATCCATACAGGGTGATCGAGGTGGTGCCATGGTGGGCATCATCTCCTATCTGAAGGCCCAGAAGTGTATTCGCAAGGGCTGTCCGGCTAACATATCTGACACTCGAGCTGAAACTGAAACTAGAATTGAGGACATCCCAGTGGTCCGAGACTTCCAAGATGTGTTCCCCGAGGAATTACCTGGACTTCCACCCGTTCGTCAAGTGGAGTTCCAGATTGACCTTGCACCTGGAGCAGCGCCAGTTGCACGCGCACCATACCGTTTAGCACCAGGGGAGCTTCAAGAACTATCTACCCAACTCCAAGAGCTATTGGATAGGGGTTTCATTAGACCTAGTTCTTCGCCATGGGGAGCTCCAGTTCTGTTTGTTAAGAAGAAAGACGGGAGCTTTCGCATGTGCATAGATTATCGGGAGTTGAACAAAGTGACAATTAAGAATTGTTCCCCTTTGCCTCGTATTGATGACTTGTTTGACCAACTGCAAGGGTCGAGCTTCTACTCTAAGATTGACTTGAGGTCAGGATACCATCAGCTTAGAGTCCGAGAAGAGGATGTGGCAAAAACGGTGTTTCAAACTCGTTATGGACATTATGAGTTTTTGGTTATGCCATTTGGGCTAACTAATGCACCGGCGGTGTTCATGGATCTAATGAACCGTGTGTGCAAGCCTTACTTGGACAAATTCGTCATAGTGTTCATAGATGACATATTGATTTATTCCAAAAGCAGGGAGGAGCATGAGCAGCACCTGCGGTTAATCTTGGAACTACTGAGGAATGAGCAGCTGTATGCAAAGTTTTCTAAATGTGATTTTTGGATTCGAGAAGTCCAATTCCTTGGGCATGTGGTCAACGAGGCAGGAATACATGTTGACCCAGCCAAGATTGACGCTATCAAAAAGTGGGAGGCTCCTAGGACCCTACTGAAGTGCGCCAATTTCTTGGTCTCGCGGGATACTATCGTAGATTTATTGAGGGATTTTCTAAGATCGCTCAACCTCTCACCACCCTAACACAGAAAGGTATTACTTATAAGTGGGGAGATGCCCAAGAATCTGCCTTTTAGCTACTAAAGTCCAAACTTTGCAGTGCACCGATACTATCGTTGCCTGAGGGTACAGAGGACTTTGTAGTGTACTGTGATGCGTCTATCCAAGGCTTAGGGTGCGTACTGATGCAACGTGATAAGGTAATTGCATATGCATCGCGACAACTGAAGGTCCATGGGAAGAATTACCCCACTCATGATTTGGAACTGGGAGCGGTAGTTTTCGCTCTCAAAATCTGGAGACACTACCTCTATGGAACGAAGTGCACAATTTTCACTGATCACAAGAGCCTTCAGCATATATTTGATCAGAAGGTGCTGAACATACGACAACGTCGCTGGGTTGAACTTTTGAACGATTATGACTGTGCCATCAAGTATCATCCAGGGAAGGCTAACATAGTAGCTGATGCCCTCAGTCGAAAGGAAACAAAACCCAGAAGGGTGCGAGCTTTACAACTCACTATCCATTCTCATCTTCCTGATAAGATACGTGAAGCCCAGGGTGATTCCTTGAAGGAAGAAAACATCGGGCTTGAGACCCTACATAGTGCTGATAAGCACTTAGAACTAAGAACGGATGGTCTACAGTACTTCATGGATCGAGTCTGGATACCACGGTTTGGGGATCTCAGACAACTAGTGCTTGATGAAGCACATACCTCTCGCTATTCGGTGCATCCTGGTTCGGACAAGATGTACCTAGATCTTAAGACTCTTCACTGGTGGCCAAACATGTTAGTAAGTGCTTGACTTGTGCGAAGGTTAAGAGTGAATATCAAAAACCTTCAGGCCTACTCCAACAACCAGAAATTCCGATGTGGAAATGGGATAGGATTTCCATGGATTTTATTACAAAGCTTCCTAGGATGCCACCGGGCCATAACATGATTTGGGTTATCGTGGACCGTTTAACCAAATCGGCCCACTTCCTGGCAATAAAGGAAACGGACTCACTAGAGAAACTGGCAAACCTTTACATCAAGGAGGTAGTCTCTAGGCATGGGGTGCCTATTTCTATTATATCTGATTGCGATGGGCGATTCACTTCTCGTTTCTGGACTACTCTCCAAGATGCTTTAGGAACTCGTCTTGATATGAGCACAGCCTATCACCCGCAGACGGATGGACAGAGTGAACGCCCCATCCAAACATTAGAGGATCTGCTACGAGCGTGCGTGGTGGACTTTGGCAATAATTGGGATAAGCACTTGCCCTTGATCGAATTCTCTTACAACAACAGTTACCACACTTCGATACAGTGTGCGCCTTTTGAGGCACTTTACGGGCGCAAGTGTAGGTCTCCCATCTGTTGGACTGAGGTTGGGGATAGCCAACTAACAGGTCCCGAACTCGTGCACGAAACTTTTGAGAAGATAGTGCAAATTAGAAACCGGATGGCTACTGCTCGGGATCGACAGAAAAGTTATGCTGATAAACGTAGAAAACCTTTGGAGTTCCAAGTTGGGGACAAGGTTTTGTTAAAGGTGTCACCTTGGAAAGGAGTGATACGCTTTGGGAAACGAGGGAAGTTGAACCCCCGATATGTTGGACCTTTCGAGATTGTCAAAAGTATTGGTCCGGTAGCTTACTAGCTAAATCTACCAGATGAACTCAGAGGAGTGCACAATGTATTCCACGTCTCGAACTTAAAGAAATGCTTATCAGATACGACACTGGTAGTGCCACTGAAGGAGATCCAGGTGGACGATCAGCTACGGTTCGTCGAAGAACCAGTGGAGATTCTTGAGCAGGGCGTCAAGAAACTCAGACAAAGCACTATACCTATTGTTAAGGTACGGTGGAATTCCCATCTAGGACCGGAATACACGTGGGAGCGCAGAGATCAGATGCGGCTCAAATACCCACACCTCTTTACTGAACCTGAACCTGTGCATAGATCAAATGCCGAACATAAAGCAGCTCGCTCAAAGTGAATTTTGGGGCGAAATTCCTTTCAACTTGGGGATGATGTGACATCCGGGAACCAAGCGTACACTTTTCTAGGTGGCTTTACTTTTTACTTGCTGAATTTCGGGATGAAATTCTTTTCAACTTGGGGATGATGTGATACCCCGCAAATTCAGGTTCTCACTTTAACCAAACTCTAGTTACGTTCCTTGCATTATACTTAACTAGGGTTAGCTAGATAGGACACACGTGCATTGTTGTGAGTTAATATCGGGTTACATGATTAGTGAACCTCGGACGTTGGTGAATAATGAACTTATGTGTCTCTGTGATATTTGATGAACTTATGTGAAAACCATACGTGATTGTGTGAACCTTAACCGAATACGTTAATAAAAATCACTAAAAGTGGAGTATGAGGTTCATTAGGGTCTTAACGCATGGGGTTGCACTTGTTACGGCCCGAAATATGAAAACGTCAAAGGATAACGCGTCAGGTGACGAAACGGGACAATCACGCGGGCCTCGGGCCTGTGAGCGGCCGCTCACAGGGCCCGAGCGGCCGCTCGGATTCGTCTGACGGGTCTAAACCGCCTTACACCCATGTTTAAGCATCCTTAACCCCCATGCAACCCCTAAACTCAACCCTAATCGCCCCCTTACTGCCCTACACGAAATATTAACCCTAAAGCTCCTGCTAAGGCTCAAGATCATCAATTGGGAAGCTCCAAAGGCGCACGGTTGATCGAATCGAAGAGCCAAGGGTATAATCTTTGATTCCTTACACTTTTATCTTGTGTTTTTGTTATAAAAATCATGTAACAAAGTTTGTCCAGGTCTGAAAGTTTTTAATAATCATTAAAACATGAAGTTTTTGAAGATTAAACGGATCAAACATAATATTAAACGATTAGTAACATCATAGGATACTTGTTGCGCAAGTTATTGATGTTTTGGTCTATAAAGTTGTGATCTTTGCATGTTTAGTAGTAGAATCTGATCAAAATAAGTATTAGGGATGTTTGGTAATGATGATTTATGTTTGTTGATTGTTTTTATCCACACGGTAGTCGATTAAAGTATGATTTAGGCGAAACTAAAATCTGGACAGAATGATTAGTCGAACTTGTAGAGGCTGTAACACGGCCTTAAGATAACGATTTTGGTATTTTCATTCATGGTTGAGTCACACTTGGTCTTAGCTTTTCATAATGGGTAAAATCAAGTGTTTTGGACGTCGGTTGAGTCGTTTTTGGAATTTTCATTGAAAATAGGTCAGGTCAGAATTTCGGGTATCAAACTGAGTCAACTTTGAAACATCATAACTCAATTTTTTTAAAGAGTTGGGTTGAGAAATTTTTATAGAAGGTTAATATTGGAGTAATTCGAGATTTCCAAGTGGATTCATCCCGTTTGGATGAATACACAATTTTTGGGAAATTATCTACCAAACTGACCTGTTAGGAAGGTTTTCTGAACATAGCTGAATTAGAAAACTTTTATTTATTTTTGTATTTGGATTTAAGACAAAACAAAAATTGGTGTTGTTAAGTGAATCCCAAAGAAAATTCAGTAAATATTTGGGAGATTAACTCACTGATTTACTATTTTAAATAAATTCATTTTGATGGCGCACAATCTGTCCTGAAAACACAGATTGTGTATTATGTGTTTATGTGATTAATTGAGGTCTTAGGTTGTATGAAATTGATGTGTAACTGAACGTATACTTGTATAAGACACATATGGAACGTGAAGACTAATTTTAACCAACACATTCACCAACGAGTCCGTAGGGTTTACTATTGCATGTAGAATCACTAGGCATCACATACACACTTTTGAACGTTTAAAACGCCTTGGACAAACGAGTTATGTGGTGTAATGATATTACGCCTATACTCACTTAGTGACACTATTATTAGGGTGTCGGTAGCATACTTTACTTGTGGTTCGGATTTCTTTTGCTTGCACATTAAGGTGAGTTTCACTACTCTTTTTCTCAAAAGCATGCGTCTCGGATTAGAGACAACTTTGGTAAACATTTTCTAGTCCATTTGGGACTACTCAGGTATGGACTCCTTGTGTGGGTCGGTTTTACGATTCCTTGTGTGGATTGGGTTTTCGGTCAGTTTAAAACTTATTGGTCCTTTGTAATCTAAACACTCTATCATTTGAAGTCCTTGCATATTATTGGGTTAATCGCTGGAGGCGAACGGGGTATTAGTTGATAGCGCTATTAGGTTGATGCAGCAACCTCATGTCTGAGGTGCTTGAGGCACGGGCATGAACTTCTGACCACAATTTCCGACTGGTGTGATTGACGCCAGTCATTGAGGCAAATAACTATTTTCCTGAAGGTTTCCCAATAATCTTGTTTAGTTACATTTAGTGGGCTAGCTACCCCTGACACACTTAAACTGACAACTCTTTAACTTTTTTGGTCTGGAGGACCTACGTTATTACTTACTTACATGGTTTTTGGAAACCAGCGCATTTGCATATTAAATTACTTTACTTTGTTAACTCGCCAGCTTTATGTTGACACACGATAGCATGCTTTTGCAGGTAACTAGGAACGGAGCACAGTTAGGTCATGCATCATATCATGGGTCTCAAACATTAAACTATTTTGCACATTTACTATTTATTTGGTTTTGGGCGCGGTGTTTTGCGCAGACTTTATTCACTATTTTTCATTCGCTTCTGCTATACTATTATTGGTTTGGTTAAAAACTATTAAACTTGGTTTTTATAATAACGAACTAAATGGTTGGGCATTTAGAGTCGTTCATGTGTCTTATGGCTATGGGATCCTGGTTTGTCATGCGCCTCGCTATATAAATCCCGCAGTGGAAATTTGAGGGTGTGACAATTCATCACGATCGTTCCTGATTATTTCTGAATCATTTTACACAACCAAGGGGATTCCGCACCCTACGGTTGGTATTTGTGAGATCACGTTTCATGTTTACGATCCTAAAACGAATTCTCAAGTGGTATCAGAGCATAGGCTCGATTTCACGATTGCAAACTGATCTGAATTGATGAAAACATATTAAAATTCTGGTTTAAAAGTTCAAAACCCTAGAAATTTTGAAGCTTTTCATAAAAACATGGTTTTCGATGAATTGGAGTTGAATTTGATGTAATTTTCAAAAATTCTTTCACAAATGTTTGTCTTAATTCAATTCCGAACAAAACCTATCAAATTTCATTACATTTGGTGAAAATTTTGTCAAAACATATCTGATTCGTGTTCTTGAGGTTGAAGATGATGAACAGACCTAAAAGGGTCGAATGAGAGCATCGAGAGGTCGAACGAAAAAAATTTTGGTTGAACCAGTCTGTGTTTTAGGTCGAATCAGATTGTTTAGTGAGAGTTGTTTTTCATTAGACCCATTCTAGTTCATTCGACCTTACGTAAGGTCGAATGAAGATCACATCAGGTCGAACCAAGGTTTTGATTTTCAATAGTTTATCTTAAAGGTCGAATCAAGTGTCTGTTTTTCATTCGACCTATTTGAAAGGTCGAATAGTTGTTGGTTCGAACCCACGTTATTTGGAATATATTTTTCAAATTTTAAGGTGTAAAAAATTCGAAAAATGACAAATCCATGTTTTTATCTTTTGTCAAGAAGTGAAGATCAAATAAAAGCTGCAATACAACAAAAGGAAACATGGGAACAAGTCTTTGCATCTACGATTCAACAATCTGTTACACAACCTATTGTTGTTTATTGTGGAAACATAATAGCTCCAGTTTTGCAACCAACTGATAAAATGGTACGTGTTGAAAAGTGTGTTAACAGAGATAGTGTTAAAAATGATGTGGTGTGTATTGTAAACAAATGGGGAATGATGATTCAAGTGAATTGTCAAAGAGCGATTTGAGTTTTGATACTAGTTCAAAACAGAGTGAATCAAGACAAAGTGATACATCAAATGTTGATGCAAGTTATGAGAATGGTAATAATGCAGATGCTGAGGTAAATTCAAAAACTGAATGTGCTAAATGTTCTGAGTGTGTCAAACTGAAAAATGAAGTGATGAAACTTTTTGAGGACAAACAGAACTTAGCAAATGAACTTGAAAGATATAAAATTGAAAATAAAATTTTTATCAATAATGAAAAACATTTTATGAATCAAATTGAACCTTTTATGAACGAGATTTTAGAACTCCATGAAACTATTTCAAAGAATAATTTCACTTCAGAAATAGATGTCACAACACCTTGTGTTGTTGATTTTTATTCAGAGGTGAAATCAGCGTTTGAAGAGAAAACTGAAAATGTGGTAGCAACTTCAGAACCTGAATATGAAGAAAAACCTATATTCAAGTTTACTGAAGGAGTTGAAGGATCCTATATGTTGGTAGGACATGACAAATTGATTTTAAACAAAGATTTTCCAATTGATAATATCGAACAATCTTTACTAAAATGTGTCATTGTCGATAACAATGATTTGATAAATCAATTTAGAAATCAATTTGGCCATCTTCATTTTGAACTCAATCCTAACCAACATGAGATTGAAAAGGATCAATCTGGGAACAAAAAGAAAAGTCCCATGGCAAAAGGACTGAAACCAAAAAAATCGAAAGACAATGATCAGATGAAAAATTCTTATCATGAGAATTCAAAAATTTTTTCATCTAGCTCACATGAATTTTATGATTATTCAAGTCACTCTCGATTTGATGGTTATTAGGGAAACAATTCACCACAATATTCTCCTGAGTATGTTTAATGGAGAATTTGTTTTAAATGTGGTGAAGTTGAATATATTGCTGCTCATTGTCCTTACTGGTATTGGGATGAAGGGTATGCATGTGATTTTGAAGAGTATAGGTCTTGTTTTAACTGCGGAGAGTGTGGGCATTTGGTTGCTGCTTGTCCGTATGTTCAACAGAAAAGGATAGAAGTGAATGTTGCTAATCATTCAGGCAATGTCAAAAAGCCTGTATCCCCGAATCAATTCAAGAAACAAAAGGGGAAACAGACTGTTGTGTATGACCATCGCAAAAAAATTGCCTTTAATAAAAATGGAGATTTTGATAGGGTTGCTAAGGTGAGGGGGAGTTCTAGGGCTAAGCCTAAGAATAACTCTAAGCCTGGGTCTTCATCAGTTAAGTCTGAGAAGATTCCAAACAAAGTTCAGAAGCAGGTTTCAAACAAGAAACCTGAAAAGTTAATAATCAAAACAAAATCAAAGAAAAAGAAATCTAAATTAATGCCTGAACTTGTTTGGAAACCCAAATCATTTTCTCAATCCGCAGCAGCTTTTACTTCAAATCAATCCATTGAAAAACCAATTGATTTTTTCAAAAGGAGATGGATTGATATTCCGAGGATTGATGACCTTGGACGACCCATCATTGTGAAGGGATGGGTTCCTCTCTCCTACTATTTTTATAACAAGTGTGCAGGTTATTCCAGACAGACATATTAGCTATCTTTTGATAATTGATAATGGAGCATCTGTATACAAGCTATTTATTGGAGAGGTGAAGGTCAAGAAAGTTATATTGAAAAAGGAAAACGTGAGTTCAACAAAAAGGAGAGTGTTTGTCGTATGTTTCCTACCTGTGAAGCCGGACAACGTTGCAATCTCATGCAATTGCTCTCAGGTTTTGGATTTCTACAATAGATGCGACAAAACGGTTGATTCTAAACTCTCTTATCTTCGTCAATGGTTTTACTAATTGAAAGAACAAAGTGAGTCAAATAATCTGAGTGGGAAAATGGTATTTGAAATTCAATGAGTAAACTGCATCGGATATCATTTTATTTTGTTTTTCTTCAAAAGTTTAAAAATCCAAAATATACTTATTTTTAGATTTTTAGGGGGAGAAAATTTCAAAAAAAAATCAAAATTAAAAATTATAAAATCAAAAATGAGTTTTCCTAGAGAAATAGAGGAGATGATAATACATCAGTGGACTGTCAGACTACTCTGAAAACAAAATGAATTAATAAACATTGAGTAGCCACTACAATTATATATTGGTAGGTTGAAATCAAAGTTTAAAGTTCAGCATGATGATATAAACTTAAAAACATTATCTGACGATCATGTGGATCAACGTCTCGTTGGCATATGGTCTTGCTACCGAAATTTCATTTGATAGATTGCCAAAATCAGAGGTTTCGGGTCGTTATGTTGTTAGTTATTTGGGGATAGCCTAACTGATCTTTTGTCGTATTGATTTACGGACCTAGATTAGTCAGGGTATCTTAACAAAAGATCTTTAATGACAAATCCTTAAGTTACTGAATGAGGAACTTAACTTGTGTGATGATAATCAAAGATTATCTAATGCATCATATCAATACTATGATGGAAATCATATTTGATACTAGTCCTCACCTTGGTTGAGTGCATAAGTCGCTTTGAAGCATTAATTTGCTGACCTGTCACCGCTGTGCCTTAAACCTTGTAACTTACAGATAACTACAATATAATCACGCGTTATGATGAAGCTTTGTGCAATTCTTGATACGAGAATATGTCACGTGAGCGGGGACCATAGGTTTTTCAATATCTAATATTACCTTAACATATCTAAAGTGCTGAACAATGAATCATGATTTTGGGTTTAAATGGACAAACATACAGGTAATGGTTGTAGAATGCTCAATGACAAAAATAGAAAATCGATCAAATAGAGTTTTTGTAGAGGATCGGTTTTACACGAAAACACTAGATGATCATACAAGTGGAACAATCTAGGTGCGGAAACCCTAGATTGTATGCAAAATGATAAAGATCAAACAGAAAAACAATCAAGTACCTTTTCAATCACCATTTCATTCATAAACAATGTTAATAAGACTTTACAATGTGGTTTACAATGAAATAATAAGCTTTCGAACCTTTTAGAACCTAGAGAGAATAATTAGAGAAAACCTAGACACAAAATGACCAAAACTTAGTCCCAAACAAAAACATAAAGTTTATATAGGACTGCACATTCGACCTCCCGTAAGGGTCAAATGTGTCCTTCGACATACACTAAGGCTCGAACCAACACATACTCTCTCAGATTCTTCCTTCGACCAATATAAAGCTTCCTTCGACCTCTGAAAATCTTCTTTCAACCTCACGATGCTCGAACAAGCATATTATCCATACTAAACTTCAAAATAAAGGCTATATGTACAATCCAAATGCGATAGTCACAATCTGTGCACTTACAAACTCCCCATTGACTATTGCTTGGATTGTTGTCATTGATAATCAAGCGTTATATTCATCAGTTTAATCCAGCGAGCTGTTTTCTGCTCTTTGCTCAACACCAGTTCAGGTTCAAGTTTTGATGAACTTTTATTCACTTCATTCACCTTCACATACTTACCCAGTTTCTTGTCAAAATCACACCATGCGTTCACATCCCAGGCAAAATACAAACAGACAACCCTGTGATACTTCATTGCTTGATCAGCATCCTTCTCTTCACAATAGATCGGATTGTAGTAAAGCATGATGATGTCTTTGTATGAACAGTTGATAAGCCACATTGGGTCAAATATGTGTATCTTCTTGTATTCTCCCCTTTTATCTTTCAACAAGATGACAACTTCAGCAGTTCTCCAGTCATAATACCACAAAACAAATTATTTGCTGACATGCTGTTGGATAGGCATCAAAGGAATACGTTTCAGCACAGTCGGTGGTTTATACTTCAAGGTCACTTTGTTCAGCCCAGTAATCGGATCAACTTCTTTATGAACTTTTCTGATAGGATAGTGAGGCCTGAACACATTACATCTCGTTCTGCTCTCTCTTGTCATTCTATCAGCAAAGTAACCAACAACATGATTATTAATAGATGCACCACTCATAGTATGTCTACAAATATCTCGCACAGCCCAGTACGGTAATGTCTTTATATCATGGAATATGTGAATATACAGAATTCCCTTCTCCCATTTCACAGCAACACACCGTAACTGTCTGAGATACTTCCAACCCAGAGCTCTATCTTTAAACAGCTCATTGTGATACTTTACAAACCTCCCTGTACCTCTGTTTTCGGTTGGTTAGCTTCTTTCTCTTTCAATCTTCTCAGCAAATCATTCAGATCATCAGATTGTTGAACATTCGGCATCTGATTATCATCATTCTTGAACACTTCATCAATAAACGTCTTGCTTTTCTTCTCAGCAAGTTTCTTAGCTTGATCAAGAGATTCTTCAGTAAACTCAGGAATCACACTTTCCCGGTTATCTCTAAAATAGTCAGGATCCTCTTTGCTGGTAATATCCTCCATTTCAATATCTTCAAATACAGGCGTATCTCTATCATCAGAATGATTACCCGCATCTTTTTCAGGAATATCAGGAATCTCATTATCATTCATTAACTCTTTAAGAGATTTTCCTACCTGCTTTGCTAATCCTTCCAAAATCTCTTTGGAAACCGTTGTAGAAACTTCACCATCCTCTAAATCAGGATCATTGTACTCCAATTCAAACTTCATATCGTCAGACTAAAAGATTTCTGGAAACTTTCCAGTTAGCTCAATAGTCCAAACATTCTGCATAAGCATCTGACGATACAAATTTTTATCTTCATCTGATAAGGCTCTGATCTTTTTAGTCCAGAAAATGCTATCATCATCAACATTTTCACCAGGTGTCTTCTTCTTTGTGGAACAAGACTCACCTGTATCTTTCTTATCAGAATCTCTCTTCTCATATATATACTTATCAAGTTCAACATCATCATCATCAGAACTACTATCATCATCATCACCCTTATCGTCTTTCTTTCCACCACTCTTCTTTCCAGCATCATCATCATCAGATGAATCATCAAAGTCATCATAATCTTTATCATCTTTTTCTTCTTCAGAATCAGATGGTTCAAAATCATTTTCTTCAAACCTTTGTTGGTTGATTTGATCTTTTTGTTCTCATGCTGTAAATACTTGATTCTACGTGTGTCTCTCAGTCCACGAGCTAACAACATCTGATTTTCTTCTTGAAGCGCTTTTAGCTTAGCTTCAATCTCATCATAACTAGCTTTGGAGGATAAGACAATCCGAGATCTTTTTTTCCTTTTGGAAGATACAGGAGCGAAACAATCAACCTATTGATATTGGAAGACCCAATGGATTCTTCCAATGTATCATTTCTGGGTCCAATGGAATTCATAGGTATAGGAAGAAGCCCTATCAAATAGAGATTTTTTCTTTCGACCATATTTCGATTGTTAATAGGATATATAAGGACCGCTACTCCAAAGAGTATTACACCCTTGATCATGAAATATCGATTGCTTGTTGAACCCTGTGAATTGTGTGAAAGTAGGATACTCCAAATTCGGGAGTCAAAAAGTTTTATAAAACGTTCTTGGTGGAAAAAAATGTGAATTAAAGATCCCACTGAATTGAATTCGGTCCAGGAATCTAAGAAATAGTAAGAATTCTTGATCTCTCTTAATATCTCTCTCAATTCTAAAATCCAGGACTTGAATTCATGTCCTGTCATTAAATTCCTCCTGATTTTTAGAACTAAAAGAATTCCATTTAAGCATCTCATTGCTTTAGTTGAAAGATTCCATTTGAATTGGAATCTGGTCATTCACTATGACCCGCTAAGCATCCATGGCTGAATGGTTAAAGCACCCAACTCATAATTGGCGAATTCGTAGGATCAATTCCTACTGGATGCACGCCAAAGATTAACCATGCTAACCTTGGTATGGAAGTTATGCATGAACGCCAATTCTAAATCATCGCACCTACGGTCCAACCAATTGGGTGAGAATCAATAGATTCCTTTTCGGGAGCGATTCATCCTTCCCGAACGCAACATACAACTCTCCGTTGTACTGCGCTCTCCAAGTGTGCCTGGTCCCCCCTTCTTCCTTACCAGAGCTGCTCCTGTATAAGGAGGGAGGTATTGTAATGTAGCAGGGGAATCTGCCGTTCCGGCTACCACAATAGTATATTCCATCGTGCCCCTTTCTTGGAAGGTAGTCACTACCTGAGCAACAGAAGATGCTTTTTGACCAATAGCTACATAAACGCATATTACGTCTTTTCATCTTCTCTCATTGGTCTGATTTCCTCCTGCTGTTGATTGAACGTCTTCATCACATTTTCCAACTGGCGATTCATAGCATCCATAGCATCACTAGAGACAGTAACCTGTGGTGTAGAAGATTCAGCAATAGGTGTAGATATAGGTTTAGCTGATTTCTTTGAACTTGTTCCCAAACGTTCTTCTACATACTAGAAAAGTGTTCAGAAGCAGGAGTTGGATTAACAATAGCTTCCTCCTGAACAACTTTCATCTTCTTCTGAGCTGGGGATGGAACGGGTGTAGTAGCTTTTGAGCGTCCACTTGCTGGGACTTTCTTTCCAACAACAAGTAAATCAATCTCTCTATCCCTCTTCTTCTTAGGATTTAACTTCTTATCCATAGTTTTCATTCTGGATTTCTTCATCTTTGCACCAACAACAGGAGAACCAGAAAAATCAAGATTATCCATCGTCAACTCCAGATCTTGATCATCAACTCTTGGAGGACTCTTCTCCTATTCTTCAATCGCCTTGTTTAAACTATCAATCTCACCAACAACAGTGGCCTTATGTTTAGTGATCTTGACTGTTTTGTTTCCAGAATCCCATTCCTCATCATCTTGAGTCTCCTCAGAATCGGCAGAATGTTCATCAACTAGCAAAGTTTTTGCTTTCCCTTTCTTCTTTACAACTTTCTGTTTCTTTGATCCAGCTTCATCAACTTTCGCTTTCCCTTTCCCAGACTTAGCACCTTTATCGATTACCTGCCGTTTCCATTTAGCATCTTTGTCAACCAGAAATAAAGGGCTATCAGAATCAGATTCACTCTTATCATTCCTTGCTCTATCTTGCCCTGGTTCCTTGTATCCTGGATTAGTCAAATGACCAAACAGGTTCTTGAATGGAGGTCTTTCATTATCAAGAACGCTTTTATAACCTTTCATCCTTGCTAAAGTACTAAGATTCATGTGGTTTCGATAAACAATCTGCTTTAGATCTCTTTTCAAATCAGAATACTTATGATCAAATATCATCCGAAGAAATCTGGGGTACATTAGAAACTTATCAACCTTCTAACCCCTCAGCACTTCCATCATATGTTCAAAGATCATTCTAGATATATTGAATGGCTTATTCAGAATCAATGCAACGACTAGTGAAGCTAAACTCTTCCTCATCATGTCATAACCTCCTCTTATTGGTCCGAAAACATGTAAGATAACATGTAGTAAGTACTTGAATTATGGACACAGCTTCGCTTTGTGTAGTAGACCATCAGTGATCGGTGCATTGTATTTCATCCTAAGGAAACATTTCCTCTATTCAATCCATGATAGCTCAGTAGGATTCGTATGAGAATCCTTCAGCTGCAGAGCTTCCCGTATATCATCTTCAGTGACTAACACAATGTTCCCATGAATGTAGCTCTGGATAGCAGTCTTGCCTTCCCAATAGCTAATCACAGCTTTCTCCCAAAAATCTACATGATGATCTTTATAAATCGTCGTCGTTGTAGCAAGAGCGTAGACAACTCTGCATCTTTGTAAAAATTCGACGATTCCTGCAAATTCTTCATGTAGCTTACCTCCCAAATGAATACACAGCAATTTTGAGCTGCTTCAAACATTAGCTCCTTGGGTTCTTTGGATTTTCCTTTTTCTTGCTTTTCAGCCTTTTTAATATGCAAAATACACATAAACAAACATGAAAACTCATCAGAAACGGATAAAATTGAATTTTGGTAAAAATCATTCTACATTCGACCTCATCGGGGGTTCGAATGAGAAGATAAAGAGTCGAATGTGAAAATTCTAATGAATAAAAGTTTCATTCGACCACAAACAATTACATTCGACCAGAAATAGTCCCATTCGACCCTTTATGGTCTCATTTGACCTTATCAGAATGGTCGAACTTGACTTTTTGTTTTCTGAATTATCAAAATCCAAATTAGTGATTCTAGACATCAGATTTTTGTTTGTTTACAAGCTATTATGGCCGACTAACAGTAATCCATCATCAATTGTTATTATTAATCCATTATTGATGGTTTTCTATCAAAATTTTAGGGTTTCAAAGTTTAAAACATCAATTTGATTCAATATAGTGTAATAACTCTATATTTTGTTTCCTTCTCCCCCTAAAACCATCGATAATGGTTTCCTAGCCATCAATTGTTGTTAAAACAGATTCAAATTTGTCTGATTAGGTGAAACTAGGGTTTGAAACAAAAACAATGATTATGTCCTGAATATGGATCCAATACCTGTATATTATAGATGAAAACGATCAGTGAATAACAAGGAACCCAATGATCGGATTCAAAATAAAGGAGCAACAAGGGAAATTTGAAATTTTTTTATGAGGTTTGAATGTGGGAACTTGATATATATATATATATATATATATATATATATATATATATATATAACCCTACATTTGACCCTATTAAGAGTTCGAATGAGAAAATCTGAGTTACATTCGACCCATCGAAGGGGCGAATGAAGATTTGGATTTCTGAAAATTTTACCAAATTTCAAATATGAATCCCATATTGTCAGTTTTGACCATATAATCTTTCAAACATTCATCATTTTTTATTTAAATGTCACGAAACTCAAATTGGTTTGTCAAACTTCAGAACATCACTAACAATCACCATCAGTGTTCTAAAATAAAGCAGAAATGCAAAATCTTTTGGATTTTCTGAAATTTTTTTGTTAAAACACACCAAAAATCTTTTTGACTTTTTGTATATTTGAACTAAATCAACAGAAAGCAATAAACTTTTTGTGAATTTCCAGTAAAAGGATCATATCATTTTATGAGAGATCACATCGCACCGTTGTTCTGTTATATGTTAATTGTTACTGATAAATGTAATTCTGGAAATTACTGATATTGTAATCCACATAAACTTACATGCGGACTGTTATGTAGTGCTTTAAACTGATACAGCTATGTATATTATAAACTAATTTTGCTGTGGTTCCCACACACACGACATACTCCCGTATCAAGGAATTTTGCACAAATACCCATTGTAACGCGTGATTATGCTTTCGTTATTTGTTATTACAAGGTATGAGGCACAGAGGTGTATAGGTCAGCAAATCAATGTGGAGGATCGTTTTGTCAAAAACAAGTTGTTTAATCAAACAAGTCTACCAATTTAGGTCCAGAATCCCTAAATCAGTTACGAAATGATAGTAATATGAACAAAACACGCAAATCACCTTTTAAGATCCATTTCATTAATAAACAATATCAATAATCCTTACAAAACGTTATTTAGAATGAAATAATCAAGTTTCAGAAACAATTAGAACTCTAGAGAGAATTACAGGTCGAACGGGAAAGACAAATGACAAAAAGTTTACTTGAAAAATGAAATCTGAATATATATATATAGACCTGCACATTCCCCCCCCCCCCCCCCCATAAGGGTCGAATGTGTAGGTTCGACCCTTCTTCCGGTCGAACAAACACAATGTCTTCAAAACTCCGCGTTCGCCTGAATTCTTCTACCTTCGACCTATAACATCCACCTTCGACCCTTCAAAAGCCACCTTCGACCCCACGTTTTCACCAAAACAGAATAGAATGTACAATCCAATAGCACTAATCGCAAAATGTGCATCAACAAACTCCCCCTCGACTATTGCTTGGATTGTTGTCGTTGATAATCAAGCGTCTTGTTCATCAACTTGATACGCAAGTTCGTCTTCTGCTCTTTAGTCATAACTGGTTCGAAAGTTGGTTTAGATTTCTTCTTTTCAATTGGAATCTTCACAAACTTTCCCAGTTTCTTGTCATAGTCACATCCCGCATTAACATCCCAAGCGAAACACAAGCATACCACACGTTGGTATTTCAGAGCATGTTCACTATCCTTCTCTTCACAATAGATTGGGTTGTAATACAACATAATGATGTCTTCATGTGAGCAATTGATCAACCACATCGGATCAAAATTATGAATCTTCTTGAATTCATCTCTCCCATCCTTCAGTAAGATAACAGTTTCTGCGGTCTTCCAATCATAGTACCACCACATGAAATCTTTTGAAAAGTGTTGTGGAATCGGCATCAAACGAATATGTTTCAGTACAGTTGGTAGTTTATACTTCAAAGTCACCTTGTTCATCCCAGTAATCTGATCTTTAATCTTCTTATGAACAATCCTTTTAGGATACTGTGGAGTGAACACGTCCCATTTCATTCTGCTCTCTCTAGCCATGCGATCTGCGAAATAGCCAACTGCATCGTTGTTTACAGTTGCACCTGACAAATTATGTCGGTAGACATCACATACAGCCCAGTAAGGTAGTGTTTTAATGTCATGGATCTGTTGAAATACAGAATACCCTTCTCCCATTTCACAGCAACACACCTTAGCTGTCTCAGGTATTTCCAACCAAGAGCTCTTCCTTTGAATAATTCATTGTGAAATTTGTAAAAACCTCCCTGAATTTCAGTCTTCGGTCGGTTGGCTTTTTTTTTCTTTCAGTTTCCTCAACAAGCTTTTCAGGTCATCCAATTGTTCAACATTCGGTTTCTGACTTTCTTAATTCTTGAAGACTTCATCAACGAATGTCTTACTCTTTTTTCGTGCAAGTTTCTCAGCTTGATTCAGCACTTCTTCAGAAAATTCAGGAAATGCAGAATACTGTTTGTCTTTAAAATACTCTGGATATTCCTCACTGGTAATATCCTCCATCTCAACATCTTCAAAAACTGGTGCATCTCTATCTTCAGAGTGATTTCCTGCTTCTTTCTCAGGAATGTTAGGAATCTGATTTTCACGCATCAGCACTTCAAGAGATATAGCTGCAGAAACTTCACCATCTTCAAGATCTGGATCACTATACTCAAGCTCAAACCTCATATCATCCGACTCAAATATTTCTAGAAATTTTCCTTTAAGCTCAATCATCCAGACTTTCTTAGTCAACATCTAACGATATAACTTCTTGTCCTCATCTGATAAAGATCTGATCTTTTCACTCTAGAAAATATTATCATTATCAGTGTTACCACTAGGAGGTTTCGAACTTGATTCTCTACATCTTTACTAGAATCTCTCTTTTCATACTTATATTTATCATCATCATCATCATCTGCAGAATTGTTATCTCCAGAATCATCTCCAGAACCATCTTTATCATCATCATCCTTCTTCTCAGGAGCATCACCGGCATCCTATTCTAATTCCTCATCATCATCATCATCATCATCATCTTCTTCTTCTTCTTCTGATTCAGACGGTTCAAAATCAACAAGTTCTTCTTCACATTCTTTATCTTCCTCTCCTTCTTTCAACTGAGGAGCTTTTTCATAAAGATCGTCAATAAGCTTCCTTAAGCTCTTATTGTCTTTCTTCACTTGTTTGTTCTTGAGTCTCAAAGCGATGTATCTTCTTGTATTTCTCTGTTCATGAGTTAACAACTTCTGATTTTCATCCTGAAGTAGTTTTATCTTCGCTTCTAACTCTTCTTGACTCTCCTGTGAAGATTCAACAATATCCAACATCTTTTTATCATTCTTCCTCAACTGTTCAATTTCTTGCTATTGTTGGTTAATAATTTTCATCATATCTGTAAGCTTCTGGTTAACTGGATTCATAACATCACTTGATACAGTAACCTGTTGTGTTGAAGCCTCAGCAACAGGAGTCTTTTTCTTGAACTTATTCAAGACTCTTTCTATAGCATCATTAAAATCTTCAGTTGGATCAACAGTCTTCTCAGCTGCTGATTTCTTCATCTTTTTAGCTACCGGGGATGTCATGGGAGTAGCAGATTTAGAACTACTAACATCAGGAACTTTCTTTCCTGCAATCAAGATCTCAACTTCTTTTGCTCTCCTCTTCTTTGGATTTACTTTATCATCCTTTTTAGACATAGTCTTGTATTTGGGCTTCTTTTGTTTTTCACCCATCTTTGGAGATCCACTGAAGTCTTATTCACCAATTCCAAGACCCAGATCAATATCATCCATCACAATCGGACTTTTCATTCTCTGCTCCTCTAGGGTTTTGTTGAGACTTTCAGACTCACCAGCCATAGTGGCCTTGGGCTTGGTTTGTTTTACTGTCTCTTCACCCGAATCCCATCTCTCATCAGTTTGAGTCTCCTCAGAATCAGCAGATTCTTCATCAACAAGCATAGTCCCCTTTCTTGCTACGCTTTTCTTCCTTCTTGAAGTTTTCTTTGGAGGTTCAGCCTCATCCTCCTATTCTTTACCTTTTCCTTTCCCACTCTTTGCACCAACATTCACCACTTGTCTCTTCCTCTTTGCTTCCAGATTAATGTGAAACAAAGGATCATCATTATCAGATTCACTGTTTGCATTTCTAGCCTTATCCACACCTGGATCCTTATAATCAGAATTAATCAAGTGCCCGAACAGATTCTTCTGAGGTGGTCTTTCATTCTCAGGAACCCCTTTGTATCCTTTCATTCTTATCAAAGTGTTCAAACTCATATGATCTTGAACTAGAATCTGTGTAGGATCTTTTCTCAGCTTCTTGTACTTCTGATCAAATATCATATGTAGAAATTTGGGATATAACAAAAACTTCTTGTGCTTCAAACCCTTCAGTGATTCAAGCATGTTATCCAAAATCATTCCAGACACATTAAACGGCTTGTTTAGTATAAGAGCAACCATCAACGAACTGATGCTCTTTCTCATCACGTCATAGCCACCACTAACGGATCCAAAAACGTGTAACATCACATGAGCTAGATATTTGAATTGTGGGCATAGTTTTCCTTTATGTAAAGCTCCATCTGTGATTGGTCTGTTTTATTTCATGCGTAGGAAGCATTTTCTCTGTCGGCTCATCCTTCAATCTCAAGGCTTTCCGAATATCACTTTCAGAAACTATTGCAAGCTGTCCTTGAATGTTGCTTACAATAGCTGTTTGATTATCCCAAAAATCTATCTTCGCATTCTTCCAGAAGTCTACTTGATGATCTTTATAGATAATAGCAGGTGTAGCTATTGCATCAACGACTCTGCTTCACTTTAGAAACTCTACAATGCCAGTAAATTCAGTATGTTTCTTGACATCACCAAGAAATGCACAGCAATTGTGAGCCTCCTCAAATGGCAATTCTTCTTCCGGTTTCTTTCCAGCAGCTTTGTCAGACGATCCAGCTGGAATATCTATGTTTTGAGGTTCTGCCATTTGGAATTCTGCAAAAACGAAACATGAAAATTCATTAAAAACGGACAAAATTTGCAAAATTGAAATTTGGTTTTTGAAAGTCCACATTCGACCCATCGGTGGTTTGAATGTAGAAATTCCAAGGTTCGAATGTGAAAGATAAGGTTCGAATGTGAAAAATCTGTTCAAAAATGTTCATTCGACCTTTATTCCACATTCGACCCTATGAACAAGTCACCTTCGACCAGAAAAGCCACATTCGACCTTTCTTAAGTGGTCGAACCTGACTGTTCATATGACCAAATGTTCAGAATTCAAATTAGACCATCTTAACATTGGATTTTCATTTGATTATCTTCTAGCTTGACTGACTAAGCCTTTTCATCAATCAATTGATTCAATTATTTAGTTTTTGATTGTTTTTACCAAAATCTAGGGTTTATCAGTTTTTAAACAATCAATTGATCAATCTATTGTGTTTTAATCCTAGATTTTGTTGTATTCTCCCCCTAAATCATTCAGAAACTAAATCCTAATCATGAATTGGTCCTAAAACATCCTGTAAATGATCAAACAATTCAGTCTAGGGTTCGGTCACATAATCATTGAACCTGCCTTCGTTTCATGACCATTACCTGTGATTTTGGTATCAAAATGATCAGTATGAAGCAAGGAATAAGAATCAAAGATGAAAGAAACACGGGCAACAAGGGTTGGTTGTTTCAGAATTAAAAAAAAATCGAATGAGGTTCGAATGTGTAGATAGGTATATATAGGCTCCCACATTCGACCGTTTTATAAGGGTGAATGTGAAACTATTTCCACATTCGACCCTACTGAAAGGCTTGAAAGTAAAACCAGGGTACGAATGTACAAAATACACTGGCACACTCGTATTCAACCGTTTTTTAAAGCTCGAATGTAAGAAAAATTCCACATTCGACCCATCGAAGGGGCGAATGAAGATTAGAATTTTTGAAAATTTTACCAAATCTCAAAATCGAATCTCGTTCAATCTTTTTCACATCTTTTAAGCTTTAAACATTCATCATTTCTCATTTAAAAGTTACAAAACTCATATTGGTTCATCAAGTTTCAGAAAACGACCATCAATCACCATTTGTTATCAAAAATAGCGCAGAAATGTAAAATCTTTTTGGTTTTTTTGAAATTTATGCTAAAACACACCTAAAATCTTTTTGAGTTTTTGTAAATTTTGAACAAATGTAAAATGAAGAAATGTAAACATAAAACAGTAATCATTTTGTGATTTCCGGTAAGATGATCATATCAGTTTTTGAGAAATTTGATCACACCATTGATCTTTAGTGTTTATTATCATTAAAGACAATATGTGATCCAGCAATTGTTGATATTGTTATCCACATAAGCTCTCATGCAGACTTTTATGCAGTGTTTGATACGATTATCTATAGTATACACAAAATTGTCAGTGGTTCCCACGCACACGATATACTCCCGTATCAAGGAATAATTGCACAAAGACTCATTGTAACGCGTGATTATGCTTTCGTTATCTGTAATTTTAAAAGGTATTAAGGCACAAAGGTGTGCAGGTCAGCAAATCAATGCTGCAAAGTAACATATGCACTCTACCAGGTTGAGGGCTAATATCAATCATGATTTTCATCAATGATTAGATACGATGCATTAGATAATCTTTGATTATCGTCATACATAGAAAGTTCCTCAATTCGGTAACTTTAAGTTTTGGCATTAAAGCTCTTTTAGCAAGATACCCTGTCTGATCTAGGTCCGTAAATGTTGATGCGTTTTGCGACTAAGGATTGGATATACTATAATTAACATATGTTAGTGGATGGCCGAAGGTGTATTAGACTGGGCGAAGGTAGATATGGATGGGCGAAGGAAGAATAGAAAGGGGCGAAGGTAGATCTGAAGTGGGCGAAGGAAGTTTTGGACAAGACAAGAAGACACATTCGACCACTCAATATGGGCGAATGTGGAAAATGCTCACATTCGACCAGAAGAAAGGGGCGAATGTGCAGTGCCTATATATAGATTTTGAGTTTTTGATTATGTAAGGGAGTTGTCATTTGTGTCCAGGTTCAGATCAGGTTTGTAGGTGTTTTTGAGAGATTGTCAGTGTGATCTAGATTAACATAAAGTCATTGTAAATGCATTTTGAATGAAAGTTAATCTATGAAATGTTATTGAAAATGATCTTGATTGTGTCGTGATTTGTGTTTTATCAATTTGTTCAGATCTAGGGTTTCCGCACCTAGATTTGTGACTTGTATGATCATATAATCCTGTTTTAGATAAAATCCAACGCTCACAAAGTGGTATCAGAGCCTAGAGGATCATACAACAACAAATTTGATAAGATCAGAGCTGATTTGGACATGTTTTTGACATAAAATCATCTGTTTTTACAAAAACTCTTAAAAACATAGTTTTTGATCGATTTAAAGGTGAATTTGTGGTTAAATTCAAGTTTTCCAAGACTTAAAGTTGTTCCAAATCAATTCCGAAACATAACCTGATTGAGATCATTCAAATCCATGAACTTTTGAAAATCTGAGATCAAAATAACCGTTTTTCAAACAATAACCGTTTTTCAAAAATGAGATCTGCTAGTTTTGGGCGAACCTGGAACCTGGACTGAGTGTTGTGGTCGAAAGTGCAGAAAAGTGGGCGAACCTGAGTTTTTGAGTGGACGAACCTGAAAATTTGTTTAGAATTTTTCACTTTCGGGTGGTAATTCCCACATTCGACCGTTTTCATTTCGGGCGAACGTGGAAAGTGTGTTAGTTTGATTTACATTCTGGTCATTTTCACATTCGGGTGTTACTGTTTGGACGAAAGAAGGATCAGAAGGGACGAAAGTGAGAAATTTTGGACGAACTTAGAATATTTTGGACGAACGTGCTGAATTTCGGGCGAACCTAGGATTTTTGTTGAAAATTTTTTTTTCTAAGTGTTGAAATTTTCAGATTGTGATCATGTGGCGTTTTCAAACTACTTCGGGATCAGCACCAACACAACCACAACAGCAGACAATGGACCCATGGACAGTGGCAGCGCAAAAGACGAACACGCAATCCTCACAACCACTTAACTACATGACAACAACGTGCACGATGCCTCAAAGTGTAGCACATCCGGCACTACAATCAGATTACTGGGGAGTAGCTGCAGCGGCGGTAAATACTCAAACCACTAATGCTATTTCTACCTTGATTAAGGATTTGTCTACAGGTAGTGGAACTCGGCCACCAAAGCTCATGGATATGCAAGAGTATAACCAGTGGCACACCATGTTCAAGATCCATCTGGAAGGCATGGGAGTTGAAGGAGCAGAGGCATGGAGCATGATTGTAAAAGGATACACAGCACCGATTCTGGAGAACACAGGTGAGTTGATTCCTCTGGAGAGCTTGACTGAGGACGAAAAGAAGAAATATGTGGTAGAGAAGAAGGCGTTCTCTCAACTGACACAGGCAATCACAAGTGACCTGTTGCATCAGTTTGGGACATGTACTACGTCAAAGCAGCTTTGGGATAAGCTGAAGAGGAAGCATGATGGTAATGAGAAGACCAGGAGTCTGAGAATGGAGGAATTAGTCAAAGAGTTTGAGAATTTTTCTTTTATTAATAATGAAACTTTGAAAGAACTAACTCCGAGATATATGCATTTATTGTCTGAATTGTCTAGTTATGGTGTACAGATTCCAATGACTAAGCAGGTGGATAAGTTTGCAGATGCTTTACCACCACAATGGGATCAGCATGTGGAGGTACTCAGAGAGAAGGATGCTTATCAATTCTGGACCATTTCAGAGTTTATCGAAAAGCTGGAGAACAAAGAAGTGGAGGATAGGAGGAAAGCTAGAAGGTCACAGATTCCTCAGAATCCCAGTCTATATTTTGGAGGTACTTCAGTTCCAGCTGGAAACTCGAGCTCTGGAAGCGTTGCACCACATGTTGCATGTATATCCAATGTCATGGATTCATCAAAACCAACCACCAACTACACACCACCACAATACAATTCCTACTCACAACCATCATACACACCACCACAATATAGTTCCTACATTTCACCAGTCTCTCCAATGCAACAAGCAAGTTTTTACACCGCTAACCAATCACAACAACCATTAAACCAAGTTACTCAAAATAAACAACAACCGGTGGTTTTAGATACATCTAACTTGGGAAATGTGACTGTGGAGGTTGCTCAGCAACACATAGCATTAGTCTCAGCAATGGTTTCATCCTACAATGGGTTGGTTGCTAGTCAGATTGGGAACAACAACTTAACCAACGAAGACTACGCATAGATAGACAAGGAAGAGATGGAACTCATTGACATTCAATGGGCTTTTGCGAGTATAATGAGGAGAGCAACAGAGTTCATCGAGAAAACTGGAAGGACTGACTTGGCAACTTCTCCCAACACAACCTATGGTTTCAACAAGGAGAAGGTTACATGTTTTAATTGTGGAGAAAAAGGACATTTCAAAAGGGAATGCACCCAGCCACCTAAACAAGGTAATCGAAACCCTTTCAATGCAAATTACCAGAACCGTCAACAAAACCAAGTTTCTTACCAAAATAACAACAACTACCAAAACCGTAACTTTAACAACCAGAACAGACAACCAAACACTCAACACCAGATTCAAAACCAATCTCCTAATCACACAAACCGAACAGTTGTACCTATCACTACACCTAATGAGACTCAACAGAATGCGAGTCAGAACCAAGCTTTGGTGACTCAACAGGATGAGAGGTTTGACTGGTCGGGTATGCAAATAGGGGTTGAAGAAGTGACTACTGGTGGGAATGTGGCATGTGTTGCCTATCAGGTTGATATGGAAGAGTCGGTGGCAATTGATGAGAAGAAAGAAACTGAGGAGAGTGAAAGTGATGATTCTGAGACTGAGATGGAAGTGGAGAGTAAACCTGTTGAGGTTAAGGCTGAGGAAAAGAGTTCTGGGATGGTGATTGATTCAGTTTCTGATGTTCCCGAGGAGTGTAGATCGGTGTATTCAGATTCTGAGAGCGAATCAGACACAGAGGCCAGTGTTGACTCTTTAGATGATGATATTGACCAGTTGCTGGCAGAAGCTGACTTTTTAATGATGAGGAAGTCGTGCATAGCTGATGATGCTTTCACCAAGATCGACTACTCCAAGTTTTTCACTGGAAAGGAAGCTCATTTTGCGTTGATGGCCATGACTGAACCGCCAAAACCTGTAAGTTCTGAATCTAGCACTGATGTTATGAGTAATAAATACTGTGGAACATGTGATAGATTGACAGAGGAGAATAAACAACTCCGAATTTCACGAGATAGTGCTATCTTGAACTGTCAATCTACTCGCAAAGAGTTTAATGCTTTTAACAAAGTATTAGATGGCTATAAAAAGGACATTTCCGACTTGAAAAACACTTTGTCATTGAAACAATTGGCAATAAATAACTATATCAATGAAATTGAAAACACCAAGTTGGAAATGGCAGCCATAAAATGCTTTGCTGAAAAGGTGAACAAAAAGCTGGAAAGTTATAAAAATGTTGCTTATGTGGTAGATCATATCATTGATGATAACACCACCAATTACAAGTCTGTACCATCTCCGGTACTTTTTGAAAACCATACAAGTCTGTACCATCTCCGGTACAAAAATCCATGTCACTGAGTTTATTCGACCAAATGATAAAGCAAATGGTTTTCATGAACCTTCTTACTCGAAAGGACCACTTCCTGAGAGTTTAAGAAATCAACAGTATAATGATCAATTTCCTGTCAGATCATTTGCTTCACCAAATGCTCATTATGTGTTTGAGGAATATAGAAAATGCTTTAAATGTGGAGAACGCGGGCATTTACTTGCTCAGTGTCCATATGTAAGGCACAAAAGACATGAGGTTGAGGTTAAGAATTCCATGAAAAAGCCGATTGATCATTATGTCCCACCACATAGACGGACTGTTCCTCAACAACAACAATTTTATAATCAAAACAATTTTCAAATGAGGAACAACCGTCCATTTCAATATGATCGAAGAAATCGGATTACAATGGAACAATCTTGGAGAAAACCTGTGGTGAACACAACAGCTGATAGATAAAAGGTTCCACAAAAACCAATTGTCAAGTCAAATGTTGGACCTAAGTCTGTTAATTCAGATAAGGTTGCTAAGAAAGTTACTTTTAGTAACAATGTTCAGAAACCTATTGAGAAACCAAAATCTCAAATTCGTATTCTCAAAAGGTCTGAACAATCTTGGACACCTAATGGTACTCCAGGAGCTTCTACTTCAAAGGTGAGTGAGAAAAATGACAATGGTTTGAAAAAGCAGAAAACGGTTGATTCAAAACAAAAAGTTGTTGAAAAAGTCATTGAGGATGTTTCTTTGAAATCAAATGTTCAAAGGCCCAAGACTCAGGCTTGGGTCCCCCGAAAGAACTAAATGTTTACTTTTTGTGTGCAGGGAGCTTCAGTTGGCCCTATTAGCAGTCTCTGGATTGTTGATAGTGGAGCTTCAGGCCACATGACGGGGGATTTGGCGTTGCTGTTCGATGTGAAGAATATTAATGGAGGTTATGTCGCGTTCTCGGGTAATAAAGGAGGATATATTACGATGGAAGGAAGCGTGAGTAATAGGATTGTGACTTTCGAGCGGATTTCTTATGTCAAGCAGATAGACTATAATCTGTTGAGCGTCAGTCAAATATGCGATAAACAATTCTCTGTGCATTTTGATGACAAATCCTGCTATATTCTCAAACCGGGCTTCAAGATTCCAAAGGAGTGGGTTATGTTGATGGCACCTCGAGTCAACAATCTTTATATTCTTGATATGTCCAAGGCGATGACATCACAGGGACAGATAACATGCTTTCTATCCAAGGCGACCGAAAAAGAATCGATAATGTGGCACCGCAGAATGGGGCACATTCATCTGAGGAAAATGAATCAGTTAGTGAGAAATGTACTTGTCGATGGAGTAAACGTGAAACATTTCCATCTAAACGACAAGTGTGTGAGCTGCATGAAAGGAAAACAACACAAACAGTCCCATAAAGTGAAGAAAGTTAACTCTGTTGAGATGCCGCTTGAGCGATTGCACATGGACCTTTTTGGACCGGTCAAACGCAAAAGTCATCTTGGAGAGCTTTATTGTTTAGTCGTTATTGATGACTATTCACGATTCTCATGGGTGATGTGTTTGAAGAACAAAAGCGACACCTTTACCAACTTACAAGTTCTGTTCACTCGACTGGAGAATATCTACAATTTGAAGATCAAAAGGATCAGGAGTGACAACGGGTCGGAGTTCAAAAATGCAAAGATGGATGAACTTTGTGAAAGCAAAGGGATACATCATGAATATTCAGCTCCGTATACCCCGCAACAGAACGGTGTTGCTGAAAGAAAGAATAGGACTCTGATTGAGGCTGCTAGAACAATGCTCGCTGACTCAAATCTTCCAGTAATGTTCTGGAATGAGGCGATTTATGCAGCAAACTATACATTAAATCGGGTTTTGACAGTGAAGAAGTTTGGAAAAACATCTTATGAGCTGTTACACCGACGAAAGCCCAATTTAGAGTATCTAGAACCATTTGGGGCGCCATGTACGATGTTGAATCCAAGCGAGAAGTTTAGTCCTAAAGCTGAGGAGGGATATTTTGTTGGATATGCAACCCCGCTCAAACGGGTATTCAACAAGAGAACTCGTCAAGTGGAGGATTGGGCTAACGTGGAAGTTCAACGATACACACAAAATTTACAAGGCACGGGCCCTGATTGGATGTTTGATTACAAAGATTTCTTTGAATCATTCAACCTAGATAGCTTGGTTGAAGAAGCTGTGATCAGATTACTTTACGAGTGTGAAAACGCGGCAACTTCACCGTTGATGCGTCCAATCACCGTAAACCCCCCACCAGCTTCTAATGATACCAGTGCTCTTACACAAGAAGAAGAGTTGTTTCAAGAAGCTTCAACTTCATTAGACACTTCAGAATCTGAAGATGAACAATTTGAAGAAGCTGTTCTTGAAAATGCAGAAGACTTAGAAGAGCAAACTGTGAACCCAACTCCAAATCCAGATGTTGCTTCATCATCTAACACGGGTCATGATCAGGATGCTGTAGAAAACTTGACTGCTCAGACGGGAGTGATTGTACCTGTTAATCCGGAATCTCGGATTCATCGTATTCACCCGCTGGAGCAAGTAATCGGAGATCCTGGTAGTGGAGTGATGACCAGAGGGCAGCTTAAAAGCGTTAATTCGCCAGAGAGTTTTGGTGCTTTAGCATTGTATGCCAAAATTCAGAAATCTGGTAGCCAAAATGATTGGTCGTTTGCATGTTATGTGTCGCAGGTAGAGCCAAGGACATACAAAGACGCTTTGAATGAAGATGCCTGGGTTGAGGCAATGCAGGAGGAGTTATTGCAATTCCAGAAATTGGGAGTCTGGACGCTCACAGATTTGCCGCCGGGAAGAAAGAAAATAGGCACTAAGTGGGTGTTTAAGTGCAAAAAGGATGATCGTGGAGTTATTGTACGGAACAAAGCCAGATTGGTTGTGCAGGGTTTCCATCAAATCGAAGGAATTGATTACAACGAAATCTATGCACCAGTAGCACGAATCGAAGCTATTCGGATGTTCCTTGCGTTTGCTTCATATAAGAAATTTAAAGTCTATCAAATGGACGTCAAGAGCGCATTTTTGTACGGTAAAGTCAAGGAGGAGGTTTATGTCGGGCAGCCACCAGGCTTTGAGGACCCAATCCACCGGGACAAGGTCTACGTGCTGAACAAAGCTTTATATGGTCTGCACCAGGCTCCAAGACAGTGGTACGAGGAGCTAAGTACATACCTCATCTCCAAAGGATTCAAGCGCGGCCTAGTCGATTGCACCCTGTTTACGAAGAAGACGGGAGATGACTTGCTTCTAGTACAGATTTACGTTGATGATATTATATTTGGTTCAACTAACGAACTCTTGTGCAGGGAATTTGAAACTGTTATGCAGGAGAAGTTCGAAATGAGCGCTATGGGAGAAATGCAGTTTTTCCTCGGCTTACAGGTGGATCAAAGACCCGACGGGATCTTCATTCACCAGACGAAATACGTAGCCGACATCTTGAGCCGATTCCAGATGGAGGACTCTAAGCCGATGGATACCCCGATTCAACCCAATCACGGGATTGGAGTGGACGCTAAGGGGGAGCTGACAGACCCATTTACATACAGAGCAATCATCGGATCTCTGATGTATTTGACAGCGTCTCGACCAGATATTATGTATGCAACGTGTCTCTGTGCTCGCTACCAATCGAAGCCGAAACAAAGTCATCTGACGGCGGTCAAGCGTATCCTTCGATATCTGAAGGGTTGTCCATCAAAAGGACTTTGGTACCCTAATGATGATGATTTTGATTTTATTGCGTTTAGTGATGCAGATTGGGGCGGCTGTGACAAAGACAGCAAATCAACAACAGCCGGTTGCCAGTTTTTAGGGAGCAGGTTAATTACCTGGCAATGCAAGAAACAGACTTCTGTCGCACTGTCTACATGTGAAGCCGAGTACATTTCAGCCTCGAGTTGCTGTTCGCAAGTGCTCTGGATCCAACAACAGATGGTCGATTACGGTTTGCAGTTTCTTAAAACCCCTATACACTGTGACAACGAAGCCGCAATTGCATTAACTAAAAATACTGAAAATCATTCTAAAGCTAAACATATCCGGATTAAATATCATTTTATCCGTGATTGTTATGCTAAGGAATTGATTGACATGGTCAAAATCCATACTGACTACCAACGTGCAGATTTGTTTACAAAAGCTTTTGACAGATCCCGCTTTGAATATCTTTTGAAAGTAAACAATATAAAGGAAAAACAGGACTAATCGGCTCCTCGGTTTATCATTTTTAGTTTTTAGTTTTAGTTTTAAATTTTTGCTAATTGGGAATTTCTCTTTGCTAATTGGGAATTTCTCTTTACTATCATAATCCTCAAAGAAGTTGATGCTTTCGAGGGGGTTGTTTAATCCTCAAAGAAGTTGATGCTTTCAAGTGGATTGTTTCTTTCAAATTTTTTTGTTTTGTTTTTCAGAAAAATTAAAAACCCAAAAATATGTTCTTTATTTTAGGGGGAGTCATTTTATCAGAAAAACCAAAAACATTGAAAAATTTTCAAAATACCTAAAAATTAGAAAAACCCAAAATGATTTCCTGGATAAAAAGAGGAAATGATAGTACATCAGTGGGGATCTGACACAGGCTAAAGAATTGTATAGTTTTAATGAGACGTATGTTGATTATGTGTGATATGCTGATAGGCTTCGTAGACTATATATTGCGTGCATTAGTGATACAAACATAACAAACTACGCGTTTGTGGATGAACACCTCATGGGCATATGGTCTTAGTACCGTAATTTCGTTTGATAGGGTGTTTGTACAAAACTCGGAGGTTTCGGGTCGTTATGTTATTAGTTGTCTGGGGATAGCCTATCTGATCTTCTGCTGTAAGTCATTACGGACCTAGATCAGACAGGATGTCTTTATAAAAGAGCTTTATGCCAAAACCTAAAGTTACCGAATTGAGGAACTTTCCATGTTATATGATGATCAAAGATTATCTATAATATCGTATTGATCATTGATGCAAATCATGATTAATATCAGTCCTTAACCTGGTATAGTGCATATGTTACTTTGCTGCATTAATTTGCTGACCTGTATACCTCTATGCATTATATCTTGTACAATTACAGACGACGAAAGCATAATCACGCTTTACAATGAGTCTTTGTGCAAATTACTTCTTGATACGGGAGTATGTCGTGTGTGTGGGAACCACAATGTGTTAGTCTAATACATCTAATTCGTATCATTTTAAAGCATTGCGTATTTGTCTGCATGTGAGCTTATGTGGACAACAATATCAGCAATTGCCGTGTCACATATTGTTTCTAATGATAATATTGAAACAGATCAACGCTGTGTTCAGATTTCTCAGATAACTGATATGATCCTCTTACCGGAAATCACAAAATGTTTACTGTTTTCATTTACTTTGATGCATTTTACTTTGTTGCATTTTATTTTTATTGTCAAAAAGATACAAAATCCAAAAAGATTTTAGGTGTGTTTTGATAAAAATTTCAGAAAATCCAAAAGATTTGCATTTCTGCTTTATTTTTGATATCCGGGGATGCTTGATGGTCAATTTTTGAGATTTGATAACACCATCTGGACTTTGTAACATTCAAAATGTGAAAATTTGAGTTTTGGAAGTTTAACGGATTGAAAAATGTTGAACGGGATTCGAATTCGTGATTTGGCGAAATTTTCAGATTTTTCCATTTCACATTCGCCCCTTAAATGGGTCGAATGTGGAAAAATCATCACTTTCGACCGTTGTGAAAAAGGGCGAATGTGGACATTTTCACTTCCGGGTGTAATTTCCTCTTCCGGGTACAACTTTTCACCTTCGGGTCTTTCAATAGGGGCGAAGGTGGAATTCTGTCACATTCGTGTCATTAATTTGGGGCGAATGTGGACTTAACCCACATTCGTCCATTTCAAACGGGCGAAAGTGGACCTCTATATATACCTGTTTCACGTTCGAGCCCCTCATTCAAAATTTTTTCAAAATTTCTGTCATACCAAGACCTTGTTGCTTGTGTTTTCTTCGATTCCTTGATTTGTTCCCTACTTCTTTCTGATCATTTTGACATAATTTTTACAGGTAATGGACATCAAAACAGATCAGAATTCATTGTTTAAAGAACACGACCTAGGGTTTCTGTTCTAGGGGTTTTTAATGATTGTTGATGCTTGTTATTGATAGCCGATCATTTTTCATAGGTTTTAGGGGGAGAATGTGGAAGGAATTAGGATTATAACATGTCTAGATGTTTGTTTTGATCGATTGAACACAATTGAACCCTAATTCCACTTTAAAACCAATGAAAACTGATTATTTGACAAAATTGCTTATAAACGAATGTTAGTCGGCCTTGTTAGCATACACTAGAATCAAAATTGCAGGTTAAAACTAACAATGACAAAATTTCAAATTTTTGGGGGAAAACCTTTCCACATTCGGTTGATAAAACCGGGCGAAGGTGGAATCAGGTGGACGAAGGTGGAACAATGTGGACGAATGTGACTTTTATTTAGAACTTTTTCACTTTCGACCATAATCATCTACCTTCGACCACCAAATCTCACATTCGGCCATTTCTAAACGGGCGAACGTGCAGATTAGTTTTTGACCAGAATTTTATAATTTTGTCGTTTTTGTGTTTTGACGCGTTTTATTGATTTTTATGTGCAGATGGCTGAACAACCCGAGAATATTGAATCACCAGCAGTGAATGTTGAAACTCCAGCTGAGATCACAGTTCAAGATCCAGTACCAGTAGCTGAAACATCTGTTCCTAGTAGTTGGCCTTTTGAACGATCGCACAACTGTTGTGCTTATCTAGGAGACGTTGAGAAGAACACTGAGTTTACCGGGATTATTGAATTTCTGAAGAGGAGCAGGATTGTACATGCCTTAGCCACACCAACCATCATATACAAAGACATCATAGAAGACTTTTACCAGAATGCGAAGTATGATTACTGGGAGAATCAGACTATCATCAAGAGCAAGATTCAGGAGATGGAGATGTTCTTGACTGAAGCTGACATTCGGGAGGCTTTACAGATTAAATTTGAAGATAGTGAAGATCCTAGGGAGTTATCGTGGACAGAACAGAAGGCGTGCTTCTTAAGAATGAAATACAAAGGTCCAATCACTGACGGATCTATGTATAAGGGGAAGCTGGGAGTGCAGTACAAGTATTTTGCACATGTTCTGATTCATGTCTTTGGATGTGTGAGTGGTGGTTATGACGTGATGAGAAGGAGTTTGAGTTCATTAATGGTTGCGTTGACACTCAACAAACCATTTAATGTTTCTGGGATGATTCTTGATCACATGCTGGAAATGCTGAAGGGAATGAAGAATAAGAAGTTCATGTTGTATCCGAGGTTTCTAATGATGATCTTTGACTACAAGTATCCAATGTTGAAAAAGGATCCGACTATGATCCTAGGTCAAGATCACATGAATATTAGAACCTTGATGAGGATGAAAGGTTATAAAGGTGTGTCTGACAGTGAGAAGCCACCTAATAGGAGATTATTTGGCGCTTTGGCTCGTCCGGATTACATTGATCCTGGCAAGAACAATGCAAGACATGATGAGAGTGACTCAGACAACGATGATCCCTTAGTGTATGTAGATTCAAGCACTAAGCGGAAACGTCAAGTAGTCAATCCTGGAGCCAAAGGGAAGGGCAAGGGAAAGGCTATAGATCAGGGAAGCACTAAGCAACAGGTAGCTAGAAAGAAATCGACGGCAAAGAAAGGATCGGGTTTGGTGGATGAAGAGTCTGTAGATTCAGAAGAGACTGAGGTTGATGAACAGTGGGATTCTGATGATGAGAATGTGAGGACCACCAAACGTAAGGCCACTATGGTTGGTGAGTCTGAATCCTTGAACCAGTCGTTAGAAGAAGCTGAGAGAAGAAAGAAATCGGTTGAAGATGAAGGTTTAGGTGTTGACCTAGCTGAACTGAGTGTTGGAGATACTGTAGTTGTGAATTTGCCTAAGAAGACTAAGAAACAAAAGACTATGGCAAAGAAATCAAGCGTAAAAGAACTGAGAGAAAAAGAGTTGGCTCAGTTGTTGAAGGGAAAGAGATTACCTGATGCTGGAACACCTTCTAAGCTATCTTCACCAGTTGCCAAGAAGCAGAAGAAAGCGAAAGAGGCAGAGACTTTACCAATCGATCAGTTCAATATCGATATGGATAAAGTGCTCGATATGTTTAGGAAGCCTCAAAAGGAGAAAGTTGTTGAAGTTGAGCCATCCAGATCAAAGTCAAAGAAAGTGACTGTTGATGATGATGTTATGAAACAAGTTAATAAAAAGATGGAGGACATGATGAAGATGCTGGTTGCTCAACAAGCTGAGATTACTAAGTTCAAGCAGAATGAGGAGAAGATGCTCCAAATTGTAGTTGCTTCAAAATCTAATCAGGATGATATAAATGATAAAATTAAGTTGATTGAAGCTAAAAATGAGAAGCTTGAAAGAAAATGTGAAAGAAACAAGAGCAAAATCAAACTGATTAAGGCTGACAACAAAGAATTAAAGAAGGAAAACAAACGCCTTTGTGGTTTGATTGAAGAACTGTATAGCAGAGCACCCCAGTTGAAAGAGGGTGAAGAAGATGAAGAAGAAGATGAACAGAAAGTTGATTATGAGTATTCTGATTCTGAGAAAGAAGAAGATGATGATGAGGATGATGATGGATCGGATAAAAGCAATAATGACATGATGATGATGACAACAATGATGATGATGATGATGATGCTGAAGGTACGAGGAAAAAGCAGGGTGATGAGTTTAGCAGTGGAAGTGATCATGATGGAGGAGATGATACTTCTAGATTTAGTTATGAGAAGAGAACACCACAGAAGAAGAAAGATACTGGAGAATCGAGTTCCAAGAAGAAAGGTGGGAATGTTGATTCGGATGAAAGTATTTTCTGGAACGAAAAGGTGAGATCTCTGTCTGAGGATGCTAAACAGTTATATAAGAATATGTTGGAAAAGAGAGAGTGGACCATTGAGTTCACAGGATGCTTCGCTGAAATATTCCAGACTGATGATTTGAGATATGAGCTGGAATATGAAGATCCAGATCTTGAAGAAGGGGAACTGCCTGCATCTGTGGCGAAAGAAATATTAGATGGTCTTGCACAGAGGGTAGGAAAGACATTTGAGGAGTTTATGATGGATGAATCGATTCCTGATATTCCTGAAAAGGATATGGGAAGTCATTCAGATGATGTACATACTCCAGAGAACAATGAAGTTGAGATAGAAGATATTACTCATGAAGAGTTTCCCCAGTATTTCAGAAAAGAGGATGAGAATGAAGTATTTCCTGACTTCACTGAGATACCAAATAAGTCAGCGAAACAGAAAGCAAAGAAAAGAAGCGAAGAGTTTGTTGAGAAGATATTTGGTACTGAAAAGAAAGATTCTTCTAACCAGTTTGATGAGTTGAAGAATTATATGAAAAAGTTGAAAGAAATGGATGAGAACCGACCTAAGCCTGAAGCTCAAGGTAACTTTTATCGATTTCATAATGCCAAGTTCAAAGGCAGAGCTCTCGGGTGGACTTACTTAGGCAGACTGAAGTGTATTGCTGCAAAATGGGAAACCGGAATTCTGTATTTCAACAGATTCTGTGATTTGCTTACTCTACCGTACTGGGCGGTGAGAGACTTATGCAGATTCCCAATGTCAGGTGCCGAGGTAAATGGATCGCATGTCGGTTGGTGCGCAGACAAATTGGTTTGGGAAAGTCGTACAAGATGGAACAGGTTCAAGCCTCAATATCCTCGTAGAAAAGTTCATAGGGATATTGATCCTCAAACCAATATGAAGCGTGTGACTTTAATCTACAAAGCAGCTAATGTGATGAGAAAGATACCGTTGATGCCAATGCCACAGCATTTCAGTGCTGATTTCATCTTTTGGTATTACGATTGGAGGAAGGCAGAAGCGGTGATCGTGTTGAGGGATGGAAAGGATAAATACAAGCATGTTCATGTATTTGATCCTATGTGGCTGATAAATTGCACATTCGAAGACATCATCATGTTGTTCTACAATCCGATTTACTATGAACCCAATGATTTTGCTCAAGCGAGAAAGTATACTCAAGTTGTGGGAGTTTGTTTTGCATATGATATAAATGCTGGAAGCAATTTGGAAGGTAAACTTGGCAAGACTGTGAAGATCGCTAATGTGTCAAAGCCTGTGAAGAAAACATTCGAGCCGCCAATGACTTCTGAGCAGAAGAAGCAGCTCAGAATCAAGCTGATGAACAAGACGATGGACTATCAGAGAAAACTATCCAATCAATAGTCGAGGGGGAGTTTGTTGATGCGTTTTGCGACTAAGGATTGGATATACTATAATTAACATATGTTAGTGGATGGCCGAAGGTGTATTAGACTGGGCGAAGGTAGATATGGATGGGCGAAGGAAGAATAGAAAGGGGCGAAGGTAGATCTGAAGTGGGCGAAGGAAGTTTTGGACAAGACAAGAAGACACATTCGACCACTCAATATGGGCGAATGTGGAAAATGCTCACATTCGACCAGAAGAAAGGGGCGAATGTGCAGTGCCTATATATAGATTTTGAGTTTTTGATTATGTAAGGGAGTTGTCATTTGTGTCCAGGTTCAGATCAGGTTTGTAGGTGTTTTTGAGAGATTGTCAGTGTGATCTAGATTAACATAAAGTCATTGTAAATGCATTTTGAATGAAAGTTAATCTATGAAATGTTATTGAAAATGATCTTGATTGTGTCGTGATTTGTGTTTTATCAATTTGTTCAGATCTAGGGTTTCCGCACCTAGATTTGTGACTTGTATGATCATATAATCCTGTTTTAGATAAAATCCAACGCTCACAGTAAAACCTTACGACAAAAGATCAGAAAGGCAATCCCCATATAACTAGTAACATAACGACCCGAAACCTCTGAATTTTGTATAAAAACCCTATCAAACGAAATTACGATACTAAGACCATATGCCAATGAGGAGTTCAGCCACTTAACAATTTGTTTGATATGTATGTATCTTACACGCAGTAATAGGTCTACTAAGCCTACCAGCACATCACATAGACTCAACACACGGCTTATATAACATTTCAAATCTTTAGCATGTGTCAGATCCCCACTGATGTACTATCATTTCCTCTTTTAATCCAAGAAAATCATTTTGGGTTTTTTTCTAATTTTTATGGCTTTTTGGATTTTTCAATGTTTTTGGTTTTTCCGAAAATCTAAAAACTCCCCCTAAAATGTAAGACATATTTTTGGGTTTTTGAATTTTTGAAAAACAGTAAAAGTAAAACTAAAAGTGATAAACTGAGGTGATGATCAGTCTTGTTTCTCTTTTATACCGTTAGCTTTTAATAAGAATTCGAATCGAGATCTATTGAAAGCTTTAGTAAAAAGATCTGCACGTTGGTAATCAGTGTGGATTTTGACCATATCAATCAACTCTTTGGCATAACAATCTCGGATAAAGTGATACTTAATCCAGATATGTTTAGCTTTTAAGTGATTGACCGTGTCTTTAGTTAATGCAATTGCGGCCTCGTTTTCACAGTAAATAGGGTTTTCAAAAATTGCAAACCGTAATCAACCATCTGCTGTTGAATCCACAGAACCTGTGAGCAGCAACTTGAAGCTGACACATATTCTGCTTCGCATGTTGATAGTGCTACTGCCGTCTGCTTCTTACACTGCCAGGTCATGAGCCTGCTCCCCAAAAATTGACATCCAGTCGTTGTGGATTTATTGTCTTTGTCCTAACCACCCCAATCTACATCACTAAAAGCAATTAGGTCAAAATTATCATCATTAGGGTACCATAGTTCTCTCGACGGACAACCCTTCAGATATCGTTGGATCCGTTTGACAGCTGCAAGATGACTATGTTTCGGCTTCGACTGATATCGTGCGCAGAGACATGTAGCGAACATTATGTCTGGTCTGGATACGGTGAGATACATTAGAGATCCGACGATTGCTCTATATGTAAAAGGATCTGTCAGCTCCCCCTTAGCGCCAACTCCAAACCCGTGATTAGGTTGAATCGGGGTATCCATCGGCTTCGAATCTTCCATCTGGAATCAGCTCAAGACTTCAAATACGTATTTGGTTTGGTGAATAAAGATCCCCATTGGTCTTTGTTCCACCTGCAAGCCGAGGAAAAACTGCATTTCTCCCATCGCACTCATCTCGAACTTTTCCTGCATCACTTTTTCAAATTCTCTGCAAAAAAAGTTCGTTAGTAGATCCAAAAATAATATCAACATAAATCTGGACGTGAAGCAAGTCATCCCCTATTCTTTTGGTGAACAGAATGCAGTCTACCAAACCGCGTTTGAATCCTTTGGATAGTAGGTACGTGCTCAGCTCCTCATACCATTGGCGTGGAGCTTGGTGCAACCCATATAGTGCTTTGTTAAGAACGTAGACCTTATCCCGGTGGATAGGATCTTCAAAGCCTGGAGGTTGACCGACGTATACCTCTTCCTTGACCACACCATAAAGAAACGCACTCTTGGCATCCATTTGATACACCTTGAATTTCTTATATAATGCAAACGCTAGAAACATACGAATAGCTTCTAAACGTGCCACAGGTGCATATATCTCATTGTAGTCAATTCCTTCCACTTGATGAAAACCTTGAACTACCAGTCGAGCTTTGTTTCTCACGATTACGCCGCTGTCATCCTTTTTACACTTGAAAACCCATTCAGTTCCAATTTTATTTCTGCCTGGAGGTAAATCTGTTAGTGTCCACACACCCAGTTTCTGAAACTGCAACAACTCGTCTTGCATCGCCTCAACCCAAGCATCATCCAAAAGAGCATCCTTGAAAGTCCGCGGCTCAACCTGCGAAACATAACAAGCAAAGGACCAGTCATTCTGATAACCAGATTTTTGAATTTTTGCATATAAAGCTAAAGCGCCAAGATTTTCAGGTGAGTTTGCACTCCGAAGTTGTCCTCTAGTGATAACACTGCTTCCAGGATCACCAATCACTTGCTCGAGCGGGTGAATACGATGAATTCGAGATTCCAGATGATCAAGTACTTGAACTCCCGTTTTAGTAGTCAAATTCTCTGTCGAATCTAGATCATTACCCATATTAGAAGATGAAGCAACATCTGGATTTGGGTTCACTGGAGGTGTCTCTGTAACACGATCTAGAATAGCTTCACTTGGGACATCATCATCATCTTCCGATTCTGATGAATTAAGAGTAGTGGAAGCTTCCTGGAAAACTTCAGCTGCAGGAACATTGGTATCATTAGAAGCTGCTGGAGGAGTTATGGTGATCGGACGCACCAATGGGGATGTTACTTCATTTTCACACTCGTAATAAAGTCTTAATACAGCCTCTTTAACCAAGTTATCTAGATTGAATGATTCAAAGAAGTCTTTGTAATCAAACATCCAATCTGGACCGCTACCCTGTACATTCTGAGTATATCGTTGAACTTCAACGTTAGCCCACTCCTCTACCTGACGAGTTCGCTTGTTGAATACCCGTTTGAGTGGGGTTGCATATCCAACAAAGAGCCCCTCTTCAGCTTTTGGTGCAAACTTCTCAGACGGATTAAGCATAGTACACGGTGCTCCAAATGGTTCTAGATACTCCAAATTCGGCTTTTGTCTGTTCAACAGTTCATAAGAAGTTTTGCCAAACTTCTTCACTGTTAACACACGATTCAATGTGTAACATGGTGCGTATATGGCTTCATTCCAAAACATTACTAGAAGATTAGAATCCGCAAGCATTGTTCTCGCCGCCTCAATTAGAGTCATGTTTTTCCTTTATGCGACACCGTTCTGTTGTGGGGTATACGAAGCACTTATTCATGATGAATTCCTTTATCTTCACAAAGAGCATCCATCTGTGCATTTTTGAACTCCGTCCTATTATCACTCCGAATCCTTTTGATTTTCAAACCATTGACATTTTCTAAACGAGTGAACAGAACTTTCAGATTGTTAAAAGTGTCACTTTTATATTGCAAGCACATTACCCACGAAAATCTAGAATAATCATCAGTAACCACAAGACAGTAAAGCTCTCCGCAATGACTCTTACGTTTAACAGGTCCGAATAGGTCCATGTGCAAACGCTAAAGTGGCATTTCAACAGAGTTCACTTTCTTTGGTTTGTGGGACTGTTTGTGCTCCTCCCCCTTCTTGCAACTCACACACTTGTGAAAATGTTTAACATTAACGCCTTCGACAAGCCCATTCTTCGCCATATAATAGATTCTTTCTCTGTAGCCTTGGATAGGAAACACGTAACTTGGCCCTGAGTTGTCATCACCTTTGACATATCGAGAATGTAAAGATTATTCACTCTCGGTGCTTTCAACATGATCCACTCTTTTGGAATAACAAAGCCGGGTTTGAGAATATAACAAGATTTTCATCAAAGTGTACATAAAACTATTTGTCGCAGATTTGGCTGACACTAAGCAGATTATAGTTGATCTGTTTCACATACGAAATCTTCTCAAAACAAACAATCCCGTTACTCACACTTCCCTCCATTGTGATGTAACCTCCTTTATTTCCAGCAAACGCTACATATCTGCCATTGATGTTTCTGATATCGAATAGCAGCGACAAATCCCCTGTCATGTGACCAGAAGCTCCACTGTTAACAATCCAAAAACTGCTAACAGGGCCAGCTGGAGCTCCCTGCACATATCAAGTAAAACATTAGTTCTTTCCGGGGACCCAAGCCTGTTTGGTCTTGGGTCTTTGAACATTCAATTTCAAAGATTCATTAACACAAACATTTGAATTTGAATTGACCTTTTTCTGATCAATCAATTTTTTCTCACTTTCAGATATTTCATTGACTTTTGATGTAGAAGCACCTGAAGAACCCACCGGTGACCAAGATTGTTCCGAACATTTCAGAATCTTGATCTGAGATTTTGGGGTCTCAGTCGGTTTTTTTGTATCGTTCTTAAATGAAACCTTCTTAGTTACCTTCTCTGATTTAACAGAGATAGGTCCAACTGTTGTTTTAACAACAGGTTTTGATGGAACCTTCTGTTTATCAACAATTGAGTTCACCACTAGTTTCTTTAAAGGTTTTTTTATAGCAATCCAGTTACGACGATCATATGCAATTTGACGATTATCCCTCCTTTGAAAATATCTACTTTGATTGTAAAATGGTGCTAGTTGAGGGACAAAACATCTTTATGGATAACAATGATTGTCGACTGGACTTCTATATGTCTGCTTCATTTCAACTTCGTGGCTCTTATGTCTCACGTACGGGCAGTGAGCAAGTAAATGCCCTCTCTCCTTGCACTTGAAACATGCACGGTATTCCTCAAACACATTCTTGGCATTCGACTTAGCATAAGAAGTGATAGGATATTGGTCATCCACACACCTTCGTCTCAAACTCTCAGGAGCTAGGTCCGTTGAGTAAGTCGGCTCAAGAAAACTGTTAGCTTTTTCTTTTGGCTTGATTAACTCAGTGACATGAACCTTAGGTTCTTTTGGAATATCCAGATAAATTTTCTTTAAAATTTCTGGAGGTACATCATTGGTCCTCTCATGTTTAGGAAACCAAAGAATACTCTCCTGCCAAATTTTCTTGATCTTTGAGTAATTGGCAAATTTAATCAGATATTCTTCGTTAGAAATAATCTTATTGGATCCTTCCATCCGATAAAATACTTTGACGGGTTTGTCAACTGGTTCATTTTTCTCAACTTTCTTTGCTGATTGATTCACTCAACGAGCATTTTCCATCGGATGTGAAATCTGAGAAAGTGATACCGGTTCGTTTGTAATAATGTGATTTTTGAGAATTCATTTTAGGATCGAAATCAAGAAACGTGATCTCACGAATATCAACCATAGGGTGCGGAATCCCCAACGACCGTGCAAAATGATTCAGAAATAAACGATAAAGATCGTGATGAAAACAGATAACGAATAATCGAGCAATTTCCATAACTTTAATCTTTGTATTAGATAAATCAAGATGTTTACAAATGAAATCTTAGACCTGATACAGAGAAAAACACACATACACACTCTAGGGAAAAGGTTCAAAATGATAACTCTTACTAAAAATAACAAACTTTTCCCTTTATATATACTTCCACCTTCGCCCCTTTTGTATGGTCGAATGGGGAACTTTTCCACATTCGACCCTTTCATGTGGTCGAAGGTGTTCATTCGACCATTTAAGGGTTCGAATGAAACCATCTCTAACATTCAATCTACATTCGACCAGTTATAAACTACATTTGACCATCTGACTGGTCAAATGTATACTTAAGCTAAATTCTGGGTCGTTTTTCTGATTATCTGAACCTTCGACATTCAGTACTGGATCACTAGCTGGGGACATACATGAATAATGCACTTACAATCTCCCCCTTGGACCTAGCTAGTGATGTACCGAATCAGAAAGCTATCAATTCTTCAAGTCTTGCAATCATTATCTTGAACGAATTGAAAACTTTCCATTTTCATTCACGTTTATGTCGAGGTTCTTGTCTATCTCTGCAGTAAGCTTTGAAATCTCAGACAGACTCAAGAAATCTTGGCTTTGTCTTTTGTTGGTCCAGAGATGAAGACAGACATCAATCTTGAATTCTTCGATCTTCAATCTTTTCTTTTAACAATCTCTGACTAGTTTCTGTTGTTCTGGTTCTAGATGTTCAGGTTTGGGTCTTTTTCAGTTACACACTTTGTCGATGAATCTTGAGCAGTGCACCTGTTGTGTTTGATTCTGCAAAAAAAATTACTAAAAACTGCACAAACTACAACCAGCGTTAGACACGACAAAAATTTCGGAAGTACTCTTCACATTCCTTTTGACCCTCAATAGTTCTTCCCCTGAACTATTAAACATTTTTAATACGCACCAGAAACTTGAAAATCTGTAGTCTTTTTCAACTTTTATGTATCTGGGCATTCACATTAAGTATCCCATCATCGGTTATCGAAAATAAAGTAGAAACAAAATATTTTGATTTTTCAAATTTTATGCTAAAACACACCAAAAATATTTTTGAATTTTCAAATGGAATTGCATAAAAGTAAACTGAACATATTTTTGTGAATCTTCCGGTAAGAGGATCATATCAGTATTGAAACAGTCAGTCAAAACTCTTTTTGATCAATTTTCTGCTTTTTAACATTGAGCATCCTACAACCATTACCAGTATGTTTGTCCACTTAAACTCAAAATCATTATTCATTGCTTAGCACTTTAGATACATTATGGTAATATTAGATACTGAACAATCTATGGTCCCCGCGCACGCGACACATTCCCGTATCAAGAATTGCACAAAGTTTCATCGTAACGCGTGATTATATTGTAGTTATCCGTTAGTTACAAGGTATGAGGCACAGCGGTGACAGATCAGCAAATAAATGCTTCAAAGCGACTTGTGCACTCAACCAGGGTGAGGACTAATAACGTACATGATTTTCATCATAGTATTGATACGATGCATTAGATAATCTTTGATTATCATCACACATGTTAAGTTCCTCATTCGGTAACTTAAGGATTTGTCATTAACGATCTTTTATTAAGATACTGTAACACCCCGACCGATGGCGGAAACATCGCGATGTCATGTAGTGATGATTGTTCAATAGCTCATGGTACTAAATGAAAGTTGAATAATATTAAACAATTTGCAATTTGTCTTACAAGTAATTATTACAATAGTTGATTAGTATAAACTAGATCCAAAGCTCCTACGTATTCCACGACTTGTACAACTTCCAATAGCAAACAAAACCCGAAACATGTTAAGTTGGAAAGATGGGGGGTCAACTATAAATAGTTGGTGAGAATACATAGGTTTTGCATATAGTTGAAAACAATATGTTGTATAGCAATCATTGTTGAAGTATAATAATGAGTAATGATAGAATATGAGTCCGACATGTAACAATGCGTCTTTTGTACAATCAAACCTTGTGTCGACTGAGACCTAACTCGCAAGTTAGTAAAAGTGTAACTGTTATCGATCATCCCTGAATTTATGCGGGGGGATGGGTTTGTCAGACCTATAGCGCTATAATCTAAACAGGCGGCTTGATCAATGTTAATGATTGTACTGTGTCTTTTTGTTACAGTCAAATGATAGAATGGGTAAATGATAGTGTAATTGAATAACAAGTTTCAATAATGTAAAAATGAGTAAATGATAGTGTATAAAATGTTTAAACATGTTTCACCCCAAAATGTAAAACAGAAAAAGGGGCTATGTAAACTCACATTCGCTAACTGAATTATCCTCTAAGCGTTGTGAATGTATGCGGGGCGCATCCCAAAGACTCAACAACGTACCTAGTCCAATTTGAATAAATAAGAAATCCGAAAAAAAAAGAAAGAATATCATGCTTCCAATTCGCCAATTACAAGAGCTTATAATCAAAGCTTCAATTGTAGAAGTAATGGACTATAGAAAAAAAGTATGAGGGAAAATTTAATCGGATTGAAACAATCGATTTAGATGTGGCAAGTGTAATGGTTCATAGGTGGGTTTTTATACTAGTTTTGGATTCAATTAGCCATTAAAATTGGTCAACACCATAAAGTAAGGTTTTATGATGAATTGACTATTTGACTAGGACTTTGACTGTTTGACTAAGACTTTGACTAGGACTTTGACCAGGACTTTGACTAGGACTTTGACTGTTTGACTAAGACTTTGACTAGGACTTTGATCAGGACTTTGACTATTTGAGTGTCTTCGCAGACTACGAGAACTAAAAAAAAATCAAATTTCTAATTTAATCAGTTTTAAGTTCCGGACTTGTTTCCTTCGGTTTCTAAGTTGTTTAGAGACCGAAAATTAAGGGTTTTGAGTATCAAGGTCTGAAACATATGTGCTCGGGTGTAGATGTGAGTATAAAACGTGCAATACTTTTACTTATAAAAATTATAAGTTTTATTAAATTATGACTTTTGGTCCTATTAAAATAGGAGGGTTAAAAATGAAAATTTTGAAATAGTTGAGTGACCAATTATGCACATTTATGAAAAGTGAAGGGTGCAGGTTGTCACAGTCTCCCCTACTTTAGAAAATTTCGTCCCGAAATTATTAAAAACACGAGGTTGAGGGTGTTTAGGTAGAAATTAGGGCAGCTGTGGTTTGGGTTAAGGCACGACATGAATTAGCAAGGAGAATCTAGTAAAACGCTAAACTTTAAGTTTTAGGAATCCTAAAAGAAATGCATTAGTTGATTGACTATAAGAAAACCAAATGAACTACCAAAACCGTATTAGAAATTCGCACCACCTTAACGTACCTGTAATTCATGATTACGTTCCGGACCGTAATCACCAATTTACCTTACATTAGGGTTTTGTGTCATTCTATGACCCTAAACACACATGTAAGTAATGCAAAATAACCTTGTGATTGAATCGTAAACAATGTATCCAAAAATGAGTCCAACTGTTGAGCAGGAAAAAGACTTCTACCAGTCAGTGAGTAAGAACCTCTACCGATTGTTGAGCAGGTGCGATAGCCTCTACCAGTCGTTAAGCAGGTTGTAGGGCCTCTACCGACTGTTGAGCAGGCATGATGACCTCTACCAATCGTTGAGTAGGTTATTTGGTACTCTACAAACTGTTGAGCAAGTACTTCATCCTCTATCAATTGTTTGATTAAGTGTACCAATTATTACACACATAAATTGCAAATTTATAATATGTACATGTAAGCAATCGAGTATCAAGTATAGCATGTGAGTTGTGATAGAGTTGCCCTAGACAAGGTTAATGACTCTAGGTGTGTCTATAGCAAATAGTTCTAGTACCAAATGTTCAAATATGGTAAATAATCGAATCCTCATGTATAACTAAGGATTAAGTTTGATGTAACACACAATCAAGTTTCAATAGTTTGGTTATCATGGGTAACTAGCTCATGTTTGAAAAGGTGAAGGACATGAATTTAGTTCTTGAGAGGATGATGAAAAAATTCGAAGCAGAATCAAGGTTGTGAGAGATAGTGAATATGAAAATGGTTAGTAAAGGGTTTATTTTATAGCTTTTCAAAGAGGCCCAAATAGTAAGGAGATTATTTAGCAGTGTAAATCGTGAGGTTTGAATCAAAAGTTAGAATCAAGTATATAAGAAAACATGATTGTGGTACGTACCAAAAACTGTAAAGGTTCGATTAAGTTAAAAACAAGTAGTTATCAATGGGGTATTTGGAGGTTAAATATTGTTTCTATGGGTGGGAAGCTTTTAATTTCAAAATTGGTTTTGTACATAAAGCAAAAGTCGTCAAATAGTACAAACTATGTGAGCTTTGATTAACATATTCCCGTTAGTTGGAGATTTTAAACATGACATTAGGTTTTGAAGATCAAGGTTCAATTAAGTGATTTTTAATAGATTAAAGCATTATATAGAAAAATCTTTTGTTATGTCTATAAATAAACAATTGAATTTAAGTTCGAGGCATCTTTTGACAAAAATATGTATTTTGTAAAGTTTATAGGTAATAAAAATCCAACAAGATTTAGAAATCTTTAGTTTTGTGCTAGGGTATACTCAGGTTATGAGATTACAGTTTTAAAAATATGTAACGTGCTGATAAAACAATAATATGATTTGGGTAGGGTGTTGAAAAACAATCAAACAATTGGCTAAGATGGTAAGATGAAGTGTGATTGTGAAATATATATGATTAAGCTGTAAAATTTTGAGATTTTAGAGCTTAGTTTTAAGGAAAGTGAGTGTAATCATTTATTCATTAATTAAAACGAATAAACGAAAACGTTGACTTATCAATGTTTCTAAATTCTAATAACATAGTGAAGACATGCTTTAGCCTATAAGTGACCACTCATCCCAAGAATTCCCAGGTAGGCATCCAGGTCCCTCGTCTGTTTGGAATTTATGCGTAATGCCTGTCCTAGACAGAAAACTCAGAATACAGGCGTTCACCCTTCCAGATTGCACGTGTTCGTTATTAAAATCTAGAACTTCGACGAGATCTTCAAGGTGGTTCAGGCTAAACCTGAGGATTTGTCCTATTAGTCTAAGAGTAGATCCAGTGATGGAGAATAATCATCTTGTAGGGACTATAGTGGGGATAAGAAGTAGGAGGGAGATAAAGAATAGCAAGTAAAAGGAGCAAATACTGGTTATAATCCTATGGTTATAGACTAGATTATTTTTCTAATAACCTAATTCCCTATAACCATGGCTCTGATACCAATCTGTAACACCCTAACCGATGGCGGAAACATCGGGATGTCATGTAGTGATGATTGTTCAATAGCTCATGGTACTAAATGAAAGTTGAATAATATTAAACAATTTGCAATTTGTCTTACAAGTAATGATTACAATAGTTGATTAGTATAAACTAGATCCAAAGCTCCTACGTATTCCAAGACTTGTACAACTTCCAATAGCAAACAAAACCCGAAACATGTTAAGTTGGAAAGATGGGGGGTCAACTATAAATAGTTGGTGAGAATACATAGGTTTTGCATATAGTTGAAAACAATATGTTGTATAGCAATCATTGTTGAAGTATAACAATGAGTAATGATAGAATATGAGTCCGACATGTAACAATGCGTCTTTTGTACAATCAAACCTTGTGTCGACTGAGACCTAACTCGCAAGTTAGTAAAAGTGTAACTGTTATCGATCATCCCTGAATTTATGCGGGGGGATGGGTTTGTCAGACCTATAGCGCTATAATCTAAACAGACAGCTTGATCAATGTTAATGATTGTACTGTGTCTTTTTGTTACAGTCAAATGATAGAATGGGTAAATGATAGTGTAATTGAATCACAAGTTTCAATAATGTAAAAATGAGTAAATGATAGTGTATAAAATGTTTAAACATGTTTCACCCCAAAATGTAAAACAGAAAAAGGGGCTATGTAAACTCACATTCGCTAAGCTAAATTATCCTCTAAGCGTTGTGAATGTATGCGGGGCGAATCCCAAAGACTCAACAACGTACCTAGTCCAATTTGAATAAATAAGAAATCCGAAAAAAAAAAGAAAGAATATCATGCATCCAATTCGCCAATTACAAGAGCTTATAATCAAAGCTTCAATTGTAGAAGTAATAGACTATAGAAGAAAAGTATGAGGGAAAGTTTAATCGGATTGAAACAATCGATTTAGATGTGGCAAGTGTAATGGTTCATAGGTGGGTTTTTATACTAGTTTTGGATTCAATTAGCCACTAAAATTGGTCAACACGATAAAGTAAGGTTTTATAATGAATTGACTATTTGACTAGGACTTTGACTATTTGACTAAGACTTTGACTAGGACTTTGACCAGGAATTTGACTAGGACTTTGACTGTTTGACTAAAACTTCGACTAGGACTTTGATCAGGACTTTGACTATTTGACTGTCTTCGCAGACTACGAGAACTAAAAAAAAATCAAATTTTCTAATTTAATCAGTTTTATGTTCCGGACTTGTTTCCTTCGGTTTCTAAGTTGTTTTGAGACCGAAAATTAAGGGTTTTGAGTATCAAGGTCTGAAACATACGTGCTCGGGTGTAGATGTGAGTATAAAACGTGCAATACTTTTACTTATAAAAATTATAAGTTTTATTAAATTATGACTTTTGGTCCTATTAAAATAGCAGGGTTAAAAATGAAAATTTTGAAATAGTTGAGTGACCAATTATGCACATTTATGAAAAGTGAAGGATGCAGGTTGTCACAGATACCCTGACTGATCTAGGTCCGTAAATCAATACGACAAAAGATCAGTTAGGCTATCCCCAGATAACTATCAATATTACGACCCGAAACCTCCAATTTTGGCAATCTATCAAAGAAATTTCGGTACTAAGACCATATGTCAACGAGACGTTGATCCACATGATTATCAGTTAATGTTTTTATGTTTATATCACCATGCTGAACTTTAAACTTTGATTTCAAGCCTACCAATATATAATTGTAGTGACTACTCAATGTTTATCAATACATTTTGTTTTCAGAGTAATCTGACAGTCCACTGATGTACTATCATCTCCTCTTTTTCTCCAGGAATACTCATTTTTTATTTTCTAATTTTTTTTAATTTTGATTTTTCTGAAATTTTCTCCCCCTAAAAATCTAAAAATAAGCATATTTTTGGATTTTTAAACTTTTGAAGAAAAACAAAATAAAACGATATCTGATGAGGATTACTCATTGAGTTTCAAAAATCATTTTCCACTCAGATTACTTTACTCACAAAGATCTTTCAAATTAGTAAAATCATTAACAAAGATAAGAGAGTTTAGAATAAACCGTTTTGTCGCATCTGTTGTAGAAAACCAAAACCTGAAACAGACAACAAACACTCTCCTCTCTTTTGACATCATTCTTTCTTTCTTAAAATCCTTTCATTGACCTTCACCTCTCCAATAAATAGCTTGTATACAGATGCTCCACTATCAACTATCAAAAGATAACTAATAGGTCTGTCTAGAACAATCTGCACACTTGTTAAACAATTAGCACGAGAGAGGCACCCATCCTTCACAATGATGGGTCGTCTAAGGTCATCAATCCTCGGAATATCAATCTATTCTCCTTTTGAAAAATCAATTGGTTTTTCAATGGATTGATTTGAAGTAGAAATTGCTATTGATTTAGAAAGTGATTTGGGTTTCCAAACGCATTCAAAGTTTATTTTAGATTTTGTTGAAATCGTTTTGATTGTTGACTTTTCAGATTTCTCATTTGAAACCTGCTTCTGAACTTTTTTTGGAACCTTCTCAGACTTAACTGATAAAGGTCCAGGTTTAGAGTTATTCTTAGGCTTAGCCTTAGAACTCCCCCTTACCTTAGCAACCCGTTCACTATCTACATTTTTGTTCAAGGCAATCTTGTTACAATAGTCATACACAACCTGTTTCCCCTTTTGTTTCTTGATTAATTTTGGGGATACAGACTTTTTGACATTGCCTGAATTTTTAGCAAATTTCACTTCGGTCTTTTTCTGTTTAACATACGGACATGCAGCAATTAAATGCCCACACTCTCCGCAGTAATAACAAGACCTATATTCCACAAAATCAAATGCATACCATTCATCCCAATACCAATAGGGACAATGAGCAGCAATATGACCAACTTCACCACATTCAAAACAGCTTCTCCATTCAACATAACCATGAGAATACTGTGGTGAGTTGTTTCTCCAATAACCATCAAATCGAGAGTGACTTTGAGAATCATAAAAGTCATGTGTTCTAGATGAAAAACCTTTTGAATTCTTATGATAAGAGTTTTTCATCTGATCATTACCTTTCGATTTGTTTGGTTTTGGTCCTTTTGTCTTTTGATTTTTCTTTTTATTCCCAGACTGATCCATTTTATTTTCATGTTGGTTAGGACTGAATTCAAAATATAAATGATCAAATAGATTTCTAAATTGATTTATCAAATCATTATTATCGACAAAGATACATTTAAGTAACGATTGTTCGATATTATAAATTGGAAAATCTTTATTGAAAATCAATTTGTCCTGTCCTACCAACATATAGGATCCTTCAACTCCTTCAGGAAACTTGAATATGGGTTTCTCTTCAGATTCAGGTTCTAAAGTTTCTACCACATTTTCAATTTTCTCTTCAAACACAGATTTCACCTCAGAATCAGGATCAACAACACAAGGTGTTGTGATTTCCAACTCTGATGTGGAATTATTCTTTGAAATAGTGTTATGAAGTTCTGAAATCTTTTTCTTAAAAGATTCAATTTGATTCATAAATTGTCATTCATTATTTGTCAAAATTTTATTTTCAATTTGAAATCTTTCATGTTTATTTGTTAAGTTCTGTTTGTCCTCAAGAAGTTTCAGCACTTCATTTTTCAATTTGACACCATCAGAACAGTTAGCACATTCAGATTTTAAAGTTACCTCATCATCTGCATTATTATCATTTTCAGAATTGCCATCAACATTTGATGTATCACTTCCTGTTGATTCACTCTTTTCTGAGCTCGTATCAGAACTCAAATCACTCTCTGACAATTCACTTGAATCATCATTCCCTACTTGTTTGACAAGACACATAATATCACTTTTAACACTTTCTCTGTTAACACACTCATTCACATTAACCATTTTATTAGTTGGTTGCACAGCTGGTCGTGTAACAGATTGTTGAATCTTAGATGCAACAACTTGTTCCCATGTTAGCTTTTGTTGCATTGCAGCTTTTATCTGATCATCAGTTCTTGACATAGCCAAGTAATTCATCATTTTTCAACAAAAATTATTTCAAAATTTTCTAAAAACAGGCTTATTCGACCTTTTACAAGGGTCGAATGTGTCTCTGTCTTGGTTCGACCTTAAAAATCAAAAATTTTGAAAAACAGATTCTACGTTCGTATATTACGAGTGAGCGAAGGTGCACAAATGTTCACGTTCGACCGTTTAAGAAGATACGAATGTAGAAAACAACAGACTCAAATCACTTTCGACCGTTTAAACCCATGTTCGACCGTTTGAAAATCCTCTTTCGACCGTCCGTTTGGTCGAATGAAACCAAAATGGTCGAATGAACAAAATCACACTGATAAACTCTAGGTTCGACCAATTAACACTTCACGTTCGACCAAAAAATGCTACGTTCGACCCTCAAATCTCACATTCGACCGTTCAAGGTCTGTTCATCATCTTCAACTTCAAGAGCACGAATCTGATCGGTTTTTGACAAAATTTTCACCAAATGTAATGAAATTTGATAGGTTTTGTTCGGAATTGAATTTAAACAAACATTTGTGAAAGAATTTGTGAAAATAACATCAAATTCAACTCCAATTCAATCAAAAACCATGTTTTTATGAAAAGCTTCAAAATTTCTTGGGTTTTGAACTTTTAAACCAGAATTCTAATCTGTTTTCATCAATTCAGATGAATTTGCAATCGTGAAATCGAGCCTATGCTCTGATACCACATGAGAATTCGTTTTAGGATCGAAATCAAGAAACGTGATCTCACGAATATCAACCGTAGGGTGCGGAATCCCTAACGATCGTGCAAAATGATTCAGAAATAAACGATAAAGATCGTGATGAAAACAGATAACGAATCATCGAGCAATTTCCATAACTTTAATCTTTGTATTAGATCAAATCAAGATGTTTACAAATGAAATCTTAGACCTAATACAGAGAAAAACACACATACACACTCTAGGGAAAAGGCTCGAAATGATAACTCTTACTAAAAATAACAAACTTTTCCCTTTATATATACTTCCACCTTCGCCCCTTTTGTATGGTCGAATGTGGAACTTTTCCACATTTGACCCTTTCATGTGGTCTAAGGTGTTCATTCGACCATTTAAGGGTTCGAGTGAAACCATCTCTAACATTCAATCTACATTCGACCAATTATAAACTACATTCGACCATCTGACTAGTCGAATGTATACTTAAGCTAAATTCTGGGTCGTTTTTCTGATTATCTGAACCTTCGACATTCAGTACTGGATCACTAGCTGGGGACATACATGAATAATGCACTTACAATTTTCAATGGGTATATCACTCACTTTCTTAGGTTTCTCATCATCAGAGTCGGAATCATCAGTCACAGCAATCACTCCCTCATTATTCAATCCCAAAATTGGTCTAACATCGGAATGTGGATCTCCAACACTAGAAGTGTTAGATTCATTATCCGATGTAGAATCAGATTTGATTGAACTCTCCGGTATTATTGAATGTAAAGTGTGATTCTCAAATAACACTGGAGATGGAACAGCCATGTAGTTTGCACTACTAGGTTGTGAGGGTTCTTCAATGATATGGTCAACCACATAAGCAATGTGTTTATAACTTTCAAGCTTTTTGTTGACCTTTTCAGCAGAGCATTTGATGGTTGCCATTTCTAGTTTAGTTTCTTCAAGTTCATTGACATAATTGTTTATGGCCAATTGTTTTAAAGAAAGAGTTTTCTTCAAATCAGAAATATCCTTTTTGTAACCATCAAGCACTTTATTGAATTCATGTGCTTTTTTCGATAAGATTGACAGTTGATTCTAGCACTCTCAAGTTGAACCCTGAGTTGCTTGTTTTCCTCTGTCAATCTATCACAAGTTCCACAATATTATCACTGTTCATATCTATAGTAGATTCAGAACTTACCTGTTTCGGAGGATTAGTCATCGCCATCAAAGCAAAATGTGCTTCCTTTCCAGCAAAGAACGTGGAGTAGTCAATCCTTGTGAAAGCGTCATCAACTATGCATGACTTCCGAGTCATAAGAAAATCAGCTTCGCCCAGAAGTTGATCAATGTCATCATTTAGTGAATTAACACTAGCTTCCGAATATGGCTCACTCTCCGAATCAGAATATACCGAATCACGTTGTTCAGGAATATCAGTGACTTAATCAAGAATCATTCTTGAGACTGGTTTGGTGTAGTTGTTTGTCTAGTAGAGTTGTTTGGTGAGGTGTTCTGTCGGTTTTGGTAATTGTTTTGTAATTGATAGTTGTTGTTGTTTTGGCTTTGATATGTTACATGATTCTGAGATTGATGATTTTGGTAATTTGTGTTGAATGGATTCTTGTTACCTTGTTGAGCTGGCTGTGTGCACTCCCTTTTGAAATGACCTTTCCCACCACAGTTAAAACATGTGACTTTGGCTTTGTTGAAGCCATAAGTGGTGTTAGGTGATGTAGACAGATCAGTTCTACCAATCTTTTCAATGAACTCGGTTGCTCGTCTCATAACACCTGTAAACGCCCACTGAATATCTATAAGATCCATCTCCTCCTTATCAATTTGAGCATAGTCTTCACTGGTTAGATTGTTGTTACCAATTTGACTAGCTACCAGACAATTGTAAGAAGCTACCATTGCAGATACCAATTCGACATGTTTCTGAGGAACTTCAACTGTGACATTGTTCATGTTGGATGTCTCCAACACTATTGGACTTTGACTTGCTTTACTTGGGTTCATTTGAGGAATGTAAGGTTGTTGTTGAAGTTGATACATGCTAGCTGAATAACATGCTGCTTGTTGCATTGGTGAAAATGGTGGAATGTAAGTGGTAGTGTATGATGGTGGTGTGTAAGATGAAGATGAGCAAGATAGTTTATCAGGGTTTTGGGTGGTTCCATAACACTTGAAACACAAGCAATGTGTGGTGCAACAGTACCACTAGTATTAGAACTAGTCAAAGTAGAAGATGTACCACCATGATATAACTCCGGATTTTGAGGAAATTGTGCTCTTTTTGCTTTCCTCTTTTCTTCCAACTCTTTGTTCTCCAGCTTTTGAATAAACTCATTGATGGTCCAATATTGATAAGCATCTTTTTCCTTTAGGACCTCAATATGTTGGTTCCAATATGGTGGTAGAGAATTTGCAAATTTGTCTACCAACTCAGACATTGGAATCTGAATCTCATAATTCGACAACTCCATCAAAAGATGACAATATCTGGGAATAAGCTCCTTTAGAGTCTCATTTCCAACATAGCTGAAGTTCTCAAATTCCTTTCTCAATTCTTCCATCCTCAACTTCCTGGTTTTCTCATTACCATCATGACGATTCTTCAACATATCCCAAAGCTGTTTGGAAGTATTACATGATCCAAACTGGTGTAAGAGATCAGTAGTGATAGCCTGAGACAGCCGAGAGAACGCCTTCTATTCCACCCAAACTTCTTGTTCTCATCCTTAGCTAAACTTTCCAGAGGAATTGGTTCACCTGTATTCTGCATCACTGGTGCAACATATCCCTTAGCAATCATTTGCCATGCCTCAGTCCCTTCTAATCCCATCCCTTCCAAGTGAATCTTGAACTTTTTCTACCATTGGTTGTAGTCTATCATCTCCATCAGCTTCGGTGGTCGACTCCCGCTACCTAAAGACAAATCGTTAATTAGAGTAGAAATAGCATTGGTAGTTTGAGAGTGTACCGCGGTTGCTGCAACTCCCCAATAATCATTCATGGGTTGTTGTGGAGGTTGAACAATGGTCTGTGGCACCAAACTAGTCATTGCGAGGTAGTTGATCGGCTGAGATGGTTGACTGTTCGTCTTCTGTGCAGCTACAGTCCAAGGATCCATAGTAACGTGTTGTTGTTGTGTAGTATTAGGCCTCGGTGTTGTTGGAAAGTTCCACATATCGTCTACGAAGTCTGGAATGCGAAACACTTAGAAAATTTTTTGATCAGCTTCTACGTTCGACCCCTTTTCAAATGACATGGGTTCGAATGTGAAAAAGTTCCAGGTTCGACCCTTCCTTCTGACCCGAATGTAGAATATGAAACAAAAACTCACTTTCGACCACTGAGATCCCACTTTCGACCTCCCGTAGGGTCGAATGTACAACAATCTGGTTGAATGTACAAAACAACAGACACAACCTCTAGGTTCGACCTAAAATGGTTCAGTTTCGACCTAAATATCTCATGTTCGACCCACAACACTACACGTTCGACCTTTCTCTCCTAGGTTCGACCCTATTCATTTGAAAAACGGTTATTCTTTGAAAATTAGTTATTTTGATCCCAATTTTTCAAAAGTTGATGAATTTTGATGATGTTTTGCAAGTTTTGCTTCAGAATTGATTTGGAACAAGTTTAATAAAGAGAATTCTTGATTTTATCTGTGAAAACTAGTCCGAATCAATCAATTTTCATCAAAAACCATTGTTCATTCAAAACAGAAAAATTTTAATCAAAATTGGGTCCAAATCAGTTCAAAAACTATCAATTCGTAGTTGTTTGATCCGTATAGGCTCTGATACCACTTTGTGGAGTATTGTTTTGTCAAAAACAAGTTGTTTGATCAGACAAGTCTACCAATTTAGGTGCGGAATCCCTAAATCAGTTACGAAATGATAGTAATATGAACAAAACACGCAAATCACCTTTTAAGATCCATTTCATTAATAAACAATATCAATAATCCTTACAAAACGTTGTTTACAATGAAATAATCATGTTTCAGAAACAATTAGAACTCTAGAGGGAATTACAGGTCGAACGAGAATGACAAAAAGTTAACTTAAAAAATAAAATCTGAATATATATAGACCTGCACATTCCCCCCCCCCCCCCCCGTAAGGTTCGAATGTGTAGGTTCGACCCTTCTTCCGGTCGAACAAACACAATGTCTTCCAAACTCCACGTTCGCCTGAATTCTTCTACCTTAGACCTATAACATCCACCTTCGACCCCACGTTTTCACCAAAACAAAATAGAATGTACAATCCAATAGCACTAGTCGCAAAACGTGCATCAACAATCAATGCTGCAGACTAACATGTACACCCTACTATGTTGAGGTCTTATATCAATCACGATTTGCATCAATGATTAGATACGATGCATTAGATAATCTTTGATTATCGTCATAGATTTAAAGTTCCTCAATTCGGTAACTTTCAGTTTTGGCATTAAAGCTCTTTTATAAAGATACCTTGTCTGATCTAGGTCCGTAAAACCTTACGACAGAAGATCAGAGAGGCTATCCCCAGATAACTAATAACAGAACGACCCGAAACCTTCGAATTTTGTACGAACCCTATCAAACGAAATTATGGTACTAAGACCATATGCCCATTAGATGTTCATCCACATAGCAATCAGTTTGATATGTATGTATCAGGCACGCAGTAATAGGTCTACGAAGCCTATCAGCACATCTCACAAAATTATCAAATATCAATAATTTTGACATTTTGAAAACTTTAGCATACAAATAGATCCTCACTGATGTACTCATTTCCTATTTTTCTCCAGGAAAAATCATTTTTGATTTTCTAGTTTTTATAGATTTTGAAAAAATTTTAATGTTTTTGATTTTTCTGATAATGCTCCCCCTAAAATAAAAAACATATTTTTGGATTTTTGAATTTTCTGAAAGCAAAATCCAATGAAATAAAAATTTGATAAAACGAGGTGATGATCAGTCTTGATTTTATTTTATACCGTAAGATTTTAATAAAAATTCGAATCTTGATCTATCAAAAGCTTTGGTAAAAAGATCAGCCCTCTGATAATCAGTGTGGATTTTGTCCATATCAATCAAACCTTTAGCATAGCAGTCACGGATAAAGTGATACTTAATCCGTATGTGCTTAGCCTTAGAGTGATTGACTGTGTCTTTCGTTAGTGCTATGGCAGCTTCATTGTCACAATAAATTAGAGTTTTAAGATATTGCAAACCGTAATCATGCATCTGCTGTTAAATCGATAGAACCTGTGAACAGCAACTAGAGGCTGCCACATATTCTGCTTCACACATAGATAGTGCAACTGCTGTCTGCTTCTTACACTGCCAGGTTATGAGCCTGTTCCCAAAGAATTGACATCCAGCCGTTGTGGATTTACTGTCTTTATCACAACCACCATAATCTGCATCACTGAAAGCAACAAAGTTAAAATTATCATCATTAGGGTACCATAGTCCACGCGAGGGACAACCCTTTAGATATCTCAGGATTCGTTTGACAGCTTCCAGGTGACTCTGTTTCGGCATCGATTGGAATCTAGCGCAGAGACACGTTGCAAACAATATATCCGGATGAGATGCAGTTAGATACATCATAGATACGACGATAGCTCTGTATGTGAATGGATCGATGAGCTCCCCCTTAGCGTCACCTCCAATCCTGTAATTTGGAGGAATGGGAGTATCCATGGATTTTGAATCTTCCATCTGGAATCGGCTCAAGACTTCAGATACATATTTCATCTGTTGGATGAAAATGCCCGTTGGCAATTGGTCCACCTGCAATCCTAAAAAGAATTGCATTTCACCCATGGCGCTCATTTCAAACTTTTCTTGCATTACTCATTCAAATTCTCTGCAAAGAAGTTCATTAGTAGAACCAAATATAATGTCATCAACGTAAATCTGAACAAGAAGCAAATCACCCTCTGTTTGTTTTGTGAACAGGGTACAATCTACCAAACCTCGTTTGAATCCTTTTGAAAGAAGATATTTGCTAAGCTCCTCATACCATTGTCTTAGAGCTTGGTGCAACCCGTATAGTGCTTTCTTAAGCTTATCAACCTTATCCCGGTGGATTGGGTCCTTAAAACCTGGTGGTTGCCCAACATACACTTCTTCCTTGACCACACCATATAGAAAGGAACTTTTGACATCCATCTTATACACTTGAATTTCGTGTACGATGCATACGCAAGAAACATTTGGATTCCTTCAATGCGTGCAACAGGTGCATAGACTTCGTTGTAGTCAATTCCTTCCCTCTGACGAAAACCTTGTACAACCAATCGAGCTTTGTTCCTAAAAATCACGCCTCGATCGTCCTTTTTACACTTAAACACCCACTTGTGCCAATTTTCTTTCGGTCTGGTGGTAAATCAGTCAGCGTCCAGACTCCGAGTTTGTGAAATTGTAGAAGTTCTTGCTGCATAGCTTTAACCCACGAATCATCTTGTAAAACATCGTTGTATGTCCGCGACTCCACCTGCGAAACATAACAAGCAAACGACCAGTCATTTTGATAACCAAATTTTTGAATTTTAGCATACGGGGCTAGGGCTCCAATATTGTCATGCAAAGTTGCTCTTCTCGGTTGACCTCTCATCATGACAATGCTACTTGGATCACCAATGACTTGCTCGAGCGGATGAATCTGATGTATCCAAGATTCCAGATGATCAGGAACAGTAATAACAGCTGGAACATTGAGATTTTCTGCCGCTTTCAGATCATTACCCGTATTAAATGAAGATGCACCAACTGGATTAGGGTTCACCGGTGGTGTTATCGTAGCTTGTTCGAAAATAGCATCACTGAAAACATCATCATTGTCTTCAGACTTAGATATATCAAGAGTTGTAGTTGCTTCTTGAAAAACTTCCTCTTCATTAACAGGAGCACTGGCATCATTAGAAGCTGCTACTGGAGAAGTTACGGTGATCGGACGCACTAACCACCAAGTTACTGCATTCTCACACTCGTAATACAAACGTAAAACAACTTCTTCAACCAAGCTTTCTAGATTAAAAGAGTCGAATAATTCTTTATAATCGAAAGCAACCTTCTTCAGCTTTAGGTGCGAACTTCTCAGTAGCATTCAACATGGTACATGGTGCCCCGAAAGGTTCTAAAAACCCCAAGTTTGGCTTGTGTCTGTTAAGCAGTTCATAAGAAGTTTTGCCAAACTTCTTCACCGTTAACACACGAATCAATGTGCAGCATGCTCCACCAACGGCTTCACTCCAAAATATTACTGGAAGGTTCAAATCTGCAAGCATGGTACGTGCCGCTTCTATCTGAGTCTTGTTCTTTCTTTCTGCAACACCATTCTGCTGTGGAGTATATGGTGCATTGTACTAGTGATGAATGCCCTTTGAATCACATAATGCATCCATTTGAAAATTCTTGAATTCCGTGCCATTATCACTACGAATTCTCTTAATCTTCAACCCATATACATTCTCCAGTCGGGTAAACAGAACATTCAGATTGTTAAACGTGTCACTCTTGTGTTGCATGCACATCACCCAAGAAAATCATGAGAAATCATCGGTAACCACAAGATAATAAAGCTCGCCATTGATACTTTTATGTTTAACTGGTCCGAATAGGTCCATGTGTAAACGTTCGAGTGGAAGTTTGACAGAATTTATTTTCTTGGGTTTCTGGGACTATTTGTGTTGTTTCCCCTTCTTATAACTCACACACTTATCATTCAGATGAAAGTGTTTCACATTAACTCCTTCTACAAGCCCGTTCTTCACCAGATTGTTCATTTTCCTCAGGTGAATGTGCCCCATCCTCCTATGCCACATGATTGATTCTTTTTCAGTAACCTTGGATAGAAGGCATGCGACTTGCCCCTGTGTCGTGGTTTCCTTGCTCATATCAAGAATGTAAAGATTATTCACTCTTGGAGCCTACAACATGATCCATTCTTTCGGTATGACGAAACCGGGTTTGAGTATGTAGCAAGATTTATCATCAAAGAAAACCGTGAACTTCTTATCACAAATTTGACTCACACTCAACATATTATAATCGATCTGTTTCACATAAGATATTCTTTCAAAACTCACAATACCGTTGCTAACACTCCCTTCCATAGTGATATAACCTCCTTTGTTTCCTGCAAACGCCACATATCCACCATTAATATTCTTTATGTCAAATAGCAGCGTTAGATCTCCAGTCATGTGCCCAGAAGCTCCACTGTCGACAATCCAAAGACTGCTAACAGGGCCAGCTGAAGCTCCCTATACAAATCACAAACAAAATAGTGTTTAACAGGGACCCAAGCCTGTTTGGTCTTGGGTCTTTGAATGTTAGGCTTCAAAGAATCACTCTCACACACATTTGGTTCAGAATACACCTTTTTCTGGTCATTCAAACCTTTCACACTCTTTTCTTCAACTTTTACAAAAGATGTAGAAGCACCTAGAGAACCCATAAGTGTCCAAGATTGTTCAGAACGTTTCGGAATCCTTAATTGGGGTTGTTTAACCTCAACGGGTTTCTTAGTATCGTTCGTGTATGAAACTTTCTTGGCAACCTTATCTGATTTAACAGATGAAGGTCCAACCGATGATTTAACAGCAGATTTTGGAAAAACCTGTTGTTTATCATTGGTCGTGTTCACGATTGGTTTCTTCAGCTTTTTCTCCATGGCAATCCGGTTAGGATTATCATAGACCATTGGACAATTTTCCCTTTGTTGATAAAAATGATTTTGATTATAAAATTGTTGCCTCTGAGGGAAAAACTGTTGTTGTGGATAAAATTGTCTATGATTATCGACTGGATTCCTCACATTCTGTTTTCTTTCAACCTCGTGCCTTTTCTGTCTTACATATGGACAATGAGCAAGTAAATGCCCTCTCTCTCCACATTTAAAACATGTACGGTATTCTTCAAACACATTCTTAGCATTTGGTTTCGCGAAAGTTTTCACTGGGTATTGATCACTAACACACTTTTGTCTTAAACTCTCAGGAGCGGGGTCCTTTGAGTAAGCCGGTTCAAAAAAATCCGTTAACCTTCTCCTTTGGCTTAATGAATTCAGAAACATGAACCTTTGGTTGCGAAGAATTATCACCATACAGTTTTTGAATCAATTTTGGAGGAATATCATTGGTCCGTTCATGTTTCGGAAACCAGATGGTACTTTCTTGCCAGATTTTATCAATTTTGGAGTAATTGACAAACTGTATCGAATAATCCTCATGTGTAATGATCTTATCGGATCCTTCCATCCAATAGAACACTTTGACAGGTTTGTCAAGAGGTTCATTTTTCTCAACATTTTTCACTGAGTGATTCATTTAGTTGACAGTTTTTTGAGGAGGAGAAACCTGAGATGGTGAGATTATCTCATTTGTTCTAATATGATTTTCCAGAGGAATATCCTCAGATTTCTTAGGTTCCTCTTCATCAGTATCTGAATCATCAGTTACTGCAACTACCCCTTCATCATTCAACCCAAGTATCGGTCTTACATCGAAGTTTGGATCTCCAATACTAGAAGTATTGGATTCATTGTCCGACGAAGAGTCCGATCTCACTGAACTCTCAGGTGTTACTGTGTTCAAATTGTGATTCTCAAATAACACTGGAGCACGAACAGCCTTATAATTGGCATAATTGGATTGAGATGGCTCTTCAACAATGTGGTCTAGCACATATGCCACATGTTTATAGCTTTCCAATTTCTTATTCACTTTTTCAGCAAAACACTTGATTTTGCCATTTCTAGTTTTGTTTCCTCAATTTCATTGATATAATTGTTAATGGCAAATTGCTTCAAAGATAAAGTTTTTATCAGTTCAGAAACATCCTTTTTATATCTTTCAAGTGTTTTATTGAAATCGTGTTCATCCTTACGATACGATTGAATGACTATTTTAGCATTCTCAAGCTGATGCCTGAGTTGCTTAACGTCATCATTCAATCTATCACAAGTTCCACAATAAGGATTCTCACTAGTAGCAGAGTTAGGACTTACCGGTCTCGGAGAATCTGTCATGGCCATAAGTGCAAAATGAAGTTCCTTCCCAGCAAAGAACTTCGAATAATCAATCTTGGTGAAAGCATCATCAACCATGCACCACTTTTTCGTCATCAGAATGTCAGCTTCGGCTCAAGACTCATCGACAAAGCGTGTAACTGAATAAGACCCAAACCTGAACATCTAGATCACAAGAACAATAGAAACTAGTCATGAAGTTGTAAAGGAAATGACTGAAGATTGAAGAATTCAAGATTATTTTCTGTCTTCATCTATGGACCAACAAATGACAAAGCCAAGATTTCTTGAGTCTGTCTGTGATTTCGAAGCTTACTACAGAGATAGACAAGAACCTCGACACAAACGTGCAAGAAAATGGAAAGTTTTCAAATCGGCCCAGATGATGAATGCAAGACTTGAAGAATTGATAGCTTTATGATTTGTTACATCACTAGCTAGGTCCAAGGGGGAGATTGTAAATGCATTATTCATGTATGTCCCCAGCTAGTGATCCGGTACTAAATGTCGAGGAAATAGTTAGGTCGAATGTAGAAGAAAAGGATTCATTCGGACCCACGAGGGGTCGAATGAACCCATTTGACCTTAGCAAGTGGTCGAATGGAAAGGCTATATAAAGGGGAAAAGTTAGTTATTTTAAAGTGAGTTTTCATTTTGAGCTTTTCCCAGTTTGTGTGTTTCTCTGTATTAGGTCTAGGTTATTCATCTCTAATATCTTTGATTTGATCTAATACACGAGTAAAGTTATGGAAATTGCTCGGTGATTCATTATCTATTTTCATCATGATCGTTATTGATTATTTCTGAATCATTTTGCACAACCGAGGGGATTCCACACCCTATGGTTGGTATTTGTGAGATCATCTTTCGTGTTTATGATCCTAAAATGAATTCTCAATAATTATAGAAAAATGTTAAATGTTCCTCCGTGTTTTAAACAGTTTGTAATGCGTATGTTACAAAATTTGTGCTGATGTCTCCAAAACTAGGAGCTGGTATGAAGGAGCTACCAGGTGAATCAGGTATCAGTTCTGTTGTGCTGGGATGGTTCCAAACGCGGGATTAGATCCTTTCATGTCTAATAATGGTTGTGACGTATGTTAGTCCATACTGCTAATTGTAATTTATTTGGTATCCTGTTCATCGGCTGAAAATAGTTATTTGGAAATACAGCAGGGGGTTGGTGCACCGGTAGGGAATACAACACCGGTATATCCGATGGTGCCCCCCGTTCGTTCATATGACGCGCAAAAGCAGGTATACAATGAGTATGGCTTGGGTGGAAATCTGGATTGTGATGATGACCACATGACGTTGGCGATGCGTCAACAGCTGATTGCAAAGATGGATGCAACCAAGTGAACCCCCCTACGCGAAAGGAATGTGACCTATGTTCATAAGTCACCTTTTAACATAAGGGGGTGGATTTAGGAGAGGGGGTGACAAAGGATGACGATGCTATGTGGAAATAGGTTTACATGGACGAGAATCCGTTGAATATGTTATGTGGTGATGATGCCAGAAGGAGGGTGGCCAAACAAAATCGGTAAGTTCTTGATCGATGTATGTGATAATACGTTGTGTATCTTTTGTAACATGTGTAACAAATAATTTTTGTTTGTGTTTGTCCAGGCTAGAGCGTGGGGAAGACATAGACAACGTAGACATACCTTCGGAAGAAGTAGATAATGCACTTGCCAAGTAAGACCATGTTTTTTTTTTGAAGTCAATGAGAATTGTTTTGTAAAGCTTTAAAAACTGCCTTCTAACATTGTCTTTGCGGTTGAATTTATAGTGAGGTGTTATTTAGAAGCTTATGTAATGTAGAGGCAACACGTAGCATGTTTAACTCTTTGAAGCCGGAGATGCAGGTGTTGGATGGGATAGTAGACTGTTGGGTTGATGTATTAAACTACGAGGAGAGGTTGAAATCGGAAGCGACATCTCTTCGTTTGTTTGTGAGCACAAAGGCGGTGGTACGTTAGTTTAATCACCCCACAACACATAAGTTATTTTATGTAACTTTTAAAATGCAGGTTTGCATGATTAATATTTTTTACCCTGGTTTTATTTATTTATTTAATTTTTTTTTTCACAACCCAAATAGTTTCCATGCATGCTTAATGATACCAATTTTGATGAGAAGACACGAATGACAAGGTTTTCTGCAGCGATGGTCGCTGCAGTGCCGTGTTATGAAAACAACCATGACTTCAAGAAATACGATATCATGTTTTTTTCCTATCCTTGAAAGGTCCCACTTCTATTTCTTAGTCTTCGAGATGAAAAATGTTACCATAATGTTGATTGATAGTGTCAAAAAGCGAGGGAGGTGTGGCTGCAGCGATCACATCGAGTTTTAAAAGAAAGATACTGCATATAAATACGTAAGTTGCTTTGGACACTGTTTTACAAATAAAAAATAAAATATTTGCGGTTAAAGCAAAGATTCTTTGTGATGTTTTTTTTTTCTTTTGGTATCTTATTACACGTTTTTTGCAGAAGCACATGTTTGTGCAGTTTCTTAAAAACATCAAACATCCGAAAGCAGCTGCAATGGGATGGGCAGAAATACACAGGTTGGATGTTGAATGGGCTTCGGCTGGAAATGGCACAGATTGTGGCGTCTACCTCATGAGACACATGGAGAAGTTCATGGGCCTTAATGTGCCCTTTGAGTGCAATTTCAGTAAACATTGGCACTCAAAGGACGGGGATATCAAGAAGATGCGGACAAAGTATGAGGCACATATTTTGCGTTCACAGGTTAATATGAAGAAGGGTGAGGTCGAGGCTGCATCAACACTGAGGAAGTAAAGGGTAATAGTGGGGGAAGGGGGTGTATGACGGCTGCCCACCTAGCGAGAGTCTTTGGTGAGTTTGGGCACAAAGGACAACCACAATACTCGTGGTCATACTCAACTCCTGGACAATCCCATTCCAATCTTGCTACGTTCTCTTTGGTTACCGAGTACGCAGACCCATTTGACCCCTCGCCATCAAGCTCCATCTTTGCATCTCCATCCCCTTTGATATTAGAAGCATCCTCCATCAATGCATCGCCGACGCCTTTGTTCAGTAGTTTCCTCTCTTTGTTATTAGCACCATGTTTCCCTCCATCAGCCCCTTCTTGTTCGGTAGTTTCCAGTAAGCCATGCACATCGGTTTCTTTTGAAGTTACCTCCTCTTCCTCTTCGGTCTTTTGAATTTTGGCTGCATGAGTGTTTGAAGGGCTTTCCATTTGTAGAGAGTATTTCCTTTGCCAAGTTTGTAAAACTATTATTATGGAGTTGGAATGTAATAAGGGCATGGGTATAAATAGTAGAGTTAAGGATGGGTACTTGGTTATAATTTAATGTGTGGTTAGTGGTGTAGTTTACTTTATGTCAAATCACTATTTAAAAAAAGATGATATGTGTGATAAAGTACACTTAATATTTTATTCTCTTTTTGTACTTTGTCCTTCTCAATATTATTTTATTACACTTAACAAGAAAATCCTCCATACCATAACTACCCACATTTACTTCTGCATACTTCCTGGGCCCACACTATAACTAACAAAAAAACAATATAATTTAATCACATAGTGTGGTTGTTTGTGTGTTGTGTATGTTAACAGTGTAGGACAGATAAAACACACAACATAATAATTAAAACCACATAACATGTTATAAAACACAAAACGGCATGTCTAGTGGTTAAGCATCATACATACATAACCAGAAATTAAAAACATGAAATTGGCAACCATGTTACACAAGTAACAAAGTGACTGCATATGTTTTACATGTTACCAGTGTATAACATGGTTCAAAAAGGATAGATCAATTATGCTTCCCCATAGCACCACCAGCTTGTTTTAGGCTTTCCGGGGGTGTCGTGCCTCCTCCTTGGCCCTTTTCATTGCAGCAACCTTCTCCCAATGCCTTGGGCATTTTGGGACACTTTGTTGTGGCCTTCTCTCCAGGTCCAGACATTCTGGGATTTTTCCCACAACCCTTGTTGCGTGCCACGTCAGGATTGGCGACCACAACTTCAACATCAGCCGATTTTCCGATTATGTCCTCCAACACTGCTTCAGTAGGTTCGTTGGGAAGAACAGAAATAGATTCCCTTGATAACAAGTTGAGTTTGATCGCTTTGAGCTTCTCAACCAAGTCAACCAGCGTGCTTTCATCTGTTCTTGCAACATCAACACATTCGGTTACAAGTTCAAGAATCTTATTTCTCAGCATAGAACCTGAATAGGTGTCAAAACCATAACGGCTGAAAATGGAGAACACTTTCTTGGGTAGAATATCGCGTAACCACCTGTCAGCAATGTATTGTTGAGGGATGCGGTCAACTTTCTTAATCATGTATACCGCGAAGACATGACGGCAAAGGTAGCCAAGACGGGTAAAACCTCTGCAGGAACATTCAGCTGTTGCATCAACACCATCAAATCTCACCTATAACATAAAAGAAAAGGTTAACACATGTAACAGAAGCTATAACATATGTAACAAGGCGTTTGGTATATAATCAGTTGACAAAAACATAGCTAGTCTGTGGTACAAAAAAAACTTTACACATGTAGCAACAAGTTTTAACATATGTAACAAAATGTTTACAGTGTGGTCAATAAACCAAAAACATAGATCAGTAAAAAAAGGGTACCTGGTAAACATTGGTAACATCACGACACTTGTCCAGATGTGTGATAAAGAACACCACAGGCATGTTGTCTTGTTCGTCGACATTCGATATATAGCAAAAAACACTCCCCTTTCACTAACTCTTTTTTAACTTCTTGCAAGACATTATTTGTGTATAGAGTAAAGGCATGCTGCTAAATGGCTAAGTCGGTAGACCCAACAAAAACCATCGATGAGGTTTTGTACTCAGCAACTCCTTGATGGTAGCGTTGGCTATCGAGACGAGATTCATAACACAACATAAACTGAACAAGTGTGTTTGCACTAGTTGAATTGACTTTAAACAGGCTGTTGGAGCTCTCGATTCTTGATGTTGTTTTCATCAAGAAACACATTGGAATTTCCATGATATTTCATGCATTCCATTCCATAACATGAGAAGTTAATGAGGGTTGAAGAAGTATCAGAGAATGAAATTAACTGAGAGGGGTTGATGGGGATTAAAGGAAATGGGTGGGGGGAGTATATGGGGTGTGTGAAGGGAAGTAATAATCATCGATCAAGTTGCCTTGACTTTGATGAGCATAGAAGTACAAATGTCAGATCAGGTAAAGCCTCATGTAACAACTTAAATGAGATAATTACCCTTTCCCTCTAAAACTTAAAGTTAAAAGACAAGATGATGGGGAACAATTAGAACCACAAAATGAGTTTGTGGGGGTTTCTTCCCAATACTTAGCCTATATATATATATATATATATATATATATATATATATATGTATATATATATATAGATGTCTTACAACTATAGGGTTGAGTTATCTTATAAAAGCTATAAAAATGAGAAAAGTGAGAAGCCACAAGAAAATGACATGTGCCAAAGAATAAATAAGTGGGAAAGGTAATTTTGTCAAAAGAATATGCACATGCAAGTCACATGTCTTTTACACCCTCATTTTGAAACATCCGTACCTTTTTTTATACGTCATCTATTATTTTTATTTTTTTTAATTATAGCATAAAATTGAACATCTTTTTATCTTTAATATAAGTACCGTATTATTATACTTTTAAAAAAAATCGAAAACCCAATTGTGTAAAACACAATAAAGATAACGTAAAACACAATTAGTACCAAATTAAATATGCAATGTGCAATTGGATATAAAACACAATGAACAGTTTAATAAAACACAATGGAATACATATTAAAAACACAATAAATAGGAGAGTAAATGTAAGGACAGAAAGCATTGAAGAAACCACATTTGCCAACCTTAGTCTAATTCATACTTCTGCCAAATTATTCTAATATAGAACTACTGAAGAAAGAAGACACAAGTACTGAAGAAGATAGATCAGAAGTTCTGAAGTCAAACCAGACAAGTCTACTGAAGAACTACTGAAGACAAACTACTCATCAGTAGTTTGTCATTCATCAGCACTTGTAATCATTCCACCGCCCTTATGTTTCAGTAGTTTAATTGTTTATTATTACTTTATTATTTTGTACAAGTTCCAAGACTACAGCCTGTTGTAGTATTGCTTTTGTGTAAAGTTTTGAACAAGTTGTATGTATCTGCTGGTCTATAAATAGATGGGTTCATCCCACTATTTTAGACATTGATTTTAATTGAAAACTGAAATCCTTCAAAGCTCTTTCTTGTTATTTCTATTTCATTAACTGAGAATCTATCTGCTTATTTATTGTCATTTACCTTCAATACTTAGATTCTCATTAACTTGTTTTAGTTTGCAAACATCCAGGGGGAGTAATAACTCCTGTTGATAGTGAAACTTTATTAACTTATTCCGCTTAAGCAAAACTGATTAACCTTGCAAAACACATAAGTGTTCACAAGCAAGTAAACTGTCAAAGAGCATACTGATCCAACAATTGGTATCAGAGCACTGGTTTATCTGATCAAATATCAATCTAACAAATTGAGAATCAGACACAGGCACTTATTGATATTCAATAAAGGATTAAAAGTTCACTTTTTTCAACATCCATCACTTTGAGAGATATTTGACAAATCAATACTCTTTAAAATGGATCCACATAATACTGGTTCTGCCAATAAACCTGCTATGCTTGTTCGTTCTGAATATAACATATGGCAGAAAAGGATGGCACATACTTTGTCTCAGACCAACACTGGTTGTTGGAAATCTGTGATATATGGTCCTCACAAACCAGTAAACATTAAACTTGAAAGTAAAGTTGAACTTGAAACTAAAGTTGAAATACCAAAGGACCCAAAAGACTACACAGAAGAAGATTTCCTAAAACTTAAGCTTGATGCTAAAGCTTTTTGTGTGTTGGCAATGGCTCTCCCAAATGAAGTCTACTCTGGAATTTTACACTGTGAAAGTGCCAAAGAGCTTTGGGAATGCCTAAAAGAGTAGTTTGGAGGAACTGAAGAGGTGATTGCCAACACTAGAGAAATCATGGCTAAACAATATGAAACATTTACTCACATCAATGGGGAAACTTTAACACAACAATTTGAAAGATTTTCCTCATTAATATCTGAGTTGAAATTAAATGGTCAGACTTATACTAATGTATCTATGCTTCATAGATTTTTAAGGTCTTTACCAGAAAAATGGGAAACTTACTCAATAGTTTTTAGATCTTCACCAGACTTTAACTCCCTCACTCTTACAAAATTACATGGGAGATTGCTAACTTTTGAAAGAGAAATTGATCAAAAGAAAAAGTTGCAAAGCTCTGGTAAAACAGCTGATGACTATGTACCTGGTAGTACAACACTTTTAGGACAAGACTCACCTATTTGTTCAAATAGTGTAGATGCATTTTGTGCGACTAGTGCTTTGGATTACTATTAACATATGTTTTTGTGTTCTGACGAATGGGCGAAGGAACAATGAATAAGCGAATGAATGTTTTTGTTTAGGCGAAGGAGAGATGAAGGTACGAAGGAGAGAAGGAGGCCGAAGGTAGAATTAGTTATTAATGTATAGCTTGGTTCGACCATGATGAATGGGCGAACCTGCACATTCGACCAAGCAAAGTGGGCGAATGTGCAGGCCTATAAATAGGTCAAGTTCATTTTGAATGTTAAGTTTTGGTCATTTTTGTTTCCCTCCTGTTTGAGTCTCTCCCTAGGGTTTTGTGTAAACTTAATTCACATCTTATTTTGATTGTAAAGCTTATTATAACGTGTAATTGAGTTTGTTTATGAATGAAATGAAGCTTTTAAAGATGATTTCTGTGTTTTGTTAGTATTGTTATCATTTTGTGATTGATTCAGGGATTCCGCACCTGAATCAAACTTGTTTGATCACTATCTTTGTAGATTTGACGATCCTACGCGCATACAAAGTGGTATCAGAGCCATATGGATCAAACAACCACAAACTGATAATTTTACAGCTGATTTGGACCCTATTTTGATCAAAAACTTTCTGTTTTCATTGATAAAACTGAATTGATGATAATTTGATTGATTAGAGCTTGTTTTCATGGATAAAATGCATAATTCTCTTTGATAAACTTGTTCCAAATCAAATCCGAAGCAAAACCTGATTAGAATCATCAAATTCTTTCAACTTTTGAAAAATTTGATCAAAATTAACTGATTTTCAAAGAATAACCATTTTTGAAAGTGCAGGGTCGAACCTAGGGAGAATGGTCGAACGTGTGTGTTAATTTGGTCGAACCAAGGGATTTTTGGTCGAAGGTGGTGTTTTAACTGGTCGAATCTAGAGTTTGTTAGAGTATTGTTGTTAATTCGACCAGAGTTGTCTCATTCGACCATTCGGACGGTCGAAAGAGGGTGTAAAGGGTCGAAAGTGATTTGTGTTTGTCACATTTCTCATTCGTATCTTTTCAAACGGTCAAAGGAGATCATTCTGGCTCATTCGACCACTCGATACATACGAAGGTAGAGTCTGTTTATAAACTTTTCTAACCTTTTCGTGTTTAATCATTTTCAGATCAAGATGTGGAACTTTCCTACTACACCACGACCTAACACGACACCACAACAGCAGACAAACAGGGATCCTTGGTCGGTTGCTGCCCAAAAGTCTAGTCAACCATCACAACCTATCAATTACATGGCAATGACTAGTACTATTCCTCAACATGTTGCGCAACCACAACCGCAACCGATTGGTGACTATTGGGGAGTAGCAGCAGTAGCAGTTCACTCACAGATGACTAATGCCATATCAACTCTCATCCAAGACGTGTCCTCGGGGAGTGGAAACCGTTCACCTAAGCTTATGGAGATGGTCGACTACAACACGTGGAAGACCATATTCAAGATCCATTTGGAGGGTATGGGTTTAGAGGGAACCGAGGCGTGGCAGATGATTGCAAAGGGCTATGTTGCTCCAATTTTGGAGAACACGGAAAAGCCTATTCCATTGGAAAATCTTGCATACGATGAAAAGAAGAAGTTTGCTATTGAGAAGAAGGCGTTTTCTCAATTGTCTCAAGCTATCAACACTGATTTGTTGCATCAGTTTGGTTCTTGCACAACTTCTAAACAGTTGTGGGACATGCTGAAGAACGGACATGATGGAAATGAGAAGACTAGGAAGCTAAGGATGGAAGAGCTTTGAAAAGAGTTTGAGAATTTTAGTTACATGGGTAACGAGACGTTGAAAGAGTTGGTCCCAAGGTATTGCCACTTACTCGCAGAGCTTTCAAGCTATAAGATAAGCATACCTATGTCCGAATTGGTGGACAAGTTTGCCGATGCATTGCCACCGTATTGGAACCAACATATTGAGGTGTTAAAAGAGAAGGATGCGTACCAGTATTGGACTATTAATGAGTTCATACAGAAACTGGAAAACAAGGAGATGGAGGAAAAGAGGAAAGCTAAAAGGGCTCAAATTCCTCAGAATCCGGAATTGTATCTTGGTGGTACATCTTCTTCCCATTCTATTTCCAATTCTACTTCTAATGTTGCTCCACGCATCGCGTGCGTATCTAACATTGTTGAACCACCCAAAACACCAATCAATTACCTTGCTCAAACATCTTCATATACCTCACCATCATATCCAACAACTACTTACATTCCACCATTTTCACCCATGCAACAAGCAGCATGTTACTCTGCTAGCCAACCTCAACAACAACAACCATACAATCCTCAAATGAACCGGATGCAAATTACTCAAAGTCAAAATAACCAAAGCCCGATTGTGTTGGAGACATCAAATCTAAACAATGTTACTGTTGAGATTGCCCAACAACATGTAGAATTAGTTTCAGCATGGTAGCATCGTACAATGGATTGGTTGCTAGTCAAATTGGGAACAACAACTTGACCAATGAGGACTACGCACAGATTGACAAGGAAGAAATGGAACTCATGGATATTCAGTGGGCCTTTGCAAGTATCATGAGAAGAGCCACTGATTTTATTCAAAAGACCGGGAGAACTGATCTTTCTACTTCTCCTAACACCACTTATGGCTTCAACAAAGCCAAAGTCACTTGTTTCAACTGTGGTGAGAAAGGTCATTTCAAAAGAGAGTGCACACAGCCAGCACAACAGGGTAATAGAAATCCATTTAACTCTAATTACCAAAACAACCGACAAACCCAAAATCAAGTGTCATACCAAAGTCCCAACATTTCAAGTTTTCAACCTCAAAACAACTATCAAAATCGTCAAAATACCCAACAAAATAACAATGCTAGACAATCCATATCATAAAACCAAACACAACAGAATTCAAACCGAACAATCATTCCTATTTCTAAACCAAACACACAAACCCAAACCGAGAATCCAAATCAAGCTTTGGTGATACAAAAGGATGAGGGTTTTGATTGGACCAGTATGCAGTTAGGTGTTGAAGAAATTACAACTGGTAATGTGGCTTGTGTGGCACAACAAATGAATTTGGATGAGCCGGTGGAGGTTGAAGAAGAAATTGTGACTGAGAAGATGACTGAGTTGAAGATTGAGGAGTTGAATGAAGAGATGGATGTTGATTGTGAAGAGAAGAAGTCTGGAATGATTCTTGATTCAGTTGCTGATATTCCAGAGCAGTTTGATTCTACTTATTCTGATGAGGAGAGTGAGTTTGATTCTGAATCTAGTGTTAACTTACTGGATGATGACATTGACCAGTTGCTTGCTGAAGCTGACTTCTTGATGACCCGGAAATCATGCATAGTGGATGATGCTTGCACCAGAATTGATTATTCCAAGTTTTTTGTTGGGAAGGAAGCACACTTTGCACTGATGGCCATGACAGGACCTCCTAAACATGTAAGTACTGAATCTGCTGTTAATTCAAATTCAAATTGTGTCAAACATTGCAAAGCTTGTGATAAATTGACAGATGAGAATAAGCAACTCAAGGTTCAACTTGAGAGTGCAAAAATCAATTGTCAATCATATCAGAAAGAAGCTAAAGAATTTAACTACTTGATGGTTATAAGAAAGATGTTTCAGAATTGAAAAAGACTTTGTATTTAAAACAAATGGCCATAAACAACTATATAAATGATTTAGAAAACACAAAACTGGAAATGGCCACCATCAAGTGCTTTTCAGAAAAGTAAACAAAAAGCTTGAGAGTTATAAGCATATCGCTTATGTTGTTGATCACATAATCGAAGAGCCTTCACAGTCTAGTAGTGATATTCCTGATGAAAATCACATAATTTGCATTCAATAGCACCGGAGAGCTCAGTTAAATCTGACTCTACATCGGATGACGAGTCAAACACATCTAGTGTGGGAGACCCGTATTCTGATGTTAGACCTGTTCTGGGAAATAATGAGGGTGTAGTTGCTGCTAATGATTCTGATGAAGAGGATGAACAGTCTGAGAAGGTTTCTGAAATGGTGTGTGATATTCCTGATGAAAATCACATAATCACTACTGAACCTATTTTACCATCTCAGATTGCCCATCCCATGGCGAACGCTCATAGAAAGAATCAATCAGTGAAGCCTGTTGAAAAGAAAGTTGAAAAGAAAATTGAAAATACAGATGAAAAGCAAAATGAATCGTGTGATAAACCTGTTAGAGTTTTCTATCGGATGCAAGGATCCGATAAGATCATTTCTGATGAAGAATATCCAATTCAATTTGCAAATTATTCAAAAATTGAAAAGATCTGGCAGGAAAGTACCATTTGGTTCCCGAAACATGAGCGAACAAATGATATACCTCCATCAATCTTAAAGAAAATTCATTTGGATATTCCTAAAGAACCAAAGGTTAATGTCACACAATTTGTTAAACCAAAAGATAAGTCAAATGGTTTTCTTAAGCCGACTTACTCAAAGGACCCTGCTCCTGAGAGTTTAAGAAGAAGGTGTATGGATGATCAATATCCTATCACTAGTTATTCAAAGTCGAATGCCAAGAACAATTTTGAAGAGTACCGTGCATGTTTTAAGTGCGGGGAGAGAGGGCATTTACTTTCCGACTGCCCGTATGTAAGACACAAGAGGCACGAGGTGGATATTAAGCAAAAGTATGAATGTCTGGTCGATAATCATTGTTATCCACAGAGACGATTTGTCCCTCAACCAGCACCTTTTTATAATCAAAGCAATTATTTCAAAAGGAGGGAAAATCGTCCGATGACATATGATCGCCGCAACCAGATAGCCACTGAGAAACCGTTTAAGAAACCAATGGTGAACACAACTGTTGCCAACAAAAAGGTTCCTGATAAACCTAATGTCAAACCAACAGTTGGACCTGTCTCTGTTAAATCAGAGAAGGTAACCAAGAAAGTATCGTTCAAGGAAGAAGTAAAGAAACCGGCTGAGACCCCAAAATCTCAGATCCGGATCTTGAAACGGACTGAACAATCTTGGTCACCAAAGGGTTCTGAAGGTGCTTCAACTTCAAAACAAAATGTGAAACCAGAGAATGAGAAAGGTTTGTGTGATAAGAAAAAGGTTGATAAAAATCAAGATGTTTGTGAGAAATCTGAATCTTTGAAACAAACTGTTCAAAGACCCAAGACCAAACAGGCTTGGGTCCCCCGTAAAATCTAACTTCTTTACTTGATATGTGCAAGGAGCTTCAGCTGGCCCTGTGAGCAGTCTTTGGATTATTGACAATGGAGCTTCTGGTCACATGACAGGGGATCTTTCGCTACTATTCGATATTTGAAACATCAATGGAGGTTATGTAGCGTTTGCAGGAAACAAGGGAGGTTATATTACCATGGAGGGTAGTGTGAGCAATGGAATTTTAAGTTTTGAGAGAATTTCTTATGTGAAGCAAATAGATTACAATCTGCTCAGTGTCAGTCAGATATGTGATAAACAATTTTCTGTGTACTTTGACGACAAATCTTGCTATATACTTAAGCCGGGTTTCGAGTTACCGAAAGAGTGGGTGATGTTAAAGGCTCTGAGAGTGAATAACTTGTACATTCATGATATGTCGAAAGCAATGACCACCCAAGGCCAAGTCACGTGTTTTCTCTCCAAGGCTACAAGAAAAGAATCCATTATGTGGCACAGGAGAATAGGACACATTCACCTAAGAAAGATGAATCAATTGGTGAAGAATGAACTTGTCACAGGAGTGAACGTTAAACATTTTCACTTAAATGACAAGTGTGTGAGTTGTAAAAAGGGTAAGCAGAACAAACAATCCCATAGGCCAAAGAAAGTTAATTCCGTTGAACTGCCACTTGAACGTTTGCACATGGATCTATTTGGACCGGTCAAGCGTAAGAGTCATGCTGGGGAATTGTACTGTCTTGTGGTGACTGATGATTTTTCAAGATTTTCATGGGTTATGTGCTTACACCGAAAGAGCGACACGTTTGATAATTTGAAAGTTCTGTTCACTCGACTGGAAAATATCTATGGTCTTAAGATCAAGAGGATTAGGAGTGACAATGGGACGGAGTTTAAGAATGCACAGATGGACGATCTTTGTGAAAATAAAGGAATTCATCATGAATACAGTGCTCCGTATACCCCACAACAGAACGGTGTCACCGAACGCAAAAACAGGACTCTAATTGAAACGACGAGAACAATGCTTGCGGACTCAAATCTTCCAGTAATGTTCTGGAACAAAGCAATTTACGCAGCTTGTTATACTCTTAATCGTGTTTTAACGGTGAAGAAGTTTGGCAAAACTTCTTATGAGCTGTTGAATCATCGAAAGCCGAATTTAGAGTATCTAGAACCGTTTGGAGCTCCTTGTACTATGCTTAATCCATCTAAGAAGTTCGCACCGAAGGCTGAGGAAGGATACTTTGTTGGATATGCAACCCCGCTCAAACGGGTATTCAACAAAAGGACTCGCCAGGTTGAGGTGTGGGTTAACGTTGAAGTGCAACGGTATACTCAGAATTTACAGGGAAGCGGACCAGACTGGATGTTTGATTACAAAGATTTCTTTGAATCATTCAACCTAGATAGCTTGGTTGAAGAGGCTGTATTACGTTTATATTACGAGGTCGGAAACGCAGTGACATCACCGTTGATGCGTCCGATCACCGTGAATCCCCAAACAGCTTCTAATGATACCAATGTTCTTGTCGTTGAAGAAGATGTATTTCAAGAAGCTTCCACAACTTTGAATTCATCAGAATCAGAAGATGATGACGATGATGTTACAAGTGAAGCTATCTTAGATCATGCTAAAGTGACACCACCAGTGAACACAAATACCAATGGTGCTTCATCATCGAATGTGGGTAATGATCTGGTTTCTGCAGAGAATTTAACTACTCAGACAGAAGTCCAAGTACCAGATTATCCGGAATCTCGGATACATCGAATTCACCCGATCGAGTAGGTTATTGGTGATCCTGGTAGTAGTGTGATGACGAGAGGTCAATTGAGGAATGCTAACTCACCGGAAAACCTTGGCAATCTTGCTTTATATGCCAAAATACAAAAATCAGGTTTTCAAAATGACTGGTCTTTTGCTTGTTATGTTTCGCAGGTTGAGCCGCGAACTTACAAGGATGCTCTTTTGGACGACGCTTGGGTGGAAGCAATGCAAGAAGAGTTGTTGCAGTTTCAGAAACTTGGCGTTTGGACACTGACAGATTTGCCCCCGGGAAGAAAGAAGATTGGAACAAAATGGGTATTCAAATGCAAAAAGGATGATAGAGGAGTGATCGTAAGGAACAAAGCTCGTTTGGTTGTACAAGGATTTCATCAAGTGGAGGGAATCGATTACAATGAAATCTATGCACCAGTTGCACGCTTAGAGGCAATACGAATGTTTCTAGTGTTTGCATCATACAAGAAATTTAAGGTGTATCAAATGGATGTCAAGAGCGCGTTTCTTTATGGTGTGGTCAAGGAGGAAGTATACGTAGGTCAACCACCAGGCTTTGAAGATCCTATTCACCGGGATAAGGTCTACGTTTTGAACAAAGCTCTCTACGGGTTGCACCAGGCTCCAAGGCAATGGTATGAGGAGCTGAGCAAGTATCTTCTTTCAAAAGGATTCAAGCGAGGTTTGGTAGATTGCACACTGTCCACTAAACGAACAGGCGATGACTTGCTTCTAGTCTAGATTTATGTTGATGATATTATATTTGGGTCTACTAACGAACTTCTGTGTAGAGAATTTGAACGTGTTATGCAGGAAAAGTTCGAGATGAGCGCAATGGGAGAGATGCAGTTTTTCCTAGGCTTGCAGGTGGAATAAAGACCAACGGGGATCTTTATTCACCAGACGAAATACATTTCTGAAGTCTTGAGCCGATTCTAGATGGATGATTCGAAGCCGATAGATACCCCAATACAACCTAATCAGGGGATTGGAGTTGACGCTAAGGGGGAGCTAACTGATCCATTTACATACAGAGCAATCGTCGGATCTCTGATGTATCTCACTGCCTCCAGACCAGATATAATGTTTGCCACATGTCTATGTGCACGTTATCAGTCGAAGCCGAAACAGAGTCATCTTGCAGCTGTCAAACGTATCCTTAGATATCTGAAGGGTTGTCTGTCGAGAAGACTACGGTACCCTAATGATGATAATTTTGACCTAATCGCTTTTAGTGATGCAGATTGGGGCGGCTGTGACAAAGACAGCAAATCCACAATGGCTGGATGTCAGTTTATGGGGAGCAGGCTCGTGACCTGGCAGAGAAAGAAACAGACCGCGGTTGCATTATCCACATGTGAAGCAGAATACGTTTCAGCATCGAGCTGCTGCTCACAGGTTCTTTGGATACAACAACAGATGGTGGACTAAGGTTTGCAATTTCTTAAAACCCCTATTTACTGTGATAATGAAGCCGCAATCGCATTAACAAAAGACTTAGTAAATCACTCAAAGGCTAAACATATCCGGATTAAATACCATTTTATCCGTGATTGTTATGCTAAAGAGTTGATCGATATGGTCAAAATCCACACTGATTACCAACGTGCAGTCTTTTTACCAAAGCTTTTGATAAATCGAGATTTGAATATCTTTTGAAAGCTAACGGTATTAAAGAAAAACAAGACTAATCACCACCTCAGTTTATCGCTTTTTAGTTTAGTTTTTCTGTTTTTCAAAAAAATTTGAAAATCCAAAAACATTGAAAAAAAAATTTCAAAATCCATAAAAATTAGAAAACTTCTTTGCTGACTGCTATATCTTCTTCCCTTAGATTAATGTCGTCAGATTTCTGTGAACAAACGATATCTGGGCAGTCACATATTTGAAATGCTCCATCTTATCCTTGGGAACAGTAAACTCAAAAATTTATAAAAATCAGAAAAACCAAAAATGATTTCCTGGAGAAAAAGGGGAAATGATAGTACATCAGTAGGGATCTGACACATTCTAAAGAAATGTAATGCAATATAGGGCGTGTGTCTGAGTCTGAGTGATGTGCTGATAGGCTTCGTAGACCTATTACTGCGTGCCTGATACATACATATCAAACGAATTGATGTGTGGATGAACTCCTCATGGGCATATGGTCTTGGTGCCGTAATTTCGTTTGATAGGGTATTTGTACAAAACTCGGAGGTTTTGGGTCGTTATGTTATTAGTTGTATGGGGATAGCCTCTCTGATCTTCTGCTGTAAGTCATTACGGACCTAGATCAGATAGGGTGTCTTTATAAAAGAGCTTTAAGCCAAATCCTAAAGTTACCGAATTGAGGAACTTTCCATGTATTATGATAATCAAAGATTATCTATTACATTGTATCAATTACTGATGCAAATCATAATTGATATCGGACCTCAACCTGGTAGAGTGCACATGTAACTTTGCTGCATTAATTTGCTGACCTGTATACCTCTGTGCCTCGTACCTTGTAAATTACAGATGACGAAAGCATAATCACGCTTTACAATGAGTCTTTGTGCATTTACTTCTTGATACGGGAGTATGTCGTGTGTGTGGGAACCACAGACAATTACGTTTATACTATACATAATCATATCAGTTTAAAGCACTGCAAAAAAGTCTGCATGTGACTTTATGTGGATCACAATATCAGCAGTTGCCAGATCACACATTATCTTTAATGATAATAAATCAAAAAGATCAACGGTGTGATCAGATCTTTCAATAACTGATATGATCCCTTTACCGGAAATCCCAAAACATTTACTGATTTATCTTTACATTTCTGCATTTTATATTTCTTGTCAAAAATTGCAAAACTCAAACAGATTTTAGGTGTGTTTTAGCATAAACTTTAGAAAATCCCAAAAGATTTTACATTTCTATCTTATTTTTGATAGCTGCTGGTGGTTGATGACGATTTTCTAAAACTTGATGGACCATTTGAGCTTTGTAATCTTTAAATGAGAAAATATGATTTTCGGATGCTTAAAAGTTGGAAAATATTTTGAACGGGACTCGATTTTGAGATTTCGTAAAATTTTCAAAAATTCCAGTTCACTTTCGCCCCTTCGTTGGGTCGACGGAGGAATTTTTTGTTCATTCGTACGTTTAAATTTGGGCGAATGTGAGAGTTCTTGAAACAAGTTCACTTTCGAACCCTTCTGTCTCATTCGAACCTTTAATTAGGGTCGAAGGAGACAAAAGCTTCACATTCGACCGGTATGAACGGGCGAAGGAGCAGCCTATATATACCCATATCTCTTCATTCGACCCATTCGAAAAAAATTTCAAAATTTCTGTTGATAAGTCCACTTGTTGCTCGTTGTTTTTAAATCATTTCATTGTGCTCGTCTGTTTATACTGATCATTTTCCACCAATTATTACAAGTTATCATCATGTTTTCATCGATTAATCACTAATTTTCAGTTCGAGCCCTAACTGGTTCAAATGATGGATTTAACTAGGATTATAGGACTTGTTTTTTATTAGGTTTCACTGATTAAGTGTTTTAGGGGGAGATTATCCAAAAACATAGGGTTTTAACTCAATAGAATGTGTAATTGATTCTTAAACCGGTCACGAACCCTAGTTTGATATAAAAACACATAATCAGTGAATGGTTGATGAAATTGTTGTGTAGAAAAGTTTAATCGGAGGTTTTAGATGTTTGATGGATCAAAATGACAAGTTAAAACATACTGGATTTCAAAATTGAAATTTGAACTTATGAACTGACACCTTCGCCCATTGATGAACGGTCGAACGTGCAAATTTGGGCGAAGGAGAAAGTTTATTTGGGCGAATGAAGTTAAACGGTCGAATGAAATAATTTTTCAAAACTTTTTACATTCGAACCTTTGAAACTTCACATTCGCACCCAAAACTTCTCATTCGAACCTTTAAATGGGCGAATGTAGAAATTAAAAACCAAATTTTCAGTTTTTGTTTATTTTGTTTGTTTCTAACATGTTTACTTGATTTGTTTTGCAGTTTTAACCATGTCTGAACAGGAAGATACAAGTGTTCCTGCTGGATCATCCTCACAGGCTGCCGAGACAGCGAAGACTGATATTTCACCATTTGAGAATGCACACAACTGTTGTGCATATCTTGGAGATGTGAAGAAGCACACAGAGTTTACTGGGATAATAGAGTTTTTGAAGAGGAGTCGGGTGATTGATGCGATTGCTACACCCGCTATCATTTACAGAGACTTGTTACAGGAGTTCTGGACAAACGCTAAAATGGACTTCTGGGATGGTGAATCTTCTCTGGTTAGCAAGATTCAAGGACAACTGATTATTGTGTCAGAGAATGATATTAGGGAAGCGTTGAAACTTGAAGATGTCAAGACAGATCCCAGAGAACTCAGCTGGACTGAACAAAGGAAGTGCTTTCTCAGAATGAAGTATAACGGACCGATTACTGATGGTTCGTTACACAAAGGAAAGCTCTGTCCTCAGTTCAAGTACTTAGCACATGTGATGATACATGTCTTCGGGTCAACGGCTGGTGGTTATGATCTGATGAGGAAAAGCATAAGTTCTTTGATGGTAGCACTTATATTGAACAAACCGTTCAATGTATCAGGAATGCTTATGGAACATTTATTGGAACCAGTGAGAGGTACAAGGACTAGGAAGTTTCTGTTATATCCTAGATTCCTTCAAATGATTTTCGATTTAAAGTATAAGAAATTGAAAAGAGATCCAAAGCAGATTATTGTTCAGGAGCATATGAACATTAATACTCTTGCTAGAATGAAGGCGTATAAAGGTTTGTCTGTAAATGAAAGACCACCAGTGAGACGTCTATTTGGTCACTTAGTCAAGATTGATTATGTGGATCCTAGTAAAGATAAGGTAAGACATGCTGACAGTGCATCTGTCGAAGACAATCCGTTACATCCAGTTGACCCTGAGGCAAAACGAAAGCGTCGGGTTGTGAATGTGGGAGCAAAAAGTGGAAAAAGTAAAGAAAAAGAAACTGGAACTGAAGCTGAACCAGCGAAGAAGAAAAGTGTGTCAAGACGACACAAGAGTATGGCAAAGAAGGGATTACATTTGGTGGATGAAGCGTCGGTTGATTCTGAGGAGACGCAAGAAGACGAAAGATGGGATTCTGATGCAGAGACTGTAAAGAGCACCACGCCCAAGGCCACTGTGGCTGGTGAGTCTGCTAGTCTGAATAGATCTTTGGAAGAACAGAGAAACAAGAGCCCTATTCGTTTAGATGAAGCTGATGAGGGTCTTAGTTTGGGAGCTGAAGATTTTTATGGATCACCATAACTGGGGGAGAAACAGAAAAAGCCCCAGTTTAAAAAGAAAGAGAAAGTATTAAAGCCCATGGAAAAGAGAGCTAGAGAGATTGAATCACTGATTGCTGGAAAGAAACTTCCACCAGCATCTAGCTCGAAATCACCGGTTGCTAGTCCAGTTGCGAAGAAGCAGAAGACGACATCAGGTACTGAGAAAGAAACCGGTCTACCTGTTGATAAATTCAATGATGCTCTGGATAGAGTGCTAAAGAAGATTAAGAAAGGAAAATTACCTATTGTTGTTGAGGCTTCTACTCCAAAGGTCACAGTTGATAGTGATGTGATGAACGCTGTGAACCGGAAGCTAGCTGACATGATGAAGATAATCAATCAGCAGCAAGCAGAGATTGAGAAATTGAAAAACAACGATCAGAAGATGCTAGACCTTGTTGAGACATCTCATGACAATCAGGAAGCACTTGAAGCTGAAATTAAACGACTTCGCAAAGAAAACAAGAAGTTGTTGAAACACGAACAAAGGAACACCAGGAGATTCATTACTTTGAAAGAAGAGAACAAAAAGCTGAAAGAGAGTAACAAGATAATGGATAGTTTGATTAAAGATTTGTCCTCTCGAGCTCCTCAACTAAAAGAAGGTGAAGAAGACAAAGAACGTGATGAAGAGGAAGTTGATTTTGAACCGTCGTATAATGAGGAGGAGGAAGATGAGGATCTAGATGAAGATGCTGGAAATGCTCCTCAAAAGAAGAAAAAGAAAGATGATGGAGATGATGATGGTTCGGATGGTGAATCTGGTGAAGGACACAGCTCTACAAGCTTTAATAGTGATGACGATGATGATGATAATACAGATAACTACAAATGTGAGAAACGTGGATCTGGAAAAGGAGGTGAATCCAGTTCTAAAGCTCCTGGAGGATCTGTTGATGATGATATGATCTTCTGGAATGAGAAGCTGAAGTCATTATCATAGGATGATAAATTGATGTATCGCCAGATGCTAACTGATCGAGTCTGGACGATAGACATGACCAGTAGATTTTCTGAGATCTTTGAATCTAGTGACAGGATGCTTGAATTGGATTATAATGATCCAGATTTAGAGGATAGTGAAGTTTCTGCGGCAATGTCGAAGGAGATTTTAGAAGGTTTGGCGAAACATGTTGGGAAAACGTTGGAAGAACTATTGGCTGATAATCAGATTCCCAATCTACCTGAAATGGAAGCTGGTAATCATTCTGATGATCGTGATGTACCTGCATTTGAGGAGATTGAAATTGAAGATATAACGAGTGAAGAGTATCCAGAATATTTCAAGAAAGATAAAGATTCTGGATTTGCTGAGTTCACTGAAGAGTTACTAAAAGAAGCCGAGAAACTTGCTAGAGAAAAGAGTGAGAAGTTTGTTGAAGAAGTTTTCAAGGGGTATGATAAACCGAATATTGAACAATCAGACAGTTTGAAGGAGTTACTGAGGAAACTGAAAGAGAAAGAAGCAAATCGTCCCAAAGCAGAGATCCAGGGATGTTTTTATAACCTTCACAACGAGATGTTTAAAGGAAGAGCGTTGGGATGGAAGTTTATAAAACAATTGAAATGTGTTGCCGTTAAGTGGGAGAAGGGGATATTGTATTTTGACATATTTCATGATCTGAAGACTCTCCCATACTGGGCTATTCGTGATATTTATAGACATCGTTTGACTGGATCTTCGAATGATCACATTGCTTATTTTACTGATCGAATGGCAAGGGAAAGCAGGACGAGATGGAATCTTTTTGAACCTCAGTATCCAAAGCGAATTGTTCACAAGAAAGATATTGATACTATTACCAGTTTGCCCAAGGTGACTTTGAAGTACAAACCACCGAAAGTGTTTAAACATATTCCGTTATTGCAGATTCCACAACACTTTGCGAAAGATTTTATCTGGTGGTATTATGATTGGAAGATTGCAGAGGCTGTGATTGTTTTGAAGGATGGAGAAAAGAAGTTCAAGAAAATACACATATTTGATCCTATGTGGTTGGTTAATTGTTCACATGAGGATATCATTATGTTGTATTACAATCCGATATACAGTGAAGTGAAGGATGCTGAACAAGCAAGTAAATACTAGCGTGTGGTATTTCTGTGCTTTGCTTACGACATAAATGCTAGATGCGATTTTGATAAGAAGCTTGGTAAGTTCGTGAAGATTCAAGATGTTCTTGATGTCAAGAGGAAAAAGCCGAAACAAGTTTTTGAACCGGTGATGACCAAAGAACAAAAGACGTTACTACATATAAAGCTCATGAACAAGATGATGGACCAAGAGCGTAAACAATCCAAGCAATAGTCGAGGGGGAGTTTGTAGATGCATTTTGTGCGACTAATGCTTTGGATTACTATTAACATATGTTTTTGTGTTCTGATGAATGGGCGAAGGAAGAATGAATGGGCGAATGAATGTTTTTGTTTGGGCGAAGGAGAGCTGAAGGTACGAAGGAGAGAAGGAGGTCGAAGGTAGAATTAGTTATTAATGTATAGCTTGGTTCGACCATGATGCATGGGCGAACCTGCAAATTCGACCAAGCAAAGTGGGCGAATGTGCAGGCCTATAAATAGGTCAAGTTCATTTTGAATGTTAAGTTTTGGTCATTTTTGTTTCCCTCCTGTTTGAGTCTCTCCCTAGGGTTTTGTGTAAACTTAATTCACGTCTTATTTTGATTGTAAAGCTTATTATAATGTGTAATTGAGTTTGTTTATGAATGAAATGAAGCTTTTAAAGATGATTTCTGTGTTTTGTTAGTATTGTTATCATTTTGTGATTGATTCAGGGATTCCGCACCTGAATCAAACTTGTTTGATCACTATCTTTGTAGATTTGACGATCCTACGCTCATACAAATAGTTTTGGAACTTTTGACCACATTGACATAACTGCTGGGATCTCATCAGAAAGATCATTCCCAGCTTATGACAATGATGAATATAGTCAAACTGCTGATAACATGTGTTTTATCATGGATGATTTGAAAATTTTTAGCAGTGATGACTTAGAAGAAATGGACATTTTACACCAACTGACCATGTTTAGTATAAAAACTAACAAATTTTATAAAAGGTCAGGAAGGAAATTTCCAGGACTGAACAGTTCTACAAAAATTGGTTTTGACAAATCTAAGCTTAGATATCATAAGTGTCAGAAGTTGGGACACTTTACTAGAGAATGTAGAAGCTCTAGCTACAACCAATCTCAGTCTGGAAATCAGTTTAACCCTAGTTATAATAGGAATAATGGAACACAAGGAAGTGCGCATTTTGTACAGGCACAAGCTCCACAAATCCAATATGTGACACAAATACAATATGTACAGATGCCTGCTCAACAAATGCAGAGCCAACAATCAATCCCTTCCATTCCAGCTGCTCAACAACCTCCACAAACTCAGTAACCCTCACAACAAAGTCTGTTCACTTCAGGGTATGTTGACTGGAGAAGTCTTCCTTTTGACACAACTGAGTGCAATCCTGATGCAGACAACAAAATGATTGACATCAACTGGGAAGAACCTGACAATGGCAGAAAGAATTTTGCCTTAATGGCATTTGAGGGCTGCACCTCAAAATCTGCCCTATCTCGGGTATCAAAAGAATCTTTAACAAAACTTTGTTCAAACTCATGTAAAGAATCTTTTGCTCTCATAAGAGAGACTAATGTGCATTTACAAGGCAAAGCCAATGACTCTGAGAGAAAATTTACTCAAATGAAATGTGATTTAGAAAGAAAGCTTGCTGCTAAATCAAAGAAAAATTCTAAATTAACTAACAATGCTATTGAAACCCAAGAACAACTTAAAATCATGATAGAAGACCTAGGAAATGTCAGAAAAGAGCTTGCTGACACCAAGGTTGACTATGAAAAATGGGTTGAGTCATGTATAGGGTACCAACTGCTGGTTAACAAACAAAGTGCATCAAATGTTAGGTTTGGCATAGGGTACAATCACACTGAAACACCAACTGATTTTTCTCCCAAAACTACTGAAGATGGGAGAAAAATTATTCAAAATGAAACTTCTGAAGAGAAAGAATGCACATCTTTTCATGAAAACTTTCTAAAAATTCATAAAGAAAGTTCTTCAGAAGTACTGATAAAATCTGACTTTAAGCCATCAGTAGTTTCATCTACATCAGGAGTTGAGAACCTGAAAACTACTGATGACCTAAATCAAATCAAGACAGTCAGAAATTTGCCTTTAAATGAAAAAGAAAAGGCAAAAGAATGTGAAATCTGTGGTTTGTTTAACCACAAAACAGAATTTTGTAGAAACAGGAAAGGAATTCAGAATAACAAGAAAATTTCACAACTGGTTGTGGGAAAACAATTCAAAACTGATTTTGAAGAAACTTTCCTTCCCAAGAAACAACAACCAGGCAACACCTTTTCTCAGAAAAAGATAAAATCTCAACAACAGTCTTTTTCTCAAAATTCTCTTTCAGTAGTTAGACCTAAATCATCAGTATTTTCACAAACTGCTGAGATTAAGGATCTCATGAATATGGTACAACTACTGATGACCAAGGTTGATGGTGGTCCTCAAAAGGATACCACCATTGCTCTTAATGAAAAATCCATTGCCAAAAAGACATGGATTCCTCAACCTGATCAAGAACAAACTGTTAATGTACATGACAGGATGCAGATACCTGATAAACAATTTTATCAGTCAAATAGAAGGATCTGTATCCTTTGGGAACAATGCCAAGGGATATGTTCTAGGACATGGAAATGTCTCTTCTGGCAAAATACAGTTTGACAAGGTCAATCTGGTTGAAAACCTTGAGTACAACTTGCTGAGTGTGTCACAAATGTGTGATAAAGGATATTCTTCCTTTTTCACAAAGACAGCATGCAAGATCATATCACCAGAAGGCTAGAAGTTGATTGAGAAGATCATTGAAGATCATACTTTGTTGATAGCCAAAAGATGTGGCAATATCTATGCAGTGGACATTGAAAAAGACAAAGTACTGAACAATACTGCCTGTTTCTTCTCAAGGGCATCAACTTCAGAGACTGATCTCTGGCACAGGAGACTTGGCCATGTGAACTTTAAAACCATAAATAAAGTCACAAAAATGGGCTTGGTCAGAGGTCTACCCTTGAAAGTATACCAGTGTCAAGAACACTGTGTATCTTGTTTAAAGGGAAAGAAGCATAAGCCCTCCTATAAGTCTATTGAAGAATCTAAAACAACTGCATGTCTTCAACTACTCCATATGGACTTATTTGGGCCAGTAAAAATCATGAGCCTTGGTAAGAAGAAGTACTGCCTAGTCATCATTGATGACTATTCACGATTCACATGGGTATTCTTCTTATTTTCCAAGGATGAGGCAGCTGAAATCATCAAGTTCTTCATTCTACAAGTAGAGAAACAATATTCTCTATCTATCAAAGCCATTAGAAGTGATAATGGGACAGAGTTCAAGAACAAAACTCTGGATGAATTCTATTTGTCTAAGGGGATTATTAGACAATTCAGTGTTCCCAGAACTCCTGAACAAAATGGTGTGGTAGAAAGGAAGAACATGACATTAATTGAAGCAGCAAGAACCATGTTTGCTGATTCAGGCCTACCATTGTATTTCTGGGCAGAAGCAGTCAACACTGCATGTTATGTTCAGAATAGAGTCCTTGTCAACAAAAAACACTCCAAAACTACCTATGAAGTTCTACATGGCATTAAGCCCCTTATCTCCTTTTTCAGGGCTTTTGGATGTCAATGTTTCATTCTAAACATTAAAGACTCTATTTCAAAGTTTGCTGCTAAAGCTGATTCAGGTTATTTTCTTGGTTACTCTTCCACTAGAAAAGCCTACAAGGTTTTTAACTCAAGAACCAAGATAGTAGAAGAAACACTCAATGTCAAGTTCAATGAGTTGAAACACACTCTCATTCCAGCACATCCTACTGAACTCTTTGACCTTGATAGCTTCCATTTCAGACCTGAAAAGACTGTCACTTCATCTAAACCTACTTATTATGGTGATCAAAGGTTTGATGAGGAGGATCCAGCACCATGGACTCCTAATACAGTCATTAAGTCAACTTTCAAACCATCAGAAGTTTCACAAACTTCTGATTCAACAACTGCTGATGTACAAACTCAAACATCTGTTTCAGCTCCCACAACTATTGAAGATGTTCAAACAGCTGAACCAGACATTATAAACCTCAGTGGTTTGTTTGAAGAAGTGCAAGAGCCACCTACACCTGTCAGTGGTTTACAACAACTGATTGAACACAATGATCATCCATTGGATCAAATCATGGGTGATATTGCATCAGGTGTTCTCACAAGAAATCAGCTTTCCAACTTTTGCTTCTTCTCAGCATTTATTTCTCAGTTGGAACCTAAGAAGTACCAAGAAGCCCTCAAAGACAACAATTGGGTGCAAGCTATGCAAGATAAGTTGCTCCAATTTAAGAAGCAACAGGCCTGGGAAATTTGTCCCTTACCACCAAACAAGCTAGCAATTGGCACAAGATGGGTTTTCAGGAACAAACAAGATGAGGCTGGTATGATTATTAAGAACAAAGCAAGACTGGTGGTACAAGGTTATTCTCAAGAAGAAGGAATTGATTATGATGAAACCTTTGCTCCAGTTACAAGACTTGAAGCCATCAGGTTATTTCTAGCTTATGCTATTTCCAACAAAATTAAAGTTTTTCAAATGGATGTTAAAAGTGCATTTTTGTATGGAAAGATCAAAGAGGAAGTGTATGTCTGTCAGCCACCTGGGTTTGAGGATCCTTCTCATCCTGAGTAGGTGTACAAACTTAACAAAGCTCTTTATGGGCTAAAACAGGCTCCTAGAGCATGGTATGAAACACTTTCCAACTTTTTGCTCAAAAATAACTTTACAAGAGGCTCCATTGATAAAAATCTTTTCATTAAACATGTTGGAAATCATGTCTTACTTGTTCAAATTTATGTTGATGATATCATATTTGGTTCAACAAACACAAAACTGTGTGATGAATTTAATAAACTCATGCAATCAAAATTTGAGATGAGTACAATGGGAGAGCTGCAGTACTTTTTAGGACTGCAGATTAAACAACAAACAAATGGAACTTTTATACATCAACCTAAATATGTTAAAGAATTATTGAACAAATTTTCTTTAAAAGACTGTAAATCATGTTCCACTCCCATGACACCAACCACACAAGTTGAACCAGATGATCAAGGAAAACAGGTTGATCAAACCATGTATAGATGTATGATAGGTTCTCTTTTATATCTAACTGCTTCTAGACCAGATATTATGTTTTCAACATGTGTCTGTGCTAGATATCAATCAACTCCTAGGGAATCACGCCTCATTGCAGTCAAAAGAACTTTCAGATACCTGAAAGGAACTCCTACACTTGGAATTTGGTATCCTGCTTCTAGCAATACCAAGTTATCAGCTTTTTCAGATAGTGACTATGCAGGGTGCAAAATGTCAAGAAAATCAACATCTGGTGGTTGTCAATTCTTGGGAAACTGTCCAGTGTCCTGGCAATCAAAGAAGTAAACATCTGTTGCAACTTCAACTGCTGAAGCTGAATACATTGCAGCTGCAAGTTGTACATCACAAATACAATGGCTCCAATATCAACTTCTTGATTATGGAATCAAAGAGACCAAGACACCATTGCTTGTAGACAGCAAATCTGCCATTAGCATCATTCAAAATCCTGTTCAATTCTCAAAGACTTAACATATTGAAATCAGATATCATTTCATAAGGGATTGCTATGAAAAAGGCAAGATTGAAGTGAAGCATGTGACAACAGCTAATCAAATAGCTGACATATTCACTAAACCCCTTGACACATCAACATTTCAGAAGTTAGTATCCATGCTTGGGATGCTAAATTTGTAAGTGTTTCTTTAATTTTTCTGCACATATTTTATTTTTCACTTACATCTGTCTGTTTTTAAAACTTCTGAAAAGAAAAAAGAGAGAAACTACTAATGTACAAAACATCAGTATGGGAATATTTTCTGAAAAATGATTAACTTCTGATAAAATAAACTTCAGAAGTTATGAATAAAGTGTTTATAAACATTCTCATCAGTTGTTAACAAACTACTAAAGAGAAAATGGGAACTACTGATGATAGTTGTTCTTCATCAGCAGTTTCGTCATTAAGGGTAAATCAGACATCCCACTTTAGAAGTTTGACCTAGGGCGGTTATAAACTTCTGATAAACACCTTTTCCAGCACTTATCCTTTCAAAAAGCAAAATTCCCTCCTTCTCTCTCAAAAACACTCTCAAACCCTTAACATGCAAACAAAAACATTGTTCGATCCACCCACACACAAACCACATGGCTCTTATACTGAAACAGGGACATAATCAAATAGGCTACTTTGAGAAACATGAAGCCTGGTCCCAATACGACGAAATCATTGATTTAGTCATCAAATCCCAATACTTCACTGCCCTTACCATTGATCCTCCAATCCATACTGAAAGTCTTAATGAGTTCTGGGCGAACGCAGAGATGGTGACAGTGAATGATCAAGTGATTTCCCTCAAATCAACTATCCAAGGGAAAGTAATGGCAATCACACCGGAAACTTTGGGAATTAGACTGGTTCTGGATGATGTGGATGCACTAGATCAATTTCCAAACTCTGAAATTCATTTAACCATGACAGAGTGTGGTTACCAAGGTACTCTCTCACATACAACCATTTTTAAGAAAAATTTTGAACCAAAATACAAACTTTTGTTTCATTACATAATCATGTGCCTGAGTCCAAAAACTGGAACTTATGATCAGATGCCCTCTACTTTTCAACCAATTTTTCATTCCATTGTGAATGAAACAAAATTCAGTGCATCAGCACTTTTCTTTAATGAGTTGGTGTTACATCACCTAAATTCTAAAAAGAAGTTTTTGTTATATCCAAGGTTCATAATGCATTGCATAATTAAAGAACTTGGAGATGGGGTGCTTGTGGGAAAAACAACTGTTTTGAACCCATTGACCTCACAAGCATACTCAAGGCATAACAAACTGGCTGCCTGGCCAGAAGATGACCAAGGGGAACAAGAAACAGTCCCCATGGAACCATCATCTTACAAACCCTCACCCAAAAAGGCCAAGGAAACCAAACAACAAAAACCAAAACCCACCAACCTTAAGAGAAAGGCAGTTCAGGAAGTTGAGATGCCTGAAACTGCTGATGTGCAATCTGCACTTGTTAAAGATGTGACTGAAACATCCTCTCAGTCTCATCCATCTCAAACCCCCATAAGAGCCCTTATTACCATTCTTATCAAAAGAAAGAAATTCAAGAAACCTATAACTACTCACCCTTCTTTTGAAACTGCTGAACTAGAACCATCAACCATAGAAATAGCCAAACTTCTCTCTGGGCTAAAAGAGACTATCCCATCAGAACATGTCAGTCCCTAACAACCACATCAAACAGGGGACATACCATCATACTTTGACATGAATGTGGATGTCTTTAGCCCTAACCCAAGAGATGAGGATGAACCAGGGTTTCTAAGCCCAAACTTAGAGACCTTAGGTACATTTGAGGCTACTACTACTCATTTACCACCCAGTGGTGGACCTGAGGACAGAAGTAACATAGCTAAGACCTCACTTGTGGCAACTACTGATGAAGGCTTTATGCCTGAGGTAGGAAATCCTCAGAACCAAGAAAAAGAGGTTCATGAGACAACTGGGTTAGGCCCAGCTCATGATACAACTGATAATATCCTCATTGAGGATATCTAAACCTTGGTCTTCATCAGTTAAATCTGAGAAGATTCCAAACAAGATTCAGAAGCAGGTGTCAAACATGAAACCTGAAAAGTCAACAAACAAAACGATTTCAACAAAATCTAAAATAAACTCTGAACGTATTTGGAAACCCAAATCACTTTCTAAATCAATAGCAATTTCTACTTCAGATCAATCCATTGAAAAACCAATTGATTTTTCAAAAGGAGAATGGATTGATGTTCCGAGGATTGATGACCTTGGACGACCCATCATTGTGAAGGGATGGGTACCTCTCTCGTGCTAATTGTTTAACAAGTGTGCAAGTTGTTCCAGACAGACCTATTAGTTATCTTTTGATAGTTGATAGTGGAACATCTGTATACAAGCTATTTATTGGAGAGGTGAAGGTCAAAAGGATGGGATAGTGAAAAAGGAAAACATGATTTCAACAAAGAGGAGAGTATTTGTTGTATGCTTTCTACCTGTGAAGTCAGAAAAAGTTGCAATCTCATGCAATTGCTCTCAGGTGATGGATTTCTACAACAGATGAGACATTACGGTTTATTCTAAACTCTCTTATCTTTGTCAATGGTTTACAAATTGAAAGATAAAAGTGAATCAAGTAATCTGAGAGGAAAATGGTTTTTGAAATTCAATGAGTAAACCGCATCGGATATCATTTTATTTTGTTTTTCTTTATAAGTTAAAAAATCCAAAAATATGCTTATTTTTAGATTTTTAGGGGGAGAAAATTTCAGAAAAATCAAAATAAAAAAATAGAAAATCAAAAATGAGTTTTTATGGTGAAAAAGAGGAGATGATAGCACATCAGTGGACTGTCAGACTACTCTAAAAACAAAATGTAACAACATTGAGTAGCCACTACAATTATATATTGGTAGGCTTGAAATCAAAGGTTAAAGTTCAGCATGGTGTTATAAACCTAAAAACTTTAACTGATAATCATGTGGATCAACGTCTCATTGACATATGGTCTTAGTACCGAAATTTCATTTGATAGATTGCCAAAATCGGAGGTTTCGGGTCGTTATATTGAAAGTTATCTGGGGGTAGCCTAACTGATCTTTTGTCGTATTGATTTACGGACCTAGATCAGTCAGGGTATCTTAACAAAAGATCTTTAATGACAAATCCTTAAGTTACCGAATGAGGAACTTAATATGTGTGATGTTAATCAAAGATTATCTAATGCATCATATCAATGCTATGATGAAAATCATGTATGATATTAGTCCTCACCCTCATAAGTCACTTTGAAGAATTAATTTGCTGACCTGCCACCGCTGTGCCTCACACATTGTAACTAACAGATAACTACAATATAATCACATGTTACAATGAAGCTTTGTGCAATTCTTGATACGGGAATGTGTCACGTGTGCGGGGACCATAGATTTTTCAGTATCTAATATTACCATAATGTATCTGAAGTGATGAACAATAAATGATGATTTTGAGTTTAAATGGACAAACATACTGATAATGGTTGTAGGATGCTCAATGCTAACAACAGAGAATTGGTCAAATAGAGTCTTGACTGATTGTTCCAATACTGATATGATCCTCTTACCAGAAAATTCGCTAAAATATGTTCAGTTTATTTTTATGCAATTCCATTTGAAAATTCAAAAAAAGATTTTTGGTGTGTTTTAGCATAAACTTTGAAAAATCAAAATGTTTTGTTTCTACTTTATTTTCGATAACTGATGATCGAATACTTAATGTGAATGCTCAGATACTTAAAGGTTGAAAAAGACTACAGATTTTCAAGCATCTGGTGCATATTAAAAATGTTTAATAGTTCAGGGGGAGAACTATTGAGGGTCAAAAGGAATGTGAAGAGTACTTCAAAGATTTTTGTCGTGTCTAACGCTGGTTGTAGTTTGTGCAGTTTTTAGTAAATTTTTCTGCAGAATCAAACACAACAGGTCCACTACTAAAGATTCATCGACAAAGTGTGTAATTAAACAAGACCCAAACCTGAACATCAAGATTACCAGAATAACATAAACTAGTCAGAGGTTGTTAAAGAAATGACTGAAGATCGAAGAATTCCAAGATAGATTTCTGTCTTCATCTCTGGACCAAAAAATGACAAAGCCAAGATTTCTTGAGTCTGCCAACGATTTTGAAACTTACTGCAAAGATAGACAAGGACTTCGACACATACGTGCATGAAGATGGAAAGTTTTCAAGTCGTTCAAGATGATGAGATCAAGACTTGAATAATTGATAACTTTCTGATTTGGTACATCACTAGCTAGGTCCAAGGGGGAGATTGTAAGTGCATTATTCTTGTATGTCCCCAGCTAGTGATCCAGTACTGAATGTCGAAGATTCAGATAATCAGAAAACGACCAAGATATTAGCTTAAATATACATTTGACCAATTGGAAGGTCGAATGTAGTTTATCTTTGGTCGAATGTAGATTGATTGAAGAAGAAGGCTTCATTCGAACACACGAGGGGTCGAATGAACACTTTCGTCCTCTTAAAAGGGGCGAAGGTGGAAACCTTATAAATAGGGAAAAGTTAGTTATTTTGAGAGAGAGTTATCATTTGAGCTTTTCCCTAGTTTGTGTGTGTGTAAGATTCTCTGTATTAGGTCTAGGTTTGAATTGTAATTGTTGATATTTTGATCTAATACACGAGTAAAGTTATGGAAATTGCTCGGTGATTCGTTATCTGTTTTCATCGCGATCGTTTACATTTATTTCTGAATCATTTTGCACAATCGGAGGGGATTCCGCACCCTACGGTTGGTATTCGTGAGATCACGGTTCGTGATTACGATCCTAAAGCGAAATCTCAAATAATAATAATAATAATAATAATAATAATAATAATAATAATAATAATAATAAATAGTAATACCTAGGGATTGACGAAGACTATCAACATCGCTGTGCATGACGGCGGTGGCGAGGTCATGAAGGTGCGGCGGTGTATCCTCAAACTCTACCTTGGGAAACGCACCTTCTTCCACGAAAAGAACTTGTTCTTTATCGTTGCCGTCGTTTCTCCTGGAAGCCGCCATAATAATAATAATAATAATAATAATAATAATAATAATAATAATAATAATAATAATAATAATAATAATAATGTATAAAACCCTTAAACAAACAGAGCGGGGTTACGATAAAGTTTGAAGCAGGGAATAGAACATATGAATAATAAGATTTTTAGGGTTTCGGGTAAGAAGATGGTGATTATATATGATGATAGGTAGGGTTTTATGTGATTTAATTTTATTTAAAAAAAGAAAATAAAAATATTTAAAATAAATCTCTACATGATGCCACCTGGCACATTCAAGGGGTGGGAGCTGCCTCTTTGAATGTCATGTCATCAAGGGGCTATTCTTTTATATATAGTTATTAATTCACATTTATAAAACACGAGTGGTATTCAACCTGCACGTTACGACGGGAGCGTGGCTAAAATTCTCTAGGTTCCGGGGTAGGTTCATTACGGTACGCGACGATACGGGTACACGTTATAACAAACAAAAGGTTGATGCCATGAAATTCGACAAGATTTGAAAATATTTGAGTCGGTAGATTCAAGTCTGGTGCCAAAATGAAGGGAACCAGCCACAAAGACCATGTTTGTCCAGTTATGGGTGCCAAGTAATTTGGGATACGGGTCAAATCGTGTTTGGTTAAAGTTATATTTTTTGCAAACTATATGCACTAACAATAAACCATAATAACTGAGGAAGAAGTATGATAAACCCTAACTTAATAAACCATAATAATTGAGGAAGAAGTATGATAAACCCTAACCTTATGATAGATTATCAACAGAAGCGAGGACGCGATGATGGTTTCTGAAGTTGAAGACGTGATGGATGGTTTCTGAAGTTGAAGATCGACGTGATGATGGCATAAGATGGATAGTGGTACAGGTTTGATTATGATGGCAGAAGATGGATAGTGTTACAGGTTTGATCGATTACAGGTTATGCCATCTAGGTTTACAATACTTGTTATACCATTTAGGTTTACACTGGCTTGAAGTCTTAGGGTTTTTTTTAAAGGATTGATTTGGGGACTAATAATAGATGAAGAGAGAGAGGGCGCGGGATGTTGAGGGAAATGAAAATTTTGAAATAGTGATACTAAACATGACACCCAATTCTTATACTGTCTTGTTTTAAACTTTTGACATTAGATTGTTGACACGCAAAAAAGAGTGTCATTGTTTGACCATTTTTTTTAAAAGACGACGATTTTTTAATGACACGCGCTTTTGCGTGTCATGAGTTCTCGCGTGTCATTAAATGTGTGTCAAGATATGTCATTTTTCTAGTAGTGAAAGTAAAAGAAGCCCATTTTTAAACCTATTACATAAAAACATCTCCATTGCCCCCATCTGATGTCCATTGTCAAAGAGTATTAGCGCTCCCGGATTATTCACCAATGCCTAAAAATGTACCTGGAAAAGTACCAAAAAATAAGAAAATTATGAAACTATAAAGTAACTAAACGTCTACACTATCTTAATTGCATGCAGGTTTAAGTTAACGTTAACTCTGTACGTCCTTGGAATGGATCGATACAAGATTAATTAGATCTATCAAGGCGAGGAATCCCTTGATAGATGTTTATGCAATATCGAATCGTAAACAAAGAACATGAAGATTATCGGTAAATGCGTGGTATCTTGATTAACTATCAAAGAAACGATTACAGTCACTAATACCACAAAAAACCAACTGACCAACAACACTAGCCTACACCCCATTCAAGCTATTTATACTTGCATGGGCCGAACCCACAATCCACGAATATGCCTAAGGCATCTTTGTTTACAACCATCTTTGCCTATCCACTAATTTCATTTATAACATATGTTCGCTAGGGTATAACAAAACACTACCATGTATGTTTTATAAAACCAACATACATGTTACAATAACCTATCAAATATACTAAAACGATACTAATCTAGAGAAGCGTTTGTCACTCCAAACATCCATCAACAAACTCCCCCTTGACAAATGCTCTCTATATCTTCTTCCACCCGCAGCTCAATCTTTCAAGTAATGCCAGCTGCTGCTATCATGGATCTTCTTCTTCACACAAGTCAACCACACTCTGATATCGATAGCCTTGATGCCTCTAATCATCCTTTTAGTAGATATGCTGCTTGTATAACTTCTTCAAGTCGGCTCGGGATAGATTCTCCAAGTAAATCGGATCATAGAGTCTCAACAAGAACTTCTCGTTCTGATCCTCCATAACTGCTTCATCTATATCACTATCAACGTACCATCATTTAAGATCACCCAAAATGTCTTAAGGCAGCTTCTTCAAAGGTTCAAACATCTAGCAAGCTTGTAGTACATCTTCATCCAAGGCTTGTTCGTCCTTGGATCAATATGTGTAGTATCCTTAACCCGCTTTCCCTTCAAAGGCTTGAAATCCTTAAACTTGTCTTCCTTAACCTCAAACCTCAATTTCCTTTCCAAAGATTTTGCATAACCGTCTTTGCTTGAATTGATCAGCTCTCGTTTCACCAAATCTCTTAGTTCCAACAAAGGTAAGGAATTGAAGTACTTAACCCTTGGTGGAAGATACTGCACACCATCATACCACTTTATAACAAACAGCTTCAACTTTGAATCATAAAACCAACTAATGATACCACTGGTAGCTTTCCTGGAGTTCAAAGCATCATATGTTTCCATGAATCTAAGCGGCTTTGGTTTTGACCTGTTCCACTCTCCCCTCATTTTCTTCCAAGTGGGTTTCCAGAAAGCATATGGATCTGTACTAGCGGCTGGATCAGTAATAACCTCCAGATCTGAATCAACTAGATCCTCTATTAGCGTCTGCCTTAACTCATCCAAATGTTGCTAAACCTCAGCATCACACCCTTCAATCACAGTCTCTTTATATAGATTAGGAACCACACCCTCACTACTATCTTCACTAACCTCTGCCTCTTCTTTAGTAGGATTTCAGTCCTCCAAGTTATCTGGAATAAGCTCACTTTACTCTAAGTCAAATACGTCTTCATGATCAGAACCTTTAGAAAGTAACCTAGATTCTGTCAGTCATTCTATAGTATCTTCAAACTCAAGAAGTGACTCAAACTAAAAATCACACTCAGACACCGGAAACAACTCATTAAAGATAGTAGGCCTAGGTTGTTCATCTGCAGGTCATTTGCCCTTATCTGCAGTACCTAAGGGCCCTACTCCACTTCAAGACTCCCCTGAGTAGTAGCAAGCACACCAAGTGTTGTTGAAGTACTTAGAGGCTTACTTCCCGTTGTACGGTTGGGATCATGGTATGGGTCGTCTTCACGCCTCTATGTCCTTAACTCATCACCTCTACATGAACTCTCCCCCTGAGCCTGCAACTGCTTCATCAACTCAGCATTTTACTGGAGAAGAGACTGAATCAATGACTTGTCATGAGCCTGCAACTGCTGTTGAATCTCATTATATGCCACTAGCTTGGTGATGGTCTGATTCTGCATCATCACCTAAGCCATTGAATTCAGCCACCCTGTGCTCCAGTCTAACTATTCTTTCCCTGTCTGGAAACGTAGTATCAAATGAGAAATCAAGGGAAGAGATATCAAACTCAAAATTTGTTATAGCTGGCTGAGAAGTGGCAGGTTGAGAAATAGAAACAACCGTTGTAGTAAAAACTGTTGTACGAACTAGCAATGTAGTAGGAAAAGTAGAAGCTGTGAACAATGGATCCACATGGGAAGTAGTTAGTGAACTTTTAGGCGTACTGGCTCTAAGTGAAGATTCACCAACTGTACCAACGAATGGAACCATAGTAGTATCTGGCAACTTTGTAACTGAAGTGGTAATACTGAGTGGTGTGGTGGTGGTAACTGATACTTGTGGTGGTGGTGGTGGTAGTGGTAGTGCTGTTACCGCAGTAGTAGCTGATGAAACATGTGATCGTGCCAGAACTAGCTCACGGATAACGATGCCTCTCTGTCTCTTTCTCTGCCTGATAGGTGTGCCATTATCATCATCATCAACATCATTATCATCATCTGAATCATCTGGATTGATAGTCTTCGTCTTTGTCTGTATCATGGTCATTCTTCTTTCTCTTCTCACCCATTGTTCCAGTAGGAGGCACTGATGTCTTTGGTGAATCTGGAACTATCTCACTATCATCTTCAACCTCTGGAGAGGTAGGAAGATCCATATCCGTGGAGGAACCCTCTCCCCCATGAGTTGTACCTAAAGGACCTGGTCCTCCTAAGTCTAAATAAATTTGTTGTAGAAAATATTCTCCAACATCCTGAACCTGCTCATCAATAACCATAGTCGGTTGCTGAATAGGTTGTTCAACAACGGGCTCCTGAACCTGTACTGTATCCACTTGTTCCTGAATCACTGGCTGCTCAACCACCGCACGATGCTGTTGTGGAGCTTCCTGTTGTTGTTGCTGCAGTTGTTGATGTTGTTGTTGCTATTGTTGTTGGAGTTGTGGACCCTCAAACCATTCAACATTGTCAGGCGGCTGATATGTCCGATTAATGAGAAACCCAAATAACGGTCGCCTCATGTTGTTCGAGCGACAATCAGAGAGTGTTTTTCTATCTACAGTCCCGACCTGAACAAAAGGTTGTACATCAGGCAAGTTGGGTATACAATGCTTTAGGATCAAAATAATAAACCTCGGATACTGCAAGAAACATTGTTTCCCAGTAGCCGTGATCTGCTTCTCAAAGGCATACAATAGCCCAGGCTGTATTACCGCACCCATAGAATCTGGACCAGCTCTGCATACAGAAAAGCACCCAATCATCACATGCATCAGCAACCTCCACTTCCAAACACATAGCTCTTGACATGTTGATCCTTCTGAATATCACCTGAGTAGCCCATCGTGAGAAAAGCCCCGTTCTGAACGTAGCAGGAAATTCAGTTGGACCGTCTTCTTGTTCCACCGTACCAAGTCTGAGTGCTGGTCTAATAGTATTTGCTGATAACTGGATAATGTTAACTGTTGCACGTATTACCGGTGTCTCCTCACGGCAGTCATACTTAGCAGTTTCCCAGAACTGTCTTGTGTAATTCAAACAGATAGTGGGAGACTGCGTGATAGCATAGTTGAGAAGACACTGTTGGAAAAACTGAAGAAACTCATCATAATACTCTGTGTTGGCTTCGCCTATAGTTATCTCGAATGTTCTATTGTGAGCATTAAAGAATTCTCGTGGTGCCTGAGCCAAGTGTTGCACTCAACATTTTAACGTTAGATATGTTCACACAAGTCGACTGGCAAAGTACTGTGTTGAAAAACAACTAAGTCCCCAACACAATCTGAAAAACGAAGATAGATTATGAGCGAAGATACCCATGGGCGAAGATACTCACAAAATGAAGATGGAAGCATCTTTGTTAGAATCATACATTCGTTTTATCATTAAGTTAGTCTGACGAACTGAGGGATTGTACCAAGAATTTTTTTGTTGACTTAACATGGTCCGATCTTACAATGTATCCTAAGGGGTCCGACTAAGCCATAAATGGCACAATTTTTAAGTTTTGAACGTTGTTTAATAGTTTAGATACCCAAACCAAACCCCCCCCCCTTAAAGCCCATGATTTTACGAATGAAAAATGATGTTTTACGGATCATTATGCTTGGTTTAACGTCTAGAACAAGAATCCATGATCAAAGGTTCAATTCATACTTGTATTTAAGATGAAATCGATGAAAAACAATTAGGTAAAGTATTTGTGGTTATCTTCGTTTAATGTGGCTGAGAGAAAGTATAAGGGTTTGAACAATTTTGACTTTTTTTCTCTATAAATATCATAGATTAACGAAGATGCCATGAAGATGCTGTTGAGCGAAGATGCCAAACTGAAGTGGCATCTTCGTTAACCCCTAACTTCGTTTTTATTATGTTGGGCCTAGCCCAGTTTTGTTTGTGAATGATCTAGGCCGACCAAATGAGTTTGAACCCAATTTTGCCTTAGGAAAAATTTTAAGAAACAAGGACTTAGCTTTTTCATAAAAATTTTGTTGGTTCGAAAATATGACGTTTTCCCAAACAGTACGAGAACTCCCACTAATGGAACATTTCCCATGCATTAAGACCTGAAGTTAAAACCAGAAAATCTTTTTGTATTTTTGAAGTTTATAAATAAAGAAAATAAACACAAACATTTGAAAAGTGAAAAATAAAAGAAAATGAAATAAAATATATTCGAAATTGCAAACACTCTATTTTTGTTGAGAGGTCACTGAGGAAATGATCATATAGCTAGAACAAGACTGCACACACATGTTAGTATACTTAATGGTAAACTAGGTGTATTAATACACGCGCGTTGCGCGTAATTCATATTGGCTATTAAAACACGATATCGCGTTGCGCGACTTTCATATGACGCATTGTGCGCCTTTTTAATTTGGTCTCCTCGTTGTCAAAATGATTTTGTATATCATCCTACATTTCGTTTTCACATGTGTTGAACCTTCCAAAAAAAATTGTGTCAATTTATGTTGCTGTTGTTTAAGGTTGAATATGTACATCAAAAGGTAGTTGAGGCACTTTCAACATGGTTGTTGACGTCTTCGATATAATTCTCCTTTGCTGCTCGTTTTTGCTACTTGATTTCTAGATATGCTAGCTTCCATGACATCTTCCTCTGTGTAGACAGCTTTGTTGACGCCACACCACATGGTTTGTGTCTTGCTGTGTCTTTGTGGTTGAACATGCAGCACTGCCTCGCCACATATACCAGCTAAAAACGGTAAGACGTTAAAACAATCAACGCAGAAGTACCGTATTGGAACTGCATAATAAGTCCCTAACGATCAACCTGGGACAACCTCACTGAAGATTAAATAAAGTCGCAAAAAAAGCGTCATAGCAAACGTAAATGAAGGCCTTCAAATAAAATGATTTCAGCGTACATGAAACTGCCTAAAAAAGTTTTGAAAAGAACCGACCGCCTAATAATGCATACTACGCCTTCTAACAGAAAGCATAATATAAACTATTCATTTACATTACAACTGTAATGTTCACTTCCTATTACCTAAAGGAAACTTTTTTATGAGGTTCGCGCAAGCAACACATGATATATATCTTAGGTGACAGTTTACAGTAGTCCAATGAGATTTATAGCTCGAGTGAACCCAGTTTACTTACATTACAACTCTTATAGACTCAGATACCTTGGGACGCATTAAACCACCATAGGCAGCTAACATCTTGTATGCGCCTTTGGACGTATTTAAAACTTTATGTACCGAACTAATAATGGTCTCTACAACATTATTATCCATACATTTTTATTATATCAAAACCTATACTCAGGTAGATCAAACGCATTACAATCTTTCATCAAAGATGTAATCGAAATAAAAAACACCAATCCTATCACCCAAATGGTATTGTTTATACCTGCCTATACATTGTACCTAAAATCAAAAGAACATCAGACAATTAACTTACTTTGCGACCTCTATGTATAAACCAAAGGGCTATAAGTAAAAGAAAGAGTTATAAAGATTTAAAAGGAGATAAAACAAATTATCAGTAGGTGGGTCGACTCTGTACACAAAAATCACCAATATTAAGTTTAAATGCAATGAGGTATTTATATAGATGAATATATATAGGATTCGTGATTACCACAAAAGTAAACCCGTAGTTCATCTCCTACAAACAAAGAACCCTTCCAACTAAGTTATTCAATTTGCGAATTATGAATTGAGCAGTATAACTAGAACAAAAATTGATTAGACGATAAGTAACATAGAAAATAAATCGAATAAAAAAGAATATGATGGGTAAGAATATGATGGGTAAGAATATGAATGAGGTGTCAATGAAGGATGGTACCGGTGGTGAAAGATTGGCGACAGAGATGTAGATCGCCGTCCACCGCCACCGAAACAGCCGCTGCCACCACTGTTGTGCCTCCTGCTATCGTCAACCTCACCTTCATGAATCGCCACAGTAGTGTACGATGCACAGATGGAGACATCCATGAACATCTGATTTTGTGGTTTGTATGAAGACGCGTGGATAAACTCGGTTAGATGGAAAGACGCTGATAATATTAATAATGGAGAGGGAAAATGGTGCTGATAACATGGGTATGTGGCAGAGTGAAAGGAAGATGGGGTATGAAGTGTCAAAGAAAGCATGTGATGAAGGAACAAAAAAAACCTTTTAAGTAAAGGTATTTACAAAGTTTCCATGTAGTACTCAATCGCTTCAAATTTAAACATATTTGAATTATTAAAAGCACAGTCACAGTTCAAGGTGAGTACCAGTATTTTGATCCACATAAATAAACTTAGGGGCTGTTTGGTTGATTATGTGCTGAATCATTAAGATGTTAGAATGGTTAAGAGGCTCTGAATGATTAAGTGCTGAATGATTCAGCTATGCACCAAGTCTGAATGATTCGCCTCTTAACCATTCCATTAAGAGCCTTTTTTATGTTGAAACAAACAGTCTGAATGTTGAACCATTCAGAGTTGAATGGTTCAGAGCCTCATTAAGAGGCTACCAAACAGGACCTTACACTTATGTCTTCAAAGCCTCACTCTTCTAATCATTTAAGTGCATTATACTGTAGTTACTGTGTGTCCCACAACATGACATACCACCGCGATCAAGGTATGCACAAAGATTCATCGTAGCAGGTGAGTACATTGTTGTTATCCGTATGATTTACAACGTACAAGACACACTGATATACAGGTCAGCTTATTTCTGGATGCAAAAAAGTGACCAATGTTATCTTAACTGGGGTTAGGACAAATACCATTTGGTACGAATTTTAACTTGAGGAATTGTGGAGTTAGCCTTTCAGCATAGAGAGTTTTGGCATTTTCCTTATTATTTATGCTCTTTTAAGATATCTTGGTCGTTGTAAGTCTGATTGATAACGAAGGAATTGTGGAGTTAGCCTTTCAGCACCGGGGTTTTTCTCTGATTTTGGCAATCTATCAACGAAGGAATTAAGACCATAAAATTGTATGTCGATGTTATGTTACCCACATTTACCACAGTCCATTATATTTATATTATATTATGGGCTGAGTACGCGTTGTAAGTCTGCCTACTGGTATATCACATGATGGAACTACAGCCACACTTATCAGCTTAAGTTCTCTACTCTGTTTTAAATGCGCCGGTCAAGCAGTTGATGTACTATCATAACCTCTCTTTTACACAGTGACAACTCGTTTTTTTACTGGAAAAGCAAAATAAAATATTTACAAAAATACTTCACTTACTTATGGGAAATGTAAAATCATTCAGGATTCCTCATCCTGTTCAGTTGCGCCAACAATTCAAAATGAGCCCTGTCAAATGCCTTGGTGTAAAGGTCAGCCAAATTCTCTTTAGTGTCCACCTTTTCTAAATGAATCATTTTCTTTTCAAAACAATCTCTTATAAAGTGATGTCTGACGTGAATATGTTTTGTTTTAGAAAAGTTGGTAGGATTTTCGGTGACAAATATGGCGGCATTATTATCAATCATAATAGGGGTATTTAGAAAATTCAAACTGTAGTCCCACATCTGTTGTTATATCCACATAACATGAAAATAGCAACTACCTGCTGCAACATATTCAACCTTGAAAGAGGACACTGGTACAAAGGTTTGCTTCTTGCACTGCCAGGACACTAATCTCCCCCCAAGTAGTTGACATTCGCTAGTTGTTGACTTCCTGTTCTGGTTGCATCTTCCGTAGTCTAAGTTAGTGTAGGATATGAGATCGAATCCACCATCTGATGGTTACCAGAGACCTAACTCGGGTTTCTCCTTGAAGTATATCATTATCCTTTTTACCGCTATCATGTGTGACTCCTTTGGATCAGCCTGAAACCTGGCACAAAGACAAACTAGAAACACAATGTTAGGTCTAGACGCAGTTAAATGCATAAGTGTACCAATCATTGCCATGTATTATGTTGGGTCGACATACTTGTCACTTTCAGTATTTGGTCGGAGTCTGTGATTCACGGGCAGAGGAGTAGCATAAGTTATGCAATCATTCATCTTGAAACATGTAAAGATGTCATGCATATACTTATTTTGATGGATAAGCATTTCATCAGTCTTCTGATCCACCTGTAGACCAAGAAAGAACTTCAACTCCCCCTTAGTGCTCATCTCGAACTTTTTTTCATGACCTGCTCGAATTCCTTGCATAAGTCTTTGTTTGGTGACCCGAAGATGATGTCATCAACGTACACCTGAACCAGCAAAAAATCTTCACCTTTCCTTTGAATGAAGAGTATGTTGTCTATTTTCCTTCCCTCAAAGCCATTATCCATAAGATAGGTAGACAGTGTCTCATACCATGCCCTAGGTGCCTGATGAAGTCCATAAAGAGCCTTATCAAGTTTGTAGACCCGATCTGGATATTCTAGATCAGTAAACCCTAGTGGTTGAGAGACATACACCAGATCTTGGACCTTACCATACAGAAAGGCACTTTTAACGTCTAACTAATACACATTAAATCATTTATGGGCAGCAAATGCCAGAAACAGACGAATTGCCTCTAGCCTTGCAACTGGTACAAATACCTTATTGAAGTATATCCCTTCTTACTGGTTAAACCCTTTCACAACCAGCCGAGCCTTATTTCTGACCAAAACACCATTGTCATCTTTCTTATTTCTAAAAACTCATTTAGTGCCAATTTCCTGTGCACCCTGAGGGAGATCGACCAACTCCCTGATAGTGAGCTTCCTAAACTGAGAGAGTTCTTATTGCATTGCTTCTACCCACACATTGTCACGAAGAGCCAATTGATAACTCCTCGGTTCAATTTGTGAGATGAAACACTTCAAGCACTTGTTAACCATCCATGAATCTCGAATCCTTGCATACATGAAGGTGGCATTCGCAAAACTTCTCCTTGTTTGAATACCCGCATATGGATCTCCTATAATATAGTCAAGTGGATGATCCTTATTTGAGTCTGTTGTAACTGTGGTGTCAACGACTATATCATCTTCTATGCTGGAGCCAATCTCTCCTCTAGTCTCATCCTCTGTAGTTGAATCAGTTTCGAACGAGTTCATAGATGGTTCATCTTCAGTTTCTGGGACTTGTTCTTTTAAAGTAGACCAGTTATTTCCCGAAGAGCTTTTGCTTGCATTTGAATTAACCTTTTCTGCAGTGATTGGAATAATTGATCTAGGAGTAACTATGTCGTCATCATCCTCATCAAATATTAGATTTTCATCAACAGGCAGATCTGCATTAAAGGTATGAGGAACATTAAACGGCTTAAAACGGCAACATAATCAAACATCCAATTAGGATCCTGTGCACCTACCTTTGGTGTGTAACTTGTTATTTCAATATTAGAAACTATTTCTACAAAACCTTTGGTTTTATTAAAAACATGTTTGTTTGGTGAACCCAGGACATAACCGAGGAAAAATCCCTCATTTGCCACCTCACCGAACTTAGGATGATCTTTGGATGTTAAAATGGTGCACTGCATCCCAAATGGTTTAAAATCCTTGATATTTGGTTTTTGACCGTTCAAGAGTTCATTACACGTTTTATTATGTTTCTTGACGGTCAAAACCTTATTCAAGACATAGCAAGTTGTATTAACAGCCTCCCCCCAAAAATGGACGGGAAGCTTTGAGTCAGCAAGCATGGTTTGCACTACTTCTATTAAAGTCCTGTTCTTCCTCCCAGTGACTCTATTTTGTTGTGGCTCATACGGTGCACTAAATTGATGTTCAATTCCTTTGTGAATGCAAAAGATTGAAAAAGTGTTATTCTTGAATTTCGTGCCATTATCGCTTTGGATTCTCTTGATGCTGGTGTTGAACAAATTCTCTGCTTGTGAGCTGAAGTTGACCAGGATTTCTCCTGTTTCATCCTTTCCACCTACAAAATACACCCAAGAAAATCTTGAAAAGTCATCAGTAATCCCAAGACAATAGTATTTTCCACCTATGCTCCTAACGTTCACCGTAACAAAATTATCCATGTGAATTAGTTTGAAATGGGCATAAATGGAATTAAAATCTTTGGGTTTGTGAGGTTTCTTGTGTTGCTTTCCCTTTTTGCAAGGGACGCATTTATCCACTACTCTAAAACTTTTCAATGGAACACCTGTAACCAAACCGTTCTTGACGATGTAGTTCATTTTCCTGAAGTGGATGTGTCCCATCTTCCTATGCCATAGTAGTGATCTGATGTAAATGCTTTGGATAAAAGACATGTGGTCTCCACTGAAGAATCATCTTGAATACTCATATCCGTGATATATGTGTCATTATTTCTTGGAGCCCGCATGATAATCCACTCTTTTAGAATTATGACACCTGGCGTTAATACTAGAGCTTTAGTGTGATACCAGTCAATGATCCAGGTCAACATCCGTACACATTTTACTTATTAATGTTATTTCATGTGCATAATTAGACATTTTGCACACACTATACCCCCTCCCTCAGTCTAGTAAGCCTGACTTATTGTGGAAATTCAATAAATTACTTGTTTATGCATACAACACCCGGACTATACAAGACAATTGGCATTGAGTAGTCAAGCCAATCACACGCTTAACAGAGAGCAACCGGATACCCGATTACCACACAGGAACAAAACAACAATACACGTGACGACACCTAAATGGTAAATTATTCAATTCCACTCTAGATCCAAGTGGTTCTCAATGTGTTCTATAGAACGGCATTCAAGTTGACCCTACCAAAATTGATTCGAGAAGTTCATTTTCTTGTTCACGTTGTGAACGAGAAGGGCATTCAAGTTGACCTGACCCTACCAAAATTTAAGCAATCAAAGTTTGGGATCCGCCTAAAACCCCAACCGAAGTGCGAAAATTTTTGGGTTTAGCTAGTTATTACCATCGGTTCATCGAAAATTTCTCTAAGATTGCCCAGCCACTCACAGTCTTGAAACAAAAAGACAAGAAGTTCGATTGGGGAATCAAACAAGAGGAAGCATTTCAGGTTTTGAAGAACCCTTTGTGCAGTGCTCTGATTTTGTCTCTTCCCGAAGGTACCGATTATTTCGTGGTTTATTGCGATGCTTCACATCAAGGTCTTGGATATGTACTCATGTAGATGAATAAGGTTATCGCTTGTGAATCTCGTCAACTCAAAGTCCATGAGAAGAATTACACCACTCATGACCTAGAGTTAGGTGCAGTAATCTTTTCCCTCAAGATTTGAAGGCACTATCTTTATGGTACTAAGTGCACCATCTTCACCGATCACAAGAGCCTACAACAAATCTTCAATCAGAAGGATCTAAACATGTGAAAACGTAGATGGGTGGAACTGCTAAATGACTATAATTGTCAGATCAAATACCGTCCGGGAAAGGCTAACGTTGTGGTTAACGCCTTAAGCCGGAAGGAACGAGTCAAGACTATGCGTATGCATGCGCTAGGACTGACTATCCACACATACCTCACTACCCGTATTCGTGAAGCTCAACAGGAAGCTCTGAAGGGTGAGAATCTTAGGAATGAGTCGTTATCCAAGATGGTTGATCTTCTGGAACCAAGATCTGACGGCACGGTCTATTTTTCCAATCGGATCTGGGTGCCTCATTTTGGCAGTTTACGCGATTTAATTCTTGAGGAGGCCCACAAGTCTAAGTACTCGGTTCATCCTGGAGCCAGCAAGATGTAGAAAGATGTGAAGGAATTCTGTTGGTGGCCCAACCTTAAGAGTGAAATTGTAACATGCGTTAGACGATGCCTTACTTGTTCAAAGATCAAAGCTGAGTACCAAAAGTCATCCGGTCTTCTACAGCAACCCGAGATTCCCGTCTGGAAATGGGAACAAATCTCCATGGATTTCATCACCAAGCTACCTAAGACGTCCAATGGTCACGACACTATTTGGGTAATTGTTGACAGGTTGACAAAGTCTACGCATTTCTTGCCGATCAAGGAAACCGACAAGCTAGAGAAACTCGCCAAGCTGTATATCAAAGAGATTGTGACTAGGCATGGTGTGCCCGTCTCAATCATTTCCGACCGAGACAGTCGATTCACTTCCCGATTCTGGCAAACACTTATGGATGAACTAGGCTCTCGCTTAGACCTGAGCACGGCAATTCACCTTTGGTTGAATTCTCTTACAACAACATTTACCACACCAGTATCAAGGCTGGCCCATTTGAAGCCTTATATGGACGTAGGTGTAGATCTCCTTTGTGTTGGGCGGAAGTTGGAGAAAATTATTTGACTGGCCCCGAGCTAATTCAAGAAACAACCGATAAGATCTTTCAGATCCATAATCGTTTGAAAGCTGCTCGAGATCATCAAAAGAGCTATCCTGATGGCCGTCGCAAACCACTCGAATTTCAGGTTGGCAATAAGGTACTCTTAAAAGTCTCACCTTGGAAGGGTGTACCACGGTTTGGCAAACGTAGGAAGCTTAGCCCCCGATACATAGGTCCCTTCGAAATATTTGCTAGGATTGGTCCTGTGGCATACAAACACAAGCTACCTAAAGAGCTCAGTGATGTTCATGACACATTCCATGTATCCAATCTGAAGAAGTGTTTATCCGATGAATCTCTGATCATTCCTCCAGAAGAAATTCACATCAATGATCAACTCCACTTCATTGAGGAGCCAATCGAGGTGACTGATTGGAAAGTCCAGAAATTGAGAAGGACCCGAAAAAAACTTGTCAAAGGCTGCTGAGACCAGTAGGAATGCAAAGCGTGGACCCGAATTTACATGGGAACGTGAAGACCAGATGAGGCGCATGTATCCTGCTCTTTTTTCCAAAGACTGCTGAGACCAGTAGGAAAACTCGATTTCGCAGACGAAATTCCAAAACCAATGGTAGAATTGGACACCGGTCAACGATCCAGGTCAAAATCTGTACACATTTTACTTATTACTGTCATTTCATGTGCATAATTAAACATTTAGCACACACTATACCCCCCCCCCCCAGTCTAGTAAGCCTGAGTTATTGTGGAAATTCAATAAATTACTCGTTTAGGCATATAACACCCGGACTATACAAGACAGTTGGCATTGAGCAGTCAAGCCAATCACACGCTCAATAGAGAGCAACTGGATACCTAATTACCACACAGGAACAAAACAAAAATACACCTGACGAAACCTAAATTGGAAATTATTCAATTCCACTCTAGATCCAAGCGGTTCTCAATGTGTTCTATAGAAATAACACGCAAAAAACATGGAATAATTATCTAGGACCCAAATGCATACTAACATGAGTTAATATCGCACAACAATACATGTTATTATCACCCTAGGCTATACATGTATATATATTGTCACTCGAAATCGATTCCTACACAATGGATGATTAATGATTTTTGAAATATATAACTTATGAGTACATATTTATATAAATTTCGGCTATACACATGAACACAACAAAACAAGACTTAATCATGCGTGTATTTTCACATCCACCTCATAGGTGCACACACACAACATATGTATCCATTTATATGTGAGAAAAAGACATACCACATCCATACATACATACACGATAATACACTAAGGAAGGCAACAAAAACTAGTCTTGCATTCATGTGTCCCTATCAATACTTACACTAAAATGGAAGGTGCAACTATGATGAAATAGCTTCCATAAACAACTCACCTCTTTCTCTATTCCCTCTTTCGGCCAAGATCAAACAAACACACCCACACTTGCACAAAACAGATTGGATGAAGGAAAAGACAAGAAGATATGGAACCATGCATGCAAAGTCCATATTATACCAAAATAGGACCTTACATTCTTCATAATCAAACCTCAAGACATGATACACTACCATTCTTCTCATGATCCTCCCTAATCGGCCAAAGTGTGGAAGAATAGAGACAAACCATCATCTATCAACATCATATATATACACACGATTACAATTAAGTTATGGATGGCAATTTATTGTCTCATGAAAAGTCTTTTTCACACACAAACAACCAAAACAACTAAGGTTTCATGTATATAGAACACTTATCATTCTATCACCCACCTTGTAAGAAGTGGACTTGCCAAAACTATCTCCCTAACCTCCTTGATCTTCAGTCGAAGCATGCCATGCATACATATATATGGAACAATCAACATCAATCAAGTAACGACAACTTATGTTCTTGGTTAAGTCACTATCACTTCTACTCCAATATATATTTCGGCCAATTCCATCCAAGATCACATGACAAGGATTGATCACAAAGTTCATTCTTACACATGATGGAAGTCGATTTTGACAATGATGATGTAATAGTTTACACTCATTTGGACAAGAAGCCAATATAATCCAACCTCCTAAACAAGTCAACACCCATCTTTCTTGATTTAACCTTCCAACCCATTGCCTTGCAATAAATGGTGATTAATTTTCCTAAACAATGCTTCGACCAAAGAGGATACGATTACCACTTTTTTTTGTCACCACTCACTTGAACACCTATATAAAGGACCCAAGACCTCACCGTTTCTTGCACACCAACACTCAAAGATCAACAAGGTCTCTCCCTTATCTTTTTCCTACAACTCGGTCAATCACCACTCTAACCAAACATCCACACTTCTTCTCCATTACTCTCATCCATACACCATTGAGCACCAAGGATTCGAGTAACATTGTGTCAAGATTGAGTGAAAGGTTACAAGCATCCGAAGGTTCACTTACTTTCTAATCGGTATGTCAAACAACTTTCCATTCGATTAAACCTCTATTATGATTGATCTTGTTCTATTTCACCCGAACCCCAACGCTTACATTGTGTAGTTATATAATCGGCCTAAGTAACGCATACATACACGACCGGTGTTTGATGGCAAATATACATTTGTTAAGTTGTTGTTATGTATACCCACATCTACGCCCATACACACATCTATATACATTATACACACCCACACTCTCGGCACAGAAGCACACGGTTACATAACCAAGTGTGAGTTATTGGATGGACAACACTAGAGGCGATTTTTAGAACTAAAACACAATATATATGTATAAATCCAAACTGATAAACACATTTCGGATATGTTTACATACGTGTTCCAAGAAACATACCTACACACACTCATTACCACCCTTTTTATACACTAATAAACGTAAAAGAGTTGAATGAGCTATGCCAAACGATCGGGTTTCGACCCCTTGTCAATCAAAAGTTTCGGCTATAGATATATGAACAAGTGTTAAGAAGGTTTAAACATGTGTTATTTCTAGTTCAACACTATAATATGATCTAACATATGTTAAACTTTAGATCTTTCCACAAATACACCACACATGTAAGATTGGGAAATGTTAAATTACCCATAATGACGTGTGAGGCCCGTTTTCATAACAATATATGTGTTTTCACAATAAAATGCCCGGAATTCCCAAAACCGTACAAGGTACACATGAAACAAATAACAATCGTCACGTACACCAACTATGGCCCATATAAAACTAATGCAAGGTTCCACAAGTCGGTGAACAAATTGTATGGTAAACAAGAAGAACGTACAACTTACTATGTCCTTGATAATCATAGTTTGACAACCGGCAAATTCGGGTCAACATTTAATTTGATCTTAATCCTCTTTCGATGAAGGTAACATGTTTTATAGTTAATTTTAAATTAATTAAGCTGTTACGATTCCAACGATGTCCTTCACGAAGTTCGTGGACGCCTTGAAGCTTCGAATAAAGATTTGCGCGTGTTTAACTTTTACGAACGGACACTGGTAAGTAATCGTCAAACTGCACTAACATAAAGATTTTACGTGTAAATACGGTGCATAATTTCTATCGGTATGATCGAATGTGAAATCAACGTGAGAAGCAGCCAAAAATAAAACCGAGACACAAGACATTAACGGGTTCGATACGCGTGTACACCCAACCCCCATCGCCGACCCTTCCTATCCTTTCTTCTTTTCGGCTCAAACCCACACATCCCCAAGGATACCCTCTCTTGTCCCACCTACACACAACACTAAGATGACATTTAGTAAGGTATCAAATCACCATTGATTAGTCATTGAATAATGACATAAAAGATGATTAATCATAGGAATGAAAATATTCTTTAATCATCAAGTTTAATAAAGGATTTCTTACTCAAAATAGAAGAATATTAAGTCTAAATCAAAGTGTTAGTCATTCAGCTAAGAATCTTACAAACATAATCATGTTTATTAACTTAAATGGTAGAATTTCTTTTGTTGATGGAACCCATGAAAGATGACCTTCCAAAAATACACTATGCCTTCTTCCTTTGTGCCTTGTAGTCGTCGCCTCCAACTAACCCTACACATATTCTTTCTTTTATTTAAACACATCGACTAATCACTTCACAAGACTCTTGAATTGTCACGTCATGGAAAGAAGAGGAAATATAATCTTATGATTTATCACGTCAAGGAAAGAAGAGGAAACATAATCTTATGATTTGTCATGTCATGGAAAGAAGATGAAACATAATCTTATGATTAATCACGTTATGGACATATGAAGCCAACATAATCTTGTGATTAGTCACTTCACTTGATTTGATTAAGTTGATAAATCTCTTGATTTAAAGTACATCAATTGAAAGACTTAACCTTAATATGGTAATATTCCTTAATCACATCAAACAATACTATGAAATAGCATTCCGATACAATATGAGGCGGGGTGGGCATCGGATTAGCAGGTATATAAATGTCAGGATGAGGACAATGGGAAATACGAATCCCTAGGACAATGGAAATCGCATCGATATTGTCTTTGATTCTATCTCTTGATGGCATGGGCAAGACAGTTGATGAATGAATAGCGAGTTTTCTATTTACTAATTAGAAGTCTTCTACATTCCTCCCTCTATCCTACCTCTTTCATGCCTCTCTCCCTCTCTACCTCTCCCTCTCTTTTTTTCACTCTATAAATAGGAGCCCATATATGAACATCCTCATTTTTTGAACCACACTTGATCAATACTAAACACACACTCACTACTCTCCATCTTACTCCCTCGTCCACTTGTAGCAAGATCCAAGTTTTCTTCCAAGATCTAGTGGTATGAACTTTAACTTAATCTTGTTATTTTTCTATGTTTTAAACCAAAATGTTCACCCAAATTAATATGTTCCACACTAAAGTTTTAAACCTAATAAACTTTCAAATATAAAAGATACAAGAATATATTTAAGATGTGTTCAAATATGGTTTGTATATATATGTATATGTGCGTATATAATAAATGTGAATATGTATGTGTACGCGTACATTATATGTATGTATGTATGTATACGTGTGTTATATATATGATGGATGTGTGTGTAAAACCAATTTTTATGTATATAAGTGTAATGACTCCATAAACATAAATATTGATGTAAATGTGTCGAGACATATACATATATGAGTGTGTATGTGTGACGATTCTATGAACATGAACGTTTATGTGAATGTGTGTCAAGGTCACGAATATACATAGATGTGTGTATTGTCAATATATATATGCATGGGTATATATGTATATGTGAATGTATGGTGTAATAATATGAGTGCATGATTCTATAAAGTATATCACTATAATATCCAAGTAATAGTGTTAAAGGATACCTATTCTAGGAATCATGACATGATAATTCGCATTTTTCCAAATATTTTTGTCTGAACACTTTCTCGAAGTCACCAATAATCCACGAAGTTAACAAAAGTCAACTATAAGTTGGGTGAACAACATGCGAGACAAACCATAGAATATGGACCTAAGATGTCCCTTGTGCATAGGACACGTGTAGGACGGATCTAGTATTTTGGGTTTACTTTGCTAGCTTTCGCACGGATTCTAGGTGAGTTCATGACTCGCCCTGATTAGACATTTGAGGTTGCTATCAAATGTCATTCGTGAAGATTGATTCTGAAAATTCATCTTGTCTCATTTGTATCGGCAAGTACCTTGACTCATTGATTTTGTCAAGCTTCTATTGGGTCTTCGAATATATCTTAACTCAAATTTCGAGGACGAAATTTCCACAATAGGAGGAGAATGTGCTAACCGGCCAATTCGGGTCAAAGTTTAATTTGATCTTAATTCGCTTTCGATGATGTCACACCACTCCAATGGCGGAAATGCGTGGTGCAACGCTCGAAAGCATATCAAAGTCAAGATTAACACAAACCATATTTAATTAGAAAAGATCAATTTATTAATATGTCTAAAATGAGTATCTTCTTACAATATTGCACAAAACAGCAAACATTAAGTTCATAAATGGGGTTTGTCCGTCCAATTCCCAACCCAGTGGGAAATATTGATGAAACCCAGACATGTATCCGACATCCCATATTCCACCGCACTAGCCTCATATCTAATCAGCACTTAGTTACCTGAAAGATATGTTTAAGAAGACGTCAATATATAAATTATTGGTGAGTTCACAGGTTTTAGTTCCATAACAGTAACTTTTTAACAACAACAACATGTGCGGAATACACACAGCAGTGGCCATTGTAAGAGTAGCTAACTCCTTACAAACTATGACGAGCAATCCCTTGAACCCATAACCAAACCAAGACTATCAATACCCCGCCCCTAGTTGTTTCTCAGAAAATAACAACTAATTTCAGAATACATGCACCCCAGGCATACGCCAATGCATAATCGACGCTATCGATTAGGGGTGGGCCTTGTCAGGCCACCAACAGGACTATCCAAATATTCCTTCGGTTTTCGATTTCACACATACACACGAAATAAATGGTTACAGTAGCGAGGACTCAACCCCGAGTGGCGAACAACAAACTCAAGTACTCATCATGCCACTCATCACATTTTAACTTTTGAACAACATTTCAACATGTGACAACATTTGACAAACATATATTTCCCCCAAGTAAAACAGTAAAGAGGGGCCGTGAAACTCGCCTGAAGTACTGCGTACAATCAAATAGCAGAGAATAGCAAGCCCGTGGTCAAGCACCTACGAACGTCCTAGTGCGTGTAAGTCACTAAGTCTATAGCGTGTGTTTTTCCGGCAAGTTGTACACCCAACTCCCAACACCACCATTTACATATAATTCCCCGTTTAAACTAAACATATATCCTAGGTCCGTTGGTGATGGATTACCCTCGTTACAAGTTACACATATACTTCCATGAATATTAATTAACTTGTATAATATTGTTCTCGACTCAACTCACTTGACATATAATTATTTTCCCATTAAATAATTATACTAAGATCTTGTCGATCGATATAATATTTTTCAACACTCGACTCGACTCATTTTACCGTATATTTAGTTTCCCATTAAATAAATATACTAGGATCTTGTCGATTCGATATAACATTTTTATTACTCGGTTCGACTCACTTTAACGTATATTTACTTTCCCATTAAATAAATATACTAGGATCTTGTCGATTTGATAATGTATTTTCATTGTCAAGTCCATATGCTCGTCTTAAACGTTTAATCGTTAGATTATTTACGTTATTTTCCCCCACGAATAAGTTTCCAACACTTGGGAAAGGGTTATGTATTTTCACCCAAATTATATATTTTAAGACCTTAAAATATATGTTTTCATTTCCACATTTAGACGTAATAATACAAATACTTATTTGTCCGTTTTCACGTCTTAGTCCATTAACACGTCGTAACACGTCCATATCCGATTCAATTAATCTTGTATGTATATTTTGTTAAGTTTTCCAAGTTTCCAACAATATGTATTCTTGAAATTATTCATCCTTTAATTTCTACATATTTTTACTTGTAAGTTTATAAATACATTTGTATTTTTAATACAAAGACTTGGTTACTTATACATAAAATGCTCCAACACTTTTATATTCCCATTTATATAAAAGTGTTCATTTTTATACAAGTTTTCACCAAGTTTTTATTTTCTCTAACATTATTATAAAAACCTTTGTTTTTATACTTTTCCAACATGTTAGGAAATTTATATTTTTATAAATCCTTATTTTATAAAAATATTTTTATACAAGATATACACTTGTAAATTTGCTACCATTTACACAACCAACTTTGGAAAGTCAACATTTTACATCTTTGACACCAAACTTTCCAAAGTTACATTTTTAGATGCAAGTTTCTAAAAATGACATTTTATGTCCCTTAACTTGTACAGTTGCCAAAATAGTCCTTTAACTTTTAAAAGTTACATTTTTCTACTCAATCTTTCAAAAATGACAATTTTTCTACTAAACTAGTAAACTGTATTTTGTCATCTTTGTCATGATAGATTATTTTTATGATCCTTCATCATCTATAATTCATAATAACCTTATTAAGGATGATATTAGATGTATTTAGTGTAACATGTCCCATAAGTCCAACCTTGCATCTTTCAAGTTGTAACTTTGAATATGTAAACTTTATGTAATTCATTTTCTAACAAGATCAACACTAGATAAAGTTTTTGATGGTTATTTTGTGAAGATTTAAACCACTTTTAAGTGTTTCCAAGTTTCATTCACAATCTATACTTAGATAATTATTTTCTTCAAGTTTTTGTGAACTTTAGGAAACTACAAAAACATTACATAACCATCACCAAAACTCACGGCCCTTTTATACATTTTTTACACTTCCATTTTAGTCTTCAAAAGCATATGTTTACCATGTGGAGTTTCACTATGTTAACCCATGTACAACTTGCTTTCTAGATAACAAAACATAAGCTTTTAAGAACAAGAATGAGATCAAGAATACTTACAACTAGCACAAGGCTAGGGAAGCTAAAAACACTTGATTTTGAAGGGGTTTAGTGTGTTCTTCCAAGGTGGTTAAGCTCCAAGCTTGAAACACACAATTAGGGGTTTGGAAATGGAAGTTTATGGATGAATTTTTAGTGATTGAAACTTGAAAATGGAAGTGTATATGTGTGTGTATATCTACGGCCATAAGGAGGAGGAGAACAAAAATTTTGAGTTTATGACATGTGGTAACTTATCCTTCTTTTTATAATTCTTCCCAAGATCTCATAAGTACTTGATATCTTTACTTAGATTTCTAAATCCCTTAATATATGGAAAGTGGTACTTAAGATAATCTCTCTAGATATTGGAGTGTGTGTTTGGGCCGATTTATTTGCAAAGATTGGAAGATTTTTTAAAGATATTACAAGGACACACAAATCTCTATATAAATCTTCATACATTATGTTGTAATCTTCCACATATTTGGTTGTACAAGGAGATGATCCTAGGAGACATGGGGAGGTGTGTGTTGGCCGATGTTGCCAAGATCTTGGGGGGTCTTATAATATCTCACAAGAACACAAGAAATCTTTACAAAAGTCCATTAAAACCTCACACATGATGCTTATAATCTTTCCTTGATCCACCAATATTTAGGAGTACAAGAATGAAGATTATGAGAGTGGTGAGGGGTCTAGGGGCCGGTTGGGTTGGGTGGTTTTGTGGGCTCCACAACATAAAATATTTACTAGATAGCTTGGTTATGATTCACACATAACGTTCGAGCTTCGTTCGGGCTTTAATCGGATTTTAATTATGCGTTATTCAGACATTATAGTAGCCTCAAATAACCCTTAAGCATAGCCTAGTTTAAGTGTTGGTTGATTAGTTAGGCTTTCGTTGGGTGAAATTATAAGTTATACTTGTATCGGGTGCGGTACGCGCACTTTATTCGTTACCGGGAGATTTGTATTTAGAGTTTTCATCTATGGTTTTGGAGTTCCAAAACACATTATATTTCATGAAAATACCCTTTATTTTATATCCTGGGTGTCCGGGATCATTTTTGGCTATTTAATTTTTACCGGGTAATCACCAACGTCCGTTCCACACAAGTTTATTTGCACGCGATTGCGCCGTGCTTTTAACTAAACAAATGCAACCCTATGCATCCTATGAGGAATTTGCTATTCTCTAAAGGCTAAATTAGTCCAATTAATTTAAATATGCACTTAAACCGTTAATTACATATACTAATTACGTACGGAAACACATCGATTTTTGTCGGATGTTACATTCTCCCCCCATTAAGAGAATTTCGTCCCGGAATTCAGTTCAAGTTATCCAATACATTACTACCCTTGAACAGGGCGAGATGTTTGCGGCTCACGCGATCTCCTCTTTTCTAAGTGAACTCAGGTTCACGCTAGGTTCAAGCTTAGCATTCTAACAAACAAAATATCATGATCCAACTACGACTAAGCTCTTGGACATCCCAATCTGACACATCTAACAGTTTCTCGAAATAGCAGAGCTTAACGTCAACCGGACTTCCGTCGGTCAAGGAATTGACAACACTTCCTCGGTCTTGACTTGCGGAATTCATCAAGAGTTCCACTAAGCTCTTGCGATAGTTCGAGCTTAATCATCACGAGACCAATTTTGATCGATATCTCCGTGCCACTGGAGTCCAAGAATTTGGCCTACTATAATTTCTATGCTTACCGACACCCTCTCAGAGTATAAATCTCAGTGAAGTTCTTAAGGCCTACGCCTTGTCCGTATGACTTCTTAATAGGTTCGCATCTCATCCAAGCAGTCTCTAATCTGCAGGATTTATTGGCCATCTCTCGAAATACTCAAACCAGATTATGTGTCTATCTCCGTCTGTCATTTAACGTACTAGAGATGTACACGTATGCCCTCTAGAGGGCTTTGAGTAGTACACCCCGAATGTTGGGATAATAATTCCTATCACATAGAAATTCTAGCGATGAAGCACATGAATTCGATGTGCCACGGACATCAATCGTGTCAACACAGAACAATTCCGTCAAGTACATTCAATTTGTCCGAGAATGACAAGCCATACTCGTCTCAAATTGAGTATCCCATGCTTGTGTACAAAGTTTGTCCAACTCAAGGTAGAGTGACTACTACAATCCGATATAATGGAAGTCGACAATCCAGTGTCTAGCCACGACTCTCCAAGAGTATAGGTAGCTATCCATATGCCTCATCTCGAAGCCACAGATGAGTATGGAATGAGAGGGTTCCAAACGACAATTAGTCATCACTTTGGTCACATCCCGACCATGGGGCACCTCGGGTGGCATGGTAATGTTAAGCATGCAATTTTACTGCACCCCATAATGGTCATAAAAGTCCCCTTGGAAACCTCGTCGGGTATTCCATTTTATTTATCCTTCGGCTCGACTCACTTTACCATATATTTACCTCCCCATTAAGATAAATATACTAGGTTCTTGTCGATCGAACAACTACATTCAAAATGGGACTTTATTTACGTAGAATCCTCTAGGTACTAAATTGCTACCTCTCACCTGAGCAATTGTGGCTAATGCTACTAGGGCGCCTAGTATGGACCGATGGGGGTCAAAAGTTTTTGCGTCGCTTTCACCCCTCAGTTCCCTGGCAGTAAGCAGTGTATATACGACACACGGGCCGTACAATTCCACAATCCGCGAGAATTAAAAGTCGTCTTGAATGCAAATGACTAGAGGCTCACGTCACCTCATCACATTGGGCAGCACGAGAATGATGCATACGAATCATCATGGTATGGTTGCCGCAAGAAACAGGGGACAGGGTTTCGACAACATCTTGACACGCTGATCTCCACCGAGACGGTATACAGAGAACCAATAGCCACCCAAAACAAGGCTATCCAATACTTGTCCTGTTATATGTGCCTTACGGGCACTGGTGTCCTATCTTCATTAGCAACCTAGTAAGTCAATCCTGAATCATACAGGCCACGCGCCCTCGAATTGACTATCAGATCTTATACAGAGATTTGAGTGAAAGGAGTCCTGAAACCGGAACCCTTACTCATCGAAGGTTCCATCCTTTCGGAATCTTCCGAGGTAATTGGTGAAATCTAGTCATAGATGCATGCATTTGACATAGATTTCAAGTTTGGGCTTGACAGCTTCATGCGCCAAAGTTGTTACTTAAAACAAACGAACGAATGAGGTCGCACCACAAGCAATAGTCTGGAGCCTTCCCATAAGGCATCCCATTCAACGACACGGATAGTCACACATATGGGTGCAATATGTAAGCTTTCAAGCTCATCTTGATTAGTCAGTTACCATACGCACTGACCTGGCAGCTCACATTACCATGGTGTCTCCAACAGTGTCTGTTAAAGACAAGGGATTTTGCTCTAGCGCAAGCAATGCTACTAAGGGATAACTGGGAACACTAGTATCGACCCAAGGTCGAAATGGTTCAATTGTTCCAAGAACCTATGCAATGACACCAAGATAAGATAAACCTACCATTAGAGGAATAACCACATTAATCGGAGGGCTGAGCTGATCGACCATCTCATAACGATAGGGTAGCACCCTTATAGAGTAGATAATGCTACACGCCCTTCTGGATTCAGGGTTTCATAGAACCTCCGAATCATGTACCAGGGACTCCACTAATGTACACACCATAGGTGGGTCCACAATGGTATTTCCATAATCATCAGTATGACATGTCGGCATGTATGACGTTAAACGAATCCACTAGGATGAGCAATAAAGGAATGGAGTCTTTCAACTCTTGCTAGTCCCAAATGTATGGGTCATAATATTGCTCACAATCACCTGATACCTTCGGGGTTCGAGACGCATTCGAAATCCCTTATTACAAAGACGGGCCTCGCCTCGTCATGTGTGAACCCCGGGATTTCTTCTCGACATTGGTTTGCATAGCCGATCGTTAGTCGACCAAATTGAGCGTAAAGGGTTAAGGCTGGACACGGCGTCATTGATGCCTTAGATTCTGAAGATGTAACGCTCACGAAATGTGTGAGCATATCAAGGGGTCGACACACGATTCGGTCAATTACCCAAACAATCACGAGACTCAGAGGGATACATGGGCTAATACTCAGACTAGAGTGTCTTAGTATGACTTCCAGAAAGTCCGTTAGACACCCGAAATCCTACATAATCAATGTCGGTAATACACAATCAAACAAATAGAACAATGACAGCAACGAGGGGTTTAGCTGATGTCTCCACCCCGAGGGAACCAAGAGCGAGGCAAACGACAAGTAATCACATCATCAAGGAAATCCTACAGTTTTAGCAATAAGTCCACGGAGCAACACGACAGTAGAAACAACACGGCAATGGCAGCAACACATCCACGAAGCACATCAACTAGGGGACACTACACAGGAGTGACACGACGACAGAGAAGCATGACGACAAGGCAACACCACAACGGGAATAGCTCGACAACAGAGGAGCATGTCCACCAGGAAACACCGTAACAGGAACTGTATGACAACGGAGAATCACAACGCAAGGCGACATCGCAACGAGAATAGCGCGACAACGGGGAAACACGAAAACAAGGCTACACTACTGCGGGAGAAGCACAACGACAAGAATGCATTGTCGACAATGCAATGCAACCACATGGATACGTGATCGGCAAAATAATGCAGCTACAAGCATGCACAATCACTGGGGGTAACACAGCAGCATGAATGCACACGACAATATGACGCTCAATATGGAAAATCTACAGTCCACGTCAACAGAAAGCTCAGTTATGGCGAGCACGCATCCCGGTGCGTCTCAGCTCACTTGTGGGGGCAGAATTTGTATCCATACCTTCGTCTTCAAACCTATCCTCCATAGGCTCACGGGTAGGAATTGTTGGATCAGCCAACGCATCCGCTATAACATAAATGGGAACGATGGGTTCCACATTATCAAGCGGATATCGTTCTTAGGGAGAACGACCGAAGGCTCGATATAAGTCACTCGAATAATGGCAACTGGAGCATTGGCAGACTCAACCCAAGCCTGAGAACTATCGTCAGTATTAGTCTTGGCAGGAGCCCAAGAAAAGATATCGACTGGTTCAACGAAAGCCTCAAAGAAAATGGAGTTAACAGCAACGAACTCCACTGGGACATAGACATGGTCATAGTGGCTGGGTAAGAGTAATAGAGACGTCTTCGTTAACGACATTCACCTCTACAGGAGCCTCAAATACATCAACAACATCAAATTCGAGAAGAGCCATAGAAACAACAACAAGAAGAAGCTTGACACGCATTACAGAAACAATTGTGACAAATCTAGCAGAGATTTAGGGAACAACAACAACAAACTCGACAAGAGTTACACACTTAGTAATGACAACAGGATTCACTTGAGCCGTAGGACAATGATAGCAGCAACAACAGCAGGCTCGGCGGAAACCTTAGACTCTTCGTAGTTATTAGATGTGTGGTAAATAGTATCCATAGGACCTAGAAACTAACCTACATCTTTTTCAGTGTCAAAGATAGTGGTCACAACGAGAATAGTAAGTAGAGGTAGAAGGATCATGATTTATCGAGACACCACAATAAAGTGAAAACGATACACTCTGGCAATTTAGCCGAGTCATCCTTCTCATTAGGGTCCTTTTGCATGTTATTTTGGCCCTAGCACCGATAGTCATCAACTGAAATGCCTCTCCACCACCGAAGCGAGGCCAGTGAACTTTCTTCCTAATAGGCCACGCAGTGAGAGTATCGAAATACGACAAGAGATTAGACAGGTCACATTGTCCATAACGAATGGATCTTGCAACCTTAGTTTATAAACCACCATGACGCAACGTCTCAATATCTATGGGGATTGATGGAAAACACTTCGCGTCAATCGCCGCCCCAAATAGATAACCAGTCTTGTCGTCGTGACGAGGGTGACGGACGTTTAACATTGCAACAAGAGCAATGGCATTGTCGTCCCATGGGTACGTTTAATTTAACGAAATAACGTGACCGCTTCTAGTAGTCCGTCATTTGATTTTCGAGGGGGGATTTCAATGTCAGCAGAAAGCGTCTTATGACATTTGACAGTTACGGAACACACACTTCACGATTACGGCTCCCGAAGCGTGGTTCCACTACCCGGCATTTATGACGGATTCAAACACAGCACACGCATCGAACATACTCGGGCGTCCACCGACTGAAAAGAGACTACCAATAATCCTCGAAAACAAACAGGTGGATGCAGGTAGAGGAGTCTTACGATGACCTTTATACCTCCAAAAAGGTAGTATGACATAAGCATCACTGATAAACCTACCCCGAATTATCTTCTGTAATGCGATCCAGCGTTATTGCAAGGGGTGTTGATCCACACGTGAACACTCAATACCTCGAGCAGTGGCTTCCCATGGGTTATTCGCATGAACTTCCGAGTGAGTCCATAGCCAAATGCAGGCTGGGGCTTGCTTTTCTACTATACGCCGTCATCATAACTCTGGCAAGCGCTGCCTCGGTCGTGGTCAGTGGTCGAAATTTTCAACATCGTCAAAAATTAGCAAAGCCTTTATGACTTGCAGATGCGTGATATGGCTGGGTGATTCTGGCAATCAGATCACAACCACATAGGAACAACCACCATTGTCGATTCAGGCGAGGGCTATTGAGCCTTATAGATAAGAATGGTCAAGCCTCTTAACTTAGCAACGTCGATTACGTCGAAAGCATAACAAAGTCAAGATTAAAACAAAATATATTTAATTAGAAAAGATCAGATAATTAATATGTCGAAAAGGAGTATCTTGTTACAATATTGCACAAAACAACAAACAAGAAGTTCATAAATAGGGTTTGTCCGTCCAATTCCCAACCCAGTGGGAAATATTGATGAAACCCAGACATGTATCCGACATCCCATATTCCACCGCACTAGCCTCATATCTAATCAGCACTTAGTTACCTAAAAGATATGTTTAAAAAGACGTCAATATATAAAATATTGGTGAGTTCACAGGTTTTAGTTCCATAACAGTAACTTTTTAACAACATGTGCGGAATACACACATCAGTGGCCATTGTAAGAGTAGCTAACTCCTTACAAACTATGACGAGCAATCCCTTGAGCCCAAAACCAAACCAAGACTAGCAATGCCCTGCCCCTAGTTGTTTCTCGGAAAATAACAACTAATTTCAGAATACGTGCACCCCAGGCATACGCCAATGCATAATCGACGCTATCGATTAGGGGTGGGCCTTGTCAGGCACCAATAGTACTATCCAAATATTCATTGGGTTTTCGATTTCACACATACACACGAAATAAATGGTTACGGTAGCGAGGACTCAACCCCGAGTGGCGAACAACAAACTCAAGTACTCATCATGCCACTCATCACATTTTAACTTTTGAAAAACATTTCAACATGTGACAACATTTGACAAACATATATTTCCCCCAAGTAAAACACTAAAGAGGGGCCGTGAAACTCGCCCGAAGTACTGCATACAATCAAATAGCAGAGAATATCAAGCCCGTGGTCAAGCACCTACGAACGTCCTAGTGCGTGTAAGTCACTAAGTCTATAGCGTGTGTTTTTCCGGCAAGTTGTACACCCAACTCCCAACACCACCATTTACATATAATTCCCCGTTTAAATTAAACATATATCCTAGGTCCGTTGGTGATGGATTACCCTCGTTACAAGTTACACTTATACTTCCATGAATATTAATTAACTTGTATAATATTGTTCTCGACTCGACTCACTTGACGTATAATTATTTTCCCATTAAATAATTATACTAAGATCTTGTCGATCGATATAATATTTTTCAACACTCGACTCGACTCACTTTATCGTATATTTAGTTTCCCATTAAATAAATATACTAGGATCTTGTCGATTCGATATAACATTTTTATTACTCGATTCGACTCACTTTACCGTATATTTACTTTCCCATTAAAAAAATATACTAGGATCTTGTCGATTTGATAATATATTTTCATTGTCAAGTCCATATGCTCGTCTTAAACGTTTAATCGTTAGATTATTTACGTTATTTTCCCCCACGAATAAGTTTCCAACACTTGGGAAAGGGTTATGTATTTTCACCCAATCTATATATTTTAAGACCTTAAAATATATGTTTTCATTTCCACATTTAGACGTAATAATACAAATACTTATTTGTCCGTTTTCACGTCTTAGTCCGTTAACACGTCGTAACACGTCCATATCCGATTGAATTAATCTTGTATGTATATTTTGTTAAGTTTTCCAAGTTTCCAACAATATGTATTCTTGAAATTATTCATCCTTTAATTTCTACATATTTTTACTTGTAAGTTTATAAATACATTTGTATTTTTAATACAAAGACTTGGTTACTTATACATAAAATGCTCCAACACTTTTATATTCCCATTTATATAAAAGTGTTCATTTTTATACAAGTTTTCACCAAGTTTTTATTTTCTCTAACATTATTATAAAAACCTTTGTTTTTATACTTTTCCAACATGTTAGGAAATTTATATTCTTATAAATCCTTATTTTATAAAAATATTTTTATACAAGATATACACTTGTAAATTTGCTACCATTTACACAACCAACCTTGGAAAGTCAACATTTTACACCTTTGACACCAAACTTTTCAAAGTTACATTTTTAGATGCAAGTTTCTAAAAATGACATTTTATGTCCCTTAACTTGTATAGTTACCAAAATAGTCCTTTAACTTTTAAAAGTTACATTTTTCTTCTCAATCTTTCAAAAATGAAAATTTTCTACTAAACTAGTAAACTGTATTTTGTCATCTTTGTCATGATAGATTATTTTTATGATCCTTCATCATCTATAATTCATAATAACCTTATTAAGGATGATATTAGATGTACTTAGTGTAACATGTCCCATAAGTCAAACCTTGCATCTTTCAAGTTGTAACTTTGAATATGTAAACTTTATGTAATTCATTTTCTAACAAGATCAACACTAGATCAAGTTTTTGATGGTTATTGTAAGTCCCGAACTAATAAAACATGATATCAAGTAATTATTATCAAAGGCGGAATCAATGATTATAATGATTCAAGAACAAAGATGAATAATTAAATAATACTCAACTAGCATATGATTTCAAGTAATCGTCTGATACTAGAGAGCAAAATATTATTGATGTGTAAACCGCTAAGCTATCAAATGAATAGAATAAAACATTATATAGGTCCTATGCTAGGTTTGGCCCACATGGCCTAGCCCAAGCCCAACTGAGAAATAACCAGGTCTCGGCCCAAACACCTTAAATAACCGAGAACCCAATTCTTCTCGATCCTTAATAGTAAAACAAAAATATAGATCACCAATATTTATTTGATAGCGTCAGTCTCACTATTATGGACCCAACAATCTCCCCTTAGACTGATGCTATCAAATGATATTTATAATTTGAATGTGGCATTGTGATCTACCCCTAGAATGTTGTTGGGGTGTTGGTGTTGTTTTTGTTGAAAGTCTTCTTTTCTGTACTCTCAAACTCGGGCCTTTTCTTCTACTCTAGGAGTAAAATCCACATTTGGATGATCAACAGCATTTGCTTGAACGCTTGCTAAAAGAAGATGTGAGAGGAGGAATCTCATAACTCTTTTCTTTTTCAATTTTTTAGGCAGGATCACAAATACTTCTTCATGTGTTTCATTATCAGAACATGCAATCACATCAAGTTCTTCTGCCACAGGTACAACTTCTCATCACGATGCTTCATGCTTGTCAGCAACTGGAATAAATTCTGCAAATTCTTAGAATTTTGTGAGCAAACAATTTATATATCAGAGGATCCAGTATACACAAGAACACCAAGTACATCCGTGTACTCTCACACGGAAATTTTAAAAATTCAGATTTTTTTCACTGTGGATGATCGGTCAAATCTTGAAGAATGGTTGATTTTATAAAACAAGCTAAAATAAAATTAAGCTTAAAAGCAAAACAAAAATAAATAAAAATGAAAATATAAAATACCAAACATAGTTTTCTCAGGGGAGAACATCACTGTGATTTAGACTCAGTGACACTTATCAACACGGATCTACTCTAGTTGGTCCGAGAAATTGCCAGTATATTCGTCCACTTAAACTTGTTGCCTTATACCTTCTTATTTGACTGTCCGTGATTAATTTATCATGTTTTGGTGCATTAATTATGGACACTCAAGTAAGTCACAATCAAATCCTAGAATTATATGTGGTACACTCTATCATGCAAGCAGTTTCCCTACCACATATTTTCACGGTATCTTTTCTAGAATTCTGAAACATTGACTGGGACTTGGTTGAGAAGAGAAAAGAATAGATCATTTAAAAATAGAATGGTATAATATACAAATCAATTTTATTTCTCAAATGATATAGGTTTTGGTGTTTTAGGCTCTAGAGGGCCTCTTTTGTTGTGCACATTGGCATCTTTTTGGGCTCATTGGCCTCTTTTGGCATTTTTTATCTACAGCTCGACAATGTATAGCTAGGTCAGCATATATCTGGATGCAGCAGAAACTGACATTGCCTAGCATCCCCAGGTCTTTGCTTACACAAAACAAAGGAGATACACGAGTTTTTCAGGAAAAGATTTCAGACCTAGAACACAGTGTGTATCGGGACGTCACACAAGCATTCAAATAAAAAATGTACCAATTCCAAGTGACGTTTCTTACTGAGGCCATATGATATCTATAAGTGTGTCACTAGATTAGCCAATTTTCCAGTCGTCAGGACCAAGCCTACCGACAAATCACCCTAGAGCCTAACCATTTCAATACTGGTCTTACGTGTGTAAGCCTTTTTCACAAGTGATGCAACAAAAACTCTTTTTTGTAGTTTTCTCTTTTTCACATGTTTTTGCATTTTTCTCGTTTTTCTCTCCTATCTCCCCCTAAATTTTGTACATAAATATAATAAAACACTATTTTTGTATTTTCCTTGAATATCTCCCTTCTCCCCCTAAATTTTGTGCATAAATAAAAGGAAAGGACAAATTTATGTATAAAATTTACCTAAACATAAGAAAATCTTTTTGTTCTTTACTATTACCATTCTCAAATAACGACTAATCAATCTTTTTTAAAAGTTTGTGCATCAAATTTAAATGTATCTACCATGCTGACCTTACCTCCCTTATCTCCTTTGAAGTAAACATACTCTGTGTTAAAAGATATAGAGGTATGTAACAGAGAGATGTCACCTAACATATGCTTTGAACAACCGCTACCAACACACCAGTGGTTATTGATAATCCTCCTTGGTTGTCCCTGCATGAATAAGGAGATTAGTTAAACATTGGTACCCAGGCCATCGCGGTCCTGGGCACTCCTGAAGCATCCATGTAAGACACTTCCCTCAAGCACATGTCCTTATTCTCATTTGGATCAGTTGTTGTTGCCGCCTTTGCTTTCCAAACTTTCTTAGGCTTAAGAACCGGTTTTGCTACTTTCAGAGTAGCATCTTTCGGTTTCTTAGGTTGTTTACACTTCTGTGAGTGAACAACCTTCCGTTTGCTTTTGGCAGCATTCCAGTCTCCATCAGACGGTTTGACTTTGGGATTTGCATTCTTCCTTGCCTTAGGTTTTTCAACCTTCATTGGCTTGGAGTAGAAGTTTTCCCTAGGCATAACTTTCTGATATTGTCTGTAATAGGGCACATAAGGATGATGTGCGTAGTTTCTTGCAATGTGACCAGGTCTTCCACAGTTATAGCATGTCTGCTTCTTTGCATACGGAGCAAGTCCCGGTCTGTTAGATCCCACTGAAGAATGTGAGTGATAAGATCCGTTTGATGATTTGTTTTCAGGCTTCTTACTTTTTCTACTCTGCTTAGAAGATCTTGAACACCCGCGTGAACAAGATTGTCTTTGCGATGTTGACTGTCTTTGAGCTTTTTGTTTGACTTCATGAACCTGTTCATGAGAGTTAGCACAGGTAGTTTTTCTATGTGGTGGCAGGTATTTATCAGTCGTGCCATTAACAGATAGTTCAGAAACAGTCTTTTTCACATATGGTTTAGCATCTACAGATAAATTAGATTGTTTCACACAAACATCTGCATTATTAGTGCAAACAACATCATCCTCCTCAACCTTAACCTCTACCTTAACTTCATCTGCACATGAGGTAGAAGCATCAGTAACATTCACACATTTAAAATCAAGGACTGTTGGCTTTACCACACCTGTGCCAACAGTCTTTGAATCAACAACATTTTCTAAGTCAGATTCATCTGAAGTTTCTGACTTACTAGAGGATCTTGAGCAACTGTCAGAATTGATAGATTTTGAAATACTTTTAAACAACATCGATTCAATTGATCCCATTGAAAAATAAGATTTTATTGAAGATGTGTCATCATTGACATTGTCAGAGTTGTTATTTTCAGATTTAATATGGTTGCTCAATTCATTGCTTTCTGGTTTAATAAACTTAGCAATAGGAACGTCACTAAGTGGAGCAACATACTTAGATTGTTTCATGTGCCCTTCTGGTTCAGCTATCTTAATTGGCACAGACTTAACCGGCTCTACCATTAACCCCTTTGGTTCTGTTATCTTTACGGGAACGCTCTTTGCGGGTCCAACCACCAACCCCTTCCCATATTCCATATTTTTCTCATTATCTATTTCCTCATCCGAAAGAGGCAATCTGGTGTAGTTGTGATTGTAGGGAGGTGCAATTTCTACAAAACCTATACCAGCTCCTTTGTTTTCCCTAAACTTGAGTTTTGAACTTATCATTTTCTCAACACACTCACTAGAACAATCAAATTTTCTAAAATGGAAATCGGCATTTTCAAATGTTGATTTCAAAGAATCTAGCTCAGCACTAAGTTCATCAATAACTTTCTTCTCATGCATTACAAGGCAAGTTTTATTGCTTAAATCATTATTTTATTGAACGATATCCTTTTCTAAGGATTCTACTCTAAGTTTATACGCAGAGGTTCGGCTATTAAGACAAAAAATCTTTCCTTTTAGCTCATCGTTTTCTCTTACTAACTCAGAGTTATAACCTTTGTAATATTTAGCTTTTTCAACACAAGAATTAGAGCATAGATCAGAAAATACCTCATGTGAAGCATGTTTGATATATCGTACCAGCACAGGAACCTGATACTCAACAGGTACTGAAACAGTCGGAGTAGGTGTGGAAACTGTAGCAGGTGGGCACTGTGGCTGAGCAGCACCATTATGATTTTGTGCCTTTTGCTTGTCCTCCAAATCACAAGCTTTGATGATGGAGATGAGTCCTGACAGAGACAAATAAGCAAGATCCTCCGTCTTCTTAATCAAGGCAACATTTGTATCCCAACTCTTTGGAAGAGCATTTAACAACTTCTTATTTACCTCAGAATTGTTCAAAGTTATGTCTGCGGTCTTCCGGTCAGTTACTAGAGGTACGTATCTCTCAATTTGATTTTCATGGGTTTCACCCAGATTGCAACTGAACAGATTGAACCTATGTCGCAGTATGTCCCTTCGACTCTGCCTCATGTCATCATTGCCTTCATAAAATTCAATCAGAGAATCCCATAATGCTTTTGCAGATTTAGTCTCTCCATATTTTGAGACAATCTCTTGTGCTAAACCCATAATCAGTGTGTTAAGAGCCTTTTCATCAAGCTTGACTTGGTCCCAATCTTCATCTGTATATTCGGATTCAGGTTTAGGTAGCGTAGTACCCTTCTCTTCATCTATAACGTAAGTAAATGGGGTAGGACCTCTACAAATAGCTCTCCAAACGTTGGCATCATTTTCTTTAACATGTTGAATAAACCTAAATTTCCATTCCGCAAAAGACTCTCCCAACATTAACATGGGAACCCGTGTGCTTGTTGCACGCATGACTCTGGGGTTGGAATCCATTAGCACTTTAAATCCAAGAACACGAAAAACCGAGAACTAAAGAATTCGAGAACTATATGTGAACCCGAGAAGAAAACCGAGAACCAATCCGAGAATAGTCTCGAACCCGAAAACTAATAAAACTCGAGAACGTTGCAGAATCCGAAAACTTGAAAATAAGGATCCGAGAACATGAAGGTAAACTCAAAAACTAGTTAAAAATCCAAGAGCTCTTGAACAAATTGAAATTCGAGAACTACAATTCGAGAACACCAAATCCGAGAACCAAACTGAGAACAACAAATTTGAGAACCCTGAAAACCAAGAACTAGAATACCCGAAAATACCCTATCCAAGAACCAAACAATGTTCGAGAACTATCTAAAGTTCAAAAACCTCCAATCTAGAATAGATTAGATCGAGAACCTCCACAGATTCGAAAACCAAACACCAAAATTGAGAGCGTGAAGAGCTCAAGAACTTCTCTAAGTCCGAGAACCCTCTTGAATCCCTTGATATTAAAATCGAGCCTTGAAGAGCTTCAATGGCTCTGATACCAATTGTAAGTCCCGAACTAATAAAACACGATATCAAGTAGTTATAATCAAAGGCGGAATCAATGATTATAATGATTCAAGAACAAAGATGAATAATTAAATAATACTCAGCTAGCATACGATTTCAAGGAATCGTCTGATACTAGAGAGCAAAATATTATTGATGTGTAAACCGCTAACCTAACAAATGAATAGAAAAAACATTATATAGGTCCTATGCTAGGTTTGGCCCACATGGCCTAGCCCAAGCCCAACTAAGAAATAACCAGTTCTCGGCCCAAACACCTTAAATAACCGAGAACCCAATTCTTCTGGATCCTAAATAGTAAAACAAAAATATAGATCACCAATATTTATTTGATAGCGTCAGTCTCACTATTATGGACCCAACAGTTATTTTGTGAAGATTTAAACCACTTTTAAGTGTTTCCAAGTTTCATTCACAATCTATACTTAGATCATTATTTTCTTCAAGTTTTTGTGAATTTTAGGAAACTACAAAAACAATACATAACCATCACCAAAACTCACGGCCCTTTAATACATTTTTACACTTCCATTTTAGTCTTGAAAAGCATATGTTTACCATGTGGAGTTTCACTATGTTAACCCATGTACAACTTGCTTTCTAGATAACAAAACATAAGCTTTTAAGAACAAGAATGAGATCATGAATACTTACAACTAGCACAAGGCTAGGGAAGCTAAAAACACTTGATTTTAAAGGGGTTTAGTGTGTTCTTCCAAGGTGGTTAAGCTCCAAGCTTGAAACACACAATTAGGGGTTTGGAAATGGAAGTTTATGGATGAATTTTTAGTGATTGAAACTTGAAAATGGAAGTGTATATGTGTGTGTATATCTACAGCCATAAGGAGGAGGAGAACAAAAATTTTGAGTTTATGACATGTGGTAACTTATCCTTCTTTTTATAATTCTTCCCAAGATCTCATAAGTACTTGATATCTTTACTTAGATTTTTAAATCCCCTAATATATGGAAAGTGGTACTCAAGATAATCTCTCTAGATATTGGAGTGTGTGTTTGGGCCGATTTATTTGCAAAGATTGGAAGATTTTTATAGATATTACAAGGACACACAAATCTCTATATAAATCTTCATACATTATGTTGTAATCTTCCACATATTTGGTTATACAAGGAGATGATCCTAGGAGACATGGGGAGGGGTGTGTTGGCCGATTTTGCCAAGATCTTGGGTGGTCTTATAATATCTCACAAGGACACAAGAAATCTTTACAAAAATCCATTAATATCTCACACATGATGCTTATAATCTTTCCTAGATCCACCAATATATAGGAGTACAAGAATGAAGATTATGAGAGTGGTGAGGGGTCTAGGGGCCGGTTGGGTTGGGTGGTTTTGTGGGGTCCACAACATAAAATATTTACTAGATAGCTTGGTTATGATTCACACATAACGTTCGGGCTTCGTTAGGGTTTTAATCGGATTTTAATTATGCGTTATTCGGGCATTATAGTGGCCTCAAATAACCCTTAAACATAGCCTAGTTTAAGTGTTGGTTGATTAGTTAGGCTTTCGTTGGGTGAAATTATAAGTTATACTTGTATCGGGTGCGGTACGCGTACTTTATTCGTTACCGGGAGATTTGTATTTAGAGTTTTCATCTATGGTTTTGGAGTTCCAAAACGCATTATATTTCATGAAAATACCCTTTATTTTATATCCTAGGTGTCCGGGATCATTTTTGGATATTTAATTTTTACCGGGTAATCACCAACGTCCGTTCCGGACAAGTTTATTTGCACATGATTGCGCCGTGCTTTTAACTAAACAAATGCAACCCTATGAATCCTATGGGGAATTTGCTATTCTCTAAAGGCTAAATTAGTCCAATTAATTTAAATATGCACTTAAACCGTTAATTACATATACTAATTACGTACGGAAACACATCGATTTTTGCCGGATGTTACAGATGAAGTTAACATGTTTTATGGTTAATTTTAAATTAATTAAGATGTTACGATTCATACGATGTCCTTCACGAAGTTTGGGGACGCCTTGAAGCTTCGACTAAATATTTGCGGGTGTTTAACTTTAACAAACTGACATTGGTAAGTAATCGTTAAACTGCACTAACATAAAGATTTTGCGTGTAAATGCGGTGCATAATTGCTATCGGTATGATCGAATGTGAAATCAGTGCAAGAAGTGGCCAAAAATAAAACCGAGACACAAGACATTAACGGGTTTGATACGTGTAGACACCCAACCCCAATCGCTGACCCTTCCTATCCTTTCTTCTTTTCGGCTCAAACACACACATCCCCAAGGATACCCTCTCTTGTCCCACCTACACACAACACTAAGATGACATTTAGTAAGGTATCAAATCACCATTAATTAGTCATGGAATAATGACACTAAAGATAATTAAACATAGGAATGGAAATATTCTTTAATCATCAAGTTTAATAAAGGATTTCTTACTCAAAATAGAAGAATATTAAGTCTAAATCAAAGTGTTAGTCATTCATGCTAAGAATCTTACAAATATAATCATGTTTATTAACTTAAATGGTAGGATTTCTTTTGTTGATAGAACCCATGAAAGATCACCTTCCCAAGATACACAATGCATTCTTCCTTTGTGCCTTGTAGCCATCGCCTCCAACTAACCCTACACATATTCTTTTTTTTTATTTGAACACATTGACTAATCACTTCACAAGACTCTTTTTTGGAAAAAGGAGAAGACCCTAGCAAACTTCTATTAATAACCAAATAAGGAGATTACAAACTAAGGCTTAAAGCCTAAACTAAAAAAACAAAGGCACAAAGCCCAACAAGAAACCAAACTAAGGCCCACGACCCAAGAACCAAACAAACTAAAAAACAAACCAACTAGAAAAAGAAAGCACAAAGCTAGCACGTGCTCATAAAACGTGCCGACTCATCCATCTCGGACTCCACTTCATCGCCTTCCTCTTTCTTGTCATCCTCTTTTCCAACGCTCATGACATTCTTTTTTGGAGAACCCTTTAGTGGAGAGTTCTTCTTTAAACTTCTAAAGTATGCCTTGAGCCCCTTACACTAAGTTTCAATCTCTTTATCTGGTGGCTGAGTGTTGGAGTTGAAATATTTGTGCGCCAAAGCAAGTTCATGATCCCAAATACCAAGATCCGCATCATAGCAATCATCATTATCATCATCCTCATCGACTAATGCATAAAACCGGTTGGAACCATCAACTTTAGACTTCATTTTATCATCCTTTCAGGCCCACTGACTGGCCCAATAAGAGGATTAGTGTCAACAAACCTCAAGGGGCTTCTTGTACTAGCCCTTTAAGTTAGACCCTTCATCATTAACAGACTTTGATTAGGTAGACTTAGAGCACTCAGCTTTAACCGGCTTGGTTTCTTGTTTTTGTGCCTCTCCCGTTTTAACATTTTTAGGATTTTTCAATATGATTTTGGGTTCAACTTTAACATTTTTTATTTTTGAAACAGTTGGTTTTGCTTTATCATTTTCAACCGAGTTAGGTTTAACACTATTGTTCGGTTTACCCCCGACCCTTTGGTGTTCTTAGTTACCTCTCTTGTTTCTTCATCCTCTGACACACTTGATGAACTACCACTATCACTCTTAACTAACATCTTAACTCTCTCTTCTACTGGCATAGATTTGTGCATTTCCTCAGTCACCTCCTTTTCAGATGGTAGAAACATGTAGTTTCCAGTCACCGGAGGTGGTACATCCTAATAACCTATACCACTAGTTTCATTTCTTTCTTTTATAGAGTCAAGCAATGCATTGTAAAGGTACTTGGTGCTCCTACACTGATCAACTTGCCAATTCAGATCAGTTACCTTAGTTTTTAGTTGATCTATCTCAGTATTCTTTTTAGCAATTTCTACCTGTTTATCAACTAAAGCAAGTTGGGATAAGTCAAGGTAATCTATCTTTTCCTTAAGCACGTAATTAAGGTCCTTATGGTCCTTTTGAGCTGCCTTCAATTTAGTTTTAAGATTACCCTCTCTAATCCTATTGCTCAAATTAAACTCTTTTTCCTGATTTAGCAGCACAACTAAGTCGGTATTATGCTTAGCTACTTGATCATTTTTAGCAACTAGTAAGGCAATTCTCTCAGCATAGTCTACACATTTGTTATAAGCATCAGTAATAAAAGTGAGATGAAGTTGTACCTTTTTCACTTCAGATGTCAAATCGGCCATGTAGGCGATGAATTCTTTAGTTGACATTCCTTCAACAGATGTTGTCAGATCCAACACCTGTGTTGACAGCTCATTTCCTGTTTCCTCTTCATTCTTAGTTACTTCAGCTTCACTATCTACCTTCACATCAACTTCCTTTGTTTTCACTTCACAAACCTGTTCATCTATGTTCTTCTCAACAGGTTTCTCCTCACCCTCAGTCACCTCTTCTATAATCTTAGCCATAAGTGCCTAATTACTCGACCCATCTGGCCCATCGAGCACACAACTCCAATCATAGGAACCATCGGGCTTTGCTACCATTAGAGCCTTTGAGCTAGTGTTGCTCTAGGAAGGCCCCACTGATGAGCTTTGCCTCACATTGTTTCCTTGGTTTTGACTTTTTGGCTTTGAACATTCTCTAGCAAAGTGTCCAAAACCATAGCAGTTGTAACACTAAACCTTGATTTGTCAAAACCAGCTCTACCTCCAATTAACTATCTCTTTGTTCAGTCCATAAACTTCTTGGCTCTTCTAAAAATCATGGCAAGATTCCATTGAAGATCCATTTCTTCTAAGTCATCCGGATCAATCTGATTGTAGTCCTCATCAAATATTGTCGGATCATTGATCTTCCCCTTGAATATAGTCTCATACGATGCAACAAAGGAAGACAATATTGCAAGTTGTTGTTCAGCCGATTTAACACTCATCGGCATTGACTTGCAGGACTTATGACAGCACCCGGAGTCAGACTTGCTGGAGTCACTGCTGCTTTTTCCATTATCCCTACCTGATGGGATATCTTTGACCTTAGTCGATTCACCTGAAACAGACACAAAACAAACTTCACCATCAGCATCCAATACAATATTTCCTGAGTTATCACCTGAGAAGAATGCAGTTGCATTCCCACTACTGCTTGACGAGCCCTTAGATGACGGTTTTCCAAAGTAAACTCTAGGATCTTGAACATGATCATAACCGACATCCTTCCTTTGCATAGCCAAATCATATGTTCTCAATTTTCCAACCACTTCATTGAGTGTAGTAGCTTCAAACCTGAATTCTCCTTAATCATGAGAGTATAAACCTCCCATTTAGCAGGTAGAGAGTCTAGAATCTTGTTGCTAAGTTCAATTTCAGAGTACTCGTTCTTGTGATTCCTTAACTCGGTCACTAGATGGTAAAATATTGTGATAATCTCTCCCTCCCTCCCTCTCTCTACTCTAAACAATGAAAAGTGTCAATGTATGTAAATGGAGAAAGAAGAATAGGATGGGTGTGAAGGAGGGAGGATGACGCATGAACACACCGTCCACGCAAACCAAACAGATGCAACCAGCAACACCGTCAACCAATCAGACGCAGGTGCCAATCCCATCAACCAATCAGACAACTCCAGCTAAAAAAAAATACTATTCAACTTCCACAACTATTAATAGTAGTTTAATTTAATTTAATTTAATTATATAAACCTTTTATTAACTAGTCATGTTTTATAAACATTACAGACCACACCACCTTCTAAAAAATATTTTCTCAACAGATATCATTTTTAGCATTTTATTACCAACAGGAAACTTTAAAATGAGTTTACATATTGAAATCTAATGTGTATGTACATATACATATATTCTAATGGTTGAAAACACAAGATTAACTCAACTGTAGATTATGCTTGAAGTAAACACAAAATATATATGTACAAATCTCGATCAATTGTGTCGATCTTATGAGGATTTGTTGGAGACGAGTCGTTACCATCTTTGATGATCTTCTTTGTCAACCAGTTAATACGACCCATTTCTATTAAAGAATGATTCGGGGAAAGAACACGCGATTTCTAGTTAAAAAAATCAGAATTATGAACGGTGATTAAATGTTCATCCTCCCCGATGGCTTTTATGTGATCTTGCTCATACCATGTTGCAGGTCCTACAAAAAAAAAAGAGAAAGGTTGTTTGTGAGTGCACTAGTTCTTGTACATTGCACGTAAGGTTGTCACTGAGTTGAAAGTTTACTTGCATTAGCAATTAATTTGTGATTTTATTTTACTCTAGTGTCTTTAGCTATTAAAAAAGTACTTGATTATATAAATGTATAGAACGCGTTTATGGCTTTGGGTTCGGACTAAACAGTTTCAAGTCAAGTTTACGTCTAACCCTTGAAGACGCTTAGCTAAATGGATCATGGAAAATTCGATAGGTCACGGGTTGACATGTTTAACTCATTTTTAGCTATTATTTTTTGTTTCTTTATATGTATAACTTAAATTATTTGGATATTTTTTTGGTTAAAAACTATAAATATATTACCACAGCTTAGGCATGATTACTTTACAAACTAATATGTAGAACTTTTAAGTATTATTATGTATAAAAAGACTTCGGTTAAACAGGTCGCCTTCGTGTTGGATACATGTATACGGGGATAGATAATATGTAAATTTAGAATTTTAAAGTATTAGTTTTGTCAAACATACCCGAAAAATAATTGACATGACCAATCTAACCCGAAAAATAAATAAAATATTTTAAAATAATTGACTTTGTTTAAACAAAGTCAATTGTTTTAAAATATTTAACTTTTGGACATATAAAATACCAAACAATTCAAGTAACTACATAAAACACATTTTTATTAAAAAAATAGATAAAAGGGTTAAACAGGTGGTCAACACGCGAACTCGCAGGTTTGACAGGGACAGGACCCTCCTAGCCAAATGTGTTTGAATTGCGGTTCGACCCGAAGCTGACCCAAAACGTTTAGACAAAGCCAGACCCCACAAATTTCATGTCTGTGTCAAAAATTAAATTCATACCTGGTGGTGCAGATGTTTCTTGCTCTCTTGTAGAATGAAGAACTATTGTCCCTGATAGAACAATGACAAATCCACATATTTCAGATGCTATATCACTCGCGCTTTGATTTTTCCAATCCTGCATACAGAAATGCAATTATTTACTCATTTATTTGTGTTAGAAACTAGAAAACAACATGAAGTTGTGAAACAAAGTAAAGGTACCTTGAACATAATTACACTTGCAATGATTGTAAAAGAAGTGAACATCACATAATATATTGGGGATACAATCGCTGTGTTGAATGTATCCAAAGCCTGAAAATGAAGTTGTACCCACATCAGCATGGAGAGTATAATAGTCATCCTTTTTATGGACAATGGAAAGTAAACAAAAAAAAAAGAAAAATAAACTAAATAATAATAATGGTGGCGACGAAGGCGATGGTGATGATAATAATAGATACTGCGTATAGAACAAACCAATTGGAGTTCCATCGCAGTCACAGATTGTATCATTTTCCTGAAAAAAGAAGCATGACACTTACCTTGTTAAGATAGTTTAACTGTGTAATTACACATAAGATAGCAACAGTGACAAAAACCCAAGTTTGAGGGTATGCAATCTGACTGATTCCTTCTAGAGTAAGCTTTATTGCAATACCAATAGCCTTTATGCTTACAACCTACAATATGATACACAAGTCAATTATTAAGGGGAAAATTAACCATATTTTGGATTGTCATATCTAACCTCTTTAGTTAAAAATAGATCATGCTTTGGTTAACCTCTTTAATTAAAAATTAACCATGTTTTGGATTGTCATGCCGGTCAGTAAACAGATCGTGCTTTGGTTAACCTCTTTAATTAAAAATATCATATTCAGGTTGACATATTAAACTCGTTGAGTTAAGCAGGCCGACCAGTAAACCCATTAAAATTAAACAGGTTGACCAGCCAACCCGTTTAACCCATATAATACAACACACCAACCCATCTAACACGTTTACAGCTTGGTTCCAACCCATGTGACTTGTTAAGGGTTTATGACTTTGACACGTATATAAATTTATCCCGTAAGAACATTTACTAAGATAAGACTCATAAAAACATTACTAAAAAGGAATTACATTATGAATTTACCGTTAGTGAACCCATTAAAGAACATATCCCCAGGTATACTAATATATTTGACTGCCCATAACGCGGTTCAAAATGCATCACGAGAGCCGCTACTAGTGACAAGGTAGCTGCTACGTATATTAGGAATGCTGTTGACAGAAATAGGTTAGTAAATATAATTAACCAGAGAAAATTAAATAGTTCTAAAGGGTGTTTGGATGTGTTATATGAAGTTCATTATCTCATTGTTGCAGCCTCTGGTTTCTAGTGTTTGGATAAAATTATTCGGATGCTGGCTATCTAGTTTTAAGAGGTCAAATTATCAGTTCCATACCATTTTGTCAAGGAAAACTAATAGTACTAGTTCACTCCTCTTATCATAGTTGTTAATAACGGACAATAACGACAAGCTACTTGTACGCTATGTAGCGATAGCAATGAAATAGCGGGCACTATTTTATGTTTAGCGATACACTAGAAGAAGATTTTAGAAATATTTTATATGTGTACTATATCTAAATACGTTGTTTTATATGTATATTTAGCAAAAACACCTAAAATCCCATTACTTTATGCGTATATCATATCGATATTTATATTAAAACAAAAGAAACCTAAAATTCCGCTATTTATCCACTATGGAGGCACTAAAATCAGATAGCAACACATGAGCGCTTCGCTACGCTGTTCGCTATAGCCTCGCTAAGAACGCTAACAACTATGCCTCTTATTTACACATTTTATACTCTTCATCTAAACCCCCCACCCCCCCCCCCCCCCCCCCCCCCAAATAAATAAATAATACTAACAAAATTATATTAAGCCAACCTGGTTCAATTGCTAGATTCCATATTTCTTTTACAGAAGTTGGAGTAGACTCCTGAGGTGCATGAATCACAACGATCACCGAACCAACTATGCATGAAACACAACCTAGAACACCCATCCGCTTCAACCGTTCTTTCAACAAGAAGTGTGCCAAAACAGCACTGTTAAATTTTTTTGAAATTAATACAAAAGTTAAAAATCCTTAGTGTAAAATCAAAAATGGAAAATATTTTCAACCCTCCACCCCGAACCAACAAAAAAAACTGCAACTATAATTGAAAGTATTACCTAACAATTATACTCAATGCACCAAGTGGGGTTACAAGGACTGCCGGAGCATAAGCATAAGCAACAAAATTGGCAGCTTCTCCTACGATCACTATACATCATCCAAATCTAACATTAGCTTGTTATACCTACGCCATCTCTTTCTATTACTGATTTACGCTTGTGTGACAGTGCGATTGAGTTAACGCACATATGGGTCAAAATGGTCTCACTTTTTTGGGTGTGGATTGAAATGGTCCGGATTGGGTTGACCCACAAACACTTCTTTGTCCATCTTTTCAAAATAGAAAAACAAAAAAAAAAATTACATAAACATGTTTGTTACAAAAATAATTTAAATCTTTAAATAGAACAGTTTAAGAGGATGGATGCATGAAAAGTAGAGTTTGTGTGACTTGGTAGAGGCATATGCATTTTAGAGGGGAGGTCCATGGTTCAATTCTTGGCAAGGGTGTAATTTAGTATTATTGGTGTAATAGTATAGAAGATGTACCATTTGTCATTAAAAATAAATGGATTGAACTTTAGATATCTACTTTTTTGTTATTAAGGACTTACTTGTAATCATGCCAGCCCACCAAAGTGGTTCTTGTAGGTAAGTGTAACCTCCATGTCCTAAAATAAATAAATGAGATGGAAACCTGTTACCTCAAATTAAAAATTAACTTTTCAGATTTTAAACGGGCGTATGCCAACATAGATCCAAATTTTGACCCACTGCAATTTTTTTATTTGACCCATTTGAGACAAAAGGAAATACCACAAACCGAGAATACACATAGAATAGCTAACTATCATGTAATTTAGACATACTGTTATCACATTTGATTCTTGAAATCACAACAATCTCTTTGAAAACATACATCCAAACACCCTAGCTAACTAGTTTTAGTTGGCAAAAAGATCATGTGAGATTACCTAACTATCCTTAACTTCATGCAAATTGCATGCTTTCTTTGCAGTTGTTTCTATAAAAACACTTCTCTTTGATATATTAAGTTCCTGCAGGCTGCAGCCATAGATTTAGCTGATCAGATGAATGTAGACATGTAAATTCATCAAACTCTACTAGTAGTTCATTTCTAATTTAATTCTTACATGTAATCCTTATATTGGTTTTAAAAAGCGAGAGGCGCACAAAAGCCCAACAGATTTTTGCAATAATTGATAAACTAATGAATTTATAGTATTTGGGTAACGCCCAACAGATTTTTGTTTAACCTTATAATCTTTAGGGGTCAAATACTTAGTTTGAAAGAAGTTGTAACTGTATGAGTGTTGTATGATGCATATCAGTGAGTGGTCCCCAAGGTTTTGGCCTTGGAACCCCTTTTGGCGGTTTTCTATGTGTCCACAACTCAAAAAATCCATTTCCAACCGAGAGCACCTCGAACCAGGGGAGCCTCCTGACCTCTCACACACTGCTACTGCAAGTCTCCGGTAGGCAGTACCATCTACGCGGCTCTTTGTAGTAACATAAGCAAAACTAGTTATCAAATGCTAGTGTTATATCCCTATCTTTATCGATTACTTTCAAAAAAGATAATAAAAATAGTGATTACAACAACGTTATGTGGTTTAAATTGCTTATTCGCTCTGAAAATAAAATAAACCAATCCGCTCGTCTTTAAGTGTTTATTTACTCTAAAGTAAGCACTTTAATATGACATCCCAAACACTTACCCTATTATTGTTCAAAATCACTTTCACAAACATGAAACACCTCAAAGAGTATTTAGAACACTAAACGTTACAAGAATGCAAATCAAACTAAATACCCATAAATTTTCTCTTATTTTTTGACCATGATATAAGAATACATTTTAATATATTTAATGTGTGGCCATTATCATCATTTATCTAAGAAGATGATCGATCATTCACCTTGTTACCCCCCTCATCATTAATCGGTAATTATTCAATGGACGTAATTAGCCTTACCAGATAAACATTGCATTTCCCCTTGGTGTATAAATAAGATATAACTAGACTAGATGGTTAACGATTAATGAAACATTAACACACAAATTTGTTCCCTACCCCTCTCTCTCTCTCTCTAAAACCGTGATCTCTGAGATCACCTTAGCCATCATAACCTTACACTCTAAACGGGAAGTTGATACATACATACATAAATATATAGATATATAGATAGATAGATACCTGCAGCAAATCCAGTAGTAGCAGCAGCACGTTTAAGGCCTTTCTTTTTCAATATAAAACTTGTTCCAATAAACCCACTAGACAACACCGCCAGTATCAACCCTGTCCAATTATCAGCACCCATCTCTAACTCTTTCCCCGCCAATCAAATTATACACAACACAACACAAAACTAATTGGGTTCATACAGAAGAGATTATTATTAATCAAGTCTACGAATGTGGACCATTGGCAGCTACAGATGAGATCCAGCTCATTGCTACACAATTGCTTCTTGTCTCTCCCTCCAATCACAACTACTTAACTATTATTTACTTACATAACTTGTCCTTTTACTTTTCTCTAATTCTCGTTTAGTCCCTCAACATATTTCATTCTTTATATTTTTATCCATATACTTTAATTAAGAAACCAAAACATTATATTTGTATGGATAAATAATGAGAGTCTAAAAAATGATGTTTTGTTTTAGTTTTTGTAAAATATAAGAATTTAATTTATTTTTCCTTCTAAATATATAGATAAGAACTAGGATGTTTATATAGTTTTAATGGTTTAAGAATGGAATGTCAATACTCTAATGATGACTTGATGTTTGCCTTATGCTTGTGACTCGCAATTAGGGGTGTGCAACGGTTTAGAACCGGACCGAATCAAAACCATTTAGTGATAAATATAAGAATCAGAATCGAACCGTATAAAAACCTATCGGTTCGGTTCGGAACCGAGTTAAATGGTTCTCGTGTAAACGGTTCTTGCCGGAACCGGTTGTCAATTAAATCCTAAAACTAACAATTAAATCAAAGGCAACTTTAGTAAACTAAAGTGTCGTGTCCTACTCATATTACGGGGCTATGATACATATTTAGAAGTGCACAATACCAACCGCATATATGCAATGATTGTAATTTTAATACTACGAATGATATGTGTCATGCATTCCTAATGTCACATGTTATACTACATCATTGTCCGATATACATTACAGGCCAACCTGTGCACCTTATAAATGAATTTTTAAGCGTTGATTCTCAGTTTAAGCTATTTTCGTTCCCTTTATTGTACTCTATATGTTTTTATAGACATTACATAAATCAAATGGAACTCCTATCACAACAAGTTTGTTAGATATAGATATTATATAGTTAGCATGACTTGAAAAATATTCTTTATAAAGATTAAACTTGAGAATTGAAAATATGGGCAGTTGGTATACAAACTACTTGGAAAAGCCCACTAAATTAATAGGGTTTTATATATAATATTTAAAGTTTTAACCTAACCCGTTGTAGCGGTTCTGAACCGAACCGAACCGGGAACCGTTTTCACCAAAATTTAAGAACCGGAACTGAACCCTAAATACAAGAATACGGTTCAGATCTAGCGGTTCTGCGTCGGTTCCTCAGTTCTAGCGGTTTCGAACTATGAATTGCTCAGCCCTACTCGCAATTTGTTTTTAGCTCATGTTTGTTAAATGTACAAGTTGATTTAGCTCGAGTTGGCTTGCAAACTGAAATTGAGATAAAGGTAGTTTGATCGTATAAATAGTTAAGCGAATTACATGTTGGGTTATATAATTTAGTTGTTTTCCTTTTTATATCGATGGTTTTGATTTATGCTATTTTAAAACTTATTTAAAAAATCATTAGAAAATTCTCACAACTTACAAAAACGAGTCAACTTATTAAACCATGAGTTGGTAAATCTAGAGGCAAACTGTATACGAGTTTAGATTCTAGCTCGGTTGAAATGTTGGCTTGAGCTAGCTTGGATTGTAGTATTATTATATAGAGTCCTGGTTATGACTCGACTCATTTATTATTAGATAGAATCTCGGTTATGGCCCAACTCAAATACTCGTCGAACAATACTAAGATCTAGTCTTTGTTTATTTTATGGGGAAATGGAATCTAATAATCCCAACTTTGGGGGGTTGGAAGGCAGCAGTCCCAACTTGCAAGTTGTACCACAGCAGTCCCAACTTGTCAACTATTTAATTTGAACGGTCCCAGGCTAACGTCCGTTATGTTTTCCAGTTAAGTGCCACGTAGGCAGCCCACGTGGCAGTCCTACGTGGCAAAAGTGCTTATCTGTTAAAAAAAAAAAAAAACGTGGGCCATGTCCATGTGTATTAATCAGATTTTTTTTTTTTAAAAAATCAAAAAGGTGGGACCCACAAAATCTATTAACAACACTCTCAACCCTCTCTCTCGATCAAAACATAAACATTTCTTAGTAATCAGACAACCCCAAAGACGATGATCAAACCCTAGATTATAAACCCTAAACAACCCTAGACGATAATTATGGCTGAAGAAATCTCGATTAAGCTCTGGTATGGTGGCACCTTCGTTTCTCATGCTTCAAGATTAAGATATTGTGGTGGTGAACAAGAAACAATCAGGTTAGATATTGATCATGTTTCGTATTTTGAAATCGTCGATTATGTAATGAAAGCATGTTCATATGTATCGAAAGATTTTATCATGTATTACAAGTTACCTAAGAATGGTGGTTTGAAGCTATTAACAATTGATGCTGATGTTATGGACATGGTGAAGGTTTTTACAAATGTTGATGAAACTGTGAATGTGTATGTGCAATGTGGCCCCATTATGCACACAGTCAGTTGTATGGGTCAATGAAAGAACATTACTGCAAACTAGGATCCTACTTAGAGGCTTTAAGAATAGCAAATCCTAGTTCCACATTTGAGTTGATGACTGTACCACCTGGATACCTAAATGCAGATTCTAGTGCAACTTGTGATAGTTTTTTTAGGCTGTTTGTGTGTTTTGATGGGTTGAAGAAGGGTTTTTTAGCAGGCTGCAGGAAGGTGTTATGTTTAGATGGGTGCTTTCTGAAAACATTTTTGGGGGGTATGTTATTGGCTGCAGTAGGCAGGGATGCAAATGATAAGATGTATCCAGTTGCTTGGGCAGTGGTAGAAGGAGAAAACAATGATAGTTGGACATGGTTCATGGAACAGTTAAGGAGATGCTTACAGGTTGTTGATGGTGGAAAGGAGTGGACATTGTTATCAGATCAACAAAAGGTAACATCATCTACTTTTACAAATGAAACACTAATAGGGACTTAATTCTAACACAATATATATGATGTTTTGTAGGGTTTGCTTAATGCTGTAGCTATGGTCTGGCCTGAAGCTGAGCATAGAAATTGTGCCAGACACATATATGCCAACTGGCACAAGAAGCATAAAAGTGATGAGTTGAAGGAGGTTTTCTGGACAGCTGTTAGAGCATACAATGAGGCTGATTACAAAAATGCCATGAAAGAGATGAAAAGCTTGTCTACTGAAGCAGTTGAAGATTTTTTGAAACAAGATCCTAAGTGTTTTGCAAGATGCTTTCTCAAGACACACACTAGGTGTGATGTTATCTGCAACAACATGGCAGAAACATTTAATGGGTTCATTGTACAGTCTAGACAGAAGCATCTTATAAACATGTTGGAGGACATCAGGGTGCAAGTCATGATAAGGTTAATAAACCAGAAAAGGGATATGGAAAGAGAAGATGTTGTTGTTTGTCCTAAGATTCAGGTGAAATTGGATCTTGAAAAGGATTGGGCTTATAGATGTGAGGTCTATCCATCCTCATTACATGTGTTCCAGGTAAGAATTAACTTAGCCTTTAGTTTTAATTGCAAAAAATTGGATCTTGACTTGATGTTCATCCTCATTACAGGTAAGAGACTTGGATGATGTATCAGTTGATCTAGGAAACAGGACATGTACATGTAGAAAGTGGGATTTGTCAGGTATCCCTTGCAAGCATGTCTGTGCAGTTGCTGGATTTCTCAATAAAAATGCAGAAATGTATGTACATGACTGGTACCACAAGGAACAATACATGAAAGCTTATTCCTATACCATACCACCTTTGGCTAGTGAGAAGTATTGGCCTTCTGTAGAATTGCCTCTTGATCCACCACCAATCAGGTCTCAACCAGGTAGACCAAAGAAAAACAGGAGAAGGGACCCACATGAGAACCCTAAGAAACAAGGTATGTATGATTTTGTTTTATCATTCTGTATTAGCATCATGTATGTGCATTTTGTAACTTTTACTTGTGCATGCCAGGTAAGCTTAGTAGGCATGGCACTACTATGACTTGTTCTAATTGTAAGGAGAAGGGACATAACAAAAAGGGTTGTAAGAGAACAAGGGTTGAGGCTTCAGGATTGAAGAGAGGCAGGGGAATCAGGGGAAGGCCAAAGAGGTCAAGGTTTGAAGGGCCAAGGCAGTCATCAGAAGCAACAGTACAAGCTGCCCAATCCAGTCAAGTTGCCCAATCCAGTCAACCTACCCAATCCAGTCAACCTGCCCAATCCAGTCAAGCTGCCCAATATAGTCAACCTGCCCAATCCAGTCAAGTTGCTCATTCAGGTGGACCAAGTAACACAAGGGGCAGGGGCAGGGGCAGGGGCAGGGGAAAGTCAACAAGAGGAGGGTCAAGTCAAAGTAGGGGTGGAAAGTCAACAGGGGCAGGGGCAGGGGTTGGTTTTTGGTTTCCAGACTTTATGCAACAATGAAGGATATTTGTGTGTTAAACTTATGTCTGTTTTTATGTAGTTTGTTTATGACTTTTTATGTATTTTGAATCATGTTAAGTTTATGACTGTTTATGTTTGAATCATGTTAAGTTTATGAATGTTTATGTTTGTGTTTTGACCCATTGTCATGTTTATGTTTGTGTTTGAATCATGTTAAGTTTATGAATGTTTGTGTTTTGACCCATTGTCATGTTTATGTTTGTGTTTGAATCATGCTTATGACTGTTTATGCTGCAAATCTGTTTTGCAGCATGTATGACCCATTGGAATGTTTATGTTTGTGTTTTGACCCATTGTCATGTTCCTACTCTTCATGTTTGAATCATGTTTATGACTGTTTATGCTGCAAATCTGTTTTGCAGCATGTATGACCCATTGTCATGTTTCTTTGTGTTTTGACCCATTGTCATTAACAAATCTGTAAACACATTCAACTTAAACACTTACAAGAAACATTTTCATTGCATTCAAAGACCCATTTTCATTGCATTCAAAGAACACTTACATAACAAACTAAAGACATAAACATGAAACATTACATATTCAAGTTGGACATTACATAACAGATTACAAAAACAACACATAATAATCCTAACACATATCCTGCATTCCATGAACGAGATTTGAGCAGCTGAACTTTGAGAAACTTGTTTTCATCCTCCAAGATTCTGTTTTGCAATTGTAGGTTTTCAATCTTCAATTCTTCAATTGTAGGGCATCCTCCAAGATTACAATTCTGTTTTGCAGCTGGACTTTGATTAAGCAACTTCTGCAAATCATCTTTCCATAAGAAGAACTCGCAATTTTGTTTCTACAAGAAAACAATCAAATCATAACATACCCATGTTATTTGAAACAAACAAAATGTAATGACTTACTGGCCAGTACCGACACCCATAAAATTCTTTGCCAATTCGTGGGTTGTTTCGTTTAACCACCCTTGGGATTGCAGGTACGTCGTGATGACAATAAACCTGCCCTTCCAAATCGATCTTGAACTTTTTAAGGCTTCTGTTTGATGAGGATGAAGACGTCGAACTCATCTTTAGTGTCGAAGTATTGATTGCTATTGTTTAGATTTGAAAATTAGGGTTCATCAATTTGGGGTTTTAGGGTTGTAAGAGTCTGATGAGTGTGATTTTGGGGAAGATTGATTTGATCGAATTAGATGGATTAATATGGTGAGAGATTTGTATGTGGGTCCACCTTTTTGTTTTTTAAAAAAAATCTGATTAATACACATGGACATGGCCCACGTTTTTTTTTTTTTTAACAGATAAGCACTTTTGCCACGTAGGACTGCCACGTGGGCTGCCTACGTGGCACTTAACTGGAAAACATAACAGACGTTAGCCTGGGACCGTTCAAATTAAATAGTTGACAAGTTGGGACTGCTGTGGTACAACTTGCAAGTTGGGACTGCTGCCTTCCAACCCCCCAAAGTTGGGATTATTAGATTCCATTTCCCCTTATTTTATTGATAACTAGCTTATACCCCGGAAGCGTCCCGGGTTGAGAAATCTAAGTAAGTGAATAAAATTAGAAGTATCTAAACTATAAAAATGGCATCTATGTATCAACTTATATTAGATACTTTAAAACAAATACCAAAAGATCGATTTCACCTTACAACATCAACACCTAAAACAGAATATTAAGATCCCAAGCACTTCAAGGGGACATAGATTGTTTAGCACCAATACATTCAGTCAAAGGTCTTTAACTACATACAATAAGATTTGAGTTATTTCAGAATATGATAGAAAAAGAAAACATAGCAATTACCTGTTGGAGAGCATCCCGAGTTTAAATATCTAATATGACATAATAAAATATCTAATATGACAATATAATTAATGACTTGCCAATATATGATTAATGAATATTATTATTATTATTATTATTATTATTATTATTATTATTATAAACAAATCTCTGCCATAAGTTATTATATTCTAATATAAAAAAAATGGTAATTGGGTCGGGTATCACCTAATCCCAGGCTCGACCCAAACCCACAATTTTTTTTTAAACTAATTCCAAACCTGACATAATACCTGTCGGGTTACAAAAAATAGTCGTTTTTTTCTCCGTTTTTTATATAGCACTATGGTACTCGTTGGAAAGATAATAAAACGCTCTTTAATTTGGTGTAATTTTTTTCTTTAAAAAATCTCGTGTATAAAAGATATTAACGTTTAAAAGTTATGGGAGGAAACATTAGAGATAAAAATCTAATTTTGTTTTTAAATTTTAAATTATTATTTTTCTAAAATAAAGGTCTTGCCACATGGGATGACACATGGCACACTCAATAAAGAGAATACTCTCTTTGAAAGCCATGTCATTAAAATGGCTTTGGTTTTAAATTTTAAATTATTATTTTTCTAAAATAAAGGTCTTGCCACATGGGATGACACATGGCACACTCAATAAAGAGAATACTCTCTTTAAAAGCCATGTCATTAAAATGGCTTTGGTTTATTATATGTATAGATAGATAAAAAGATATATATTTTATTTAAACAAGTTTTACAAGATTTCCGTAAAACTTGGTATTGTTTTATGAAGAGTTTAGGAACGGCATCAATCAAATATGAGGCTAACAAACTTATAAATATTTAGTTAGATAAATTATATTTATAGGGTTGGGTTACTCTACAAAGGCTACAAAAAATGAGAAGGGTGAGAAGCCACTAGAATATGACATGTGTTCAAATGATTAATAAGTGGAAGGGGTAATTTTGTTAAAAACATATGCACATGCAAGTCACATGTCATTTCCACCTTCATTTTTAAATGTCCGTAACTTTTTTATACGTCATCCTTTTTAAAAAAAAATTACATCATAAAATTGAACGTCTTTTTATCTTTAATATGAGTACGATATTGTTATACTTTTGAAAAAAAAAATCAAAACCCACTTGCTTAAGACACAATGGAGTGTAAAACACAATGAATACCAATTAAATATAGGGTATAAAACACAACCAAGAGTCTAGTAAAACACAATGGACGACATACTAAAGACAAAATGAATAGAAGACTAAAACACAATGAATACTTTTGAAAAAAAAAAAAAAAGTTGAAAACCCAGTTGCGTAAGACACAATGGATGACATACAAAAGACACAATGAACAGAAGACTAAAACATAATGAATACTTTTGAAAGAAAAGTTAAAAACCCAATTGAGTAAAACACAATGGACGACATAATAAGGACACAATGAACAGAAGATTAAAACACAATGAATACTTTTGGAAAAAAAAAAGTTGAAAACCCAGTTGCGTAAGACACAATGGAGATAACGTAAAACACAATGAGTACCAATTAAATATGCAATGAACAATAGTCAATATGGTATAAAACACAATGAACATTCTAATAAAACACAATGGACAACATATAAAAGACACAATGAACAGAAGAATAAAACACAATGAATAATAGACTTAAACACAATGAACAACATAGTAAAACACAATGTACACCTAAATACAAAACTCATTTGCGTAAAACACAATGAAAAGTATACTAAAAACACAATGAACAAAGTTAAATCATGTGTACACTAAAAAACATAAATAACATATTTATAAAGCATACATGCATACTATAACACAATGAACGAGCAGAAGACACAACGGAAAAGAAAACCCATTTAGCACGAATTTTTTTTTTCAATTTTAATGTAGCAATGTGGTACTCATATTAAAGATAAAAAAATGCTCGTTATTATGGTGAAATTTTTTTGAAAAAAAAATGTCGTGTGAAAAAGTCATAGACGTTTTAAAATGATGGGGGAATTGACATGTGCGTTACATGTGGAGAGAGAAAGTCAACAAATGTGGTTTTCCTTTTATGCCCTTCCTCTAATTCATTATTTATTTTTTTCAAATAAACTAATCTCAACCCTTCAAATATATGATCAATGGATCACAATCCTTCTCACCCTTTTTAGAAAAAGTGTCTTGTGTATTTGATTATAACCCTACTAGCTTTTATCCCGGGAGTGTCCCGGGGTTGAAAAATATAATAATTCTAATAATACTAATACTAATAGTAATAATTATTACTCTTGTAATTAAATAAATAAAAAATAACTTTGCTATAAGGTGACACCATGTGTTGCAGTGTTGCGCGATTCTTTCTCCTAGCTTCTCTTGATGAAGTATACCTATGCATCTTTAGAAGAGTAAAATTCCAATGAAAGCATGGCGCTTGGGCCGAATTTCAACATCGTAGATAAGAACCTGGTTTAAAAGAAAAAACATGATTAATGAATAACCTGAACACTTTGTGTTTTTTTTCCTGTATGAACAAAACCCCACAAAAAATAGTCGTTTTTTTCTCCGTTTTTTTATATAGCACTATGTAGGGATGGGCATACGGTCCCGAAAACAAATCCCGAACCGAAAAATACCAATCCCGTACCGAACCGAACCGAGGATGTTCGGTATCGGTATTGGTACCCACATTTAGAGGTTTTCGGTTTCGGTATTTTTGGTATCGGTACGGGATCGGTATTGTATCGGTATTTTAAGGTAAAATACCGATACCACATCGGTACCGTACCGATACCGAACCGATACCGATACCGTACCGGTATAATCGGTATCGGTATCGGTATTGATTTTTTGTACTTTTCGGTATCGATATTGTCAGGATCGGTATCGGTTCGGTACCGATACCGTCCCGAGCTCATCCCTAGCACTATGGTACTCGTTGGAAAGATAATAAAACGCTCGTTAATTTGGTGTAATTTTTTTATTTAAAAAATCTCGAATATAAAAAAATATTAATGTTTAAAAATTATGGGAGAAAACATAAGAGAGAAAAATTTAAATTTGTTTTTAAATTCTTTTTTCCTAAAATAACTCAATTTAATTTTAGTAATTGAGAATTGAGAGATAGAGAGATAAATTTAAGGTTTTATGTTTATCTTTTTTTTAATTAAAAAAGGAAATAATTCAAAAACACTAAAATCTTTCAATTATGATTTATGATGCCACGTGGCAGGTTTATGGAGAGGTTGAAAGCACCATTGCACGCAACGTTAGCAATGTTCAATTCTTTTATATATATAGATAGATATTTATAAATAATTTAAGTGGTTAAAAATATGTATAAGTGTTACCTAAACTAGAGGTGACATAAGATTCATGGATGCATTGGTGGACAAAGTTTTTTTATTAATTAGGATATTCAACGTTAAACTTTCTTAGATGACCTTTAAAAAGATTCAATGATCATAAAAAAGTTTATTGCTAATTCGATTATAAACCATCCTTAGAATTGTGTATTTTGTGGGATTTACTCGGAACAAGTTGTATATCTATCCATACATGTAGATATTTCAATCTTATATATACCCTAGCTGACCCTTACGGAGTTGAAAAATCTAATATGACGTATTAACCTATTGCAAATGGTTCAAGTTAACTAACCACAAAATCTCTCAATCACTGCATGTCCATAGTATTCTAATCAGTAATAACTCATATTCCCTAACCTAAAGTTAATCAGTAATCATCTAAACAATCACTTATGTAAGTTGCAACTATTCAAAAACTCATCACATCTCTTTAGTCTCTCATTAGAGTCAAAAACTCATCACATCTCTCTAATCTCTCACATTCTAATGACTCCTATAATTACTAACCTAATCAACTAAACAATCACTTAAGTTGGAAGTTGTAACCATTAAAAAACTTATCACATCTATGTACCAAGTCTCACAATACTAATATTGATACATAACCTAAAAGAATGTATAACTCTAATATTAACACCTATCATAAATGCTAAAAAAATGCATAACTCTGATACCAATATTCAATGCATAACCTAAAACAATGTATAACTTTAATATTAATATATGTCATAAAGGCTAAAAAATACATAGCTCGAATATTAATATTCAATACCTAACATAAAACAATCTATAAATCCAATGCTAACACCATAATCCTAATATTGTTTTACTTAACAGTAACCATAAACGGAATGGAGAGAAGTTATAGGACTTACCACCATAATCAGGTCCTAATCGGAATTATAAACGGAATCCAGATCCCATAACTACTATAACCACCACTGTATGAAGAATATGGTAGTATTGATCCGCAAATGCATTGCCAACAACTTGAGCACTCGGAAGAACAGCAGCAGGACTTACCGCCTGCGATGCCATCTGTACAGCACATTCGACATTGGGATTCAAATAACTTTTCTATAGAAGCATGTATAATAACACTATTAAACAATGAACACTAACATATCCAACCCCATAAATAAAATATCACATATATCTTTAAAAAACCCACAAACAACCACATACATCTAAAATCATATCCAGCCAAACACAACATAGTAACAAAGAAAGAATCAAAGACTAAGCAAGATAAAATTTTGAAATAAACCCTAATCAGCAAAACAAAAACAAAACAAACCCAAGTCAGCAAAATCAAACTATAAATTACAAAAGTAATCTAGATAACCTCAAATTAACTACTTTGTTCCTATCTATAACAATGGTACTCTTTTGATTTTACCCATAGAGCATACTTGTTGAAGAAAAAAATATAACCCGGATTCGCTTAATCATACTTCAAATGTAAATGGTCAAACTCGCATGCCTGAAGAAAAAATATACATAAAAAACAATCTTGATTATCTAATTCCAATATCTCTATTTAAAAAATGCTGAATATGAGAAGCCTCATAACATGCTTTAAGAAATGCTAATACTAACTACATGTTTCACATCCAACCATTATTGCCATTAACACACTCTTGGATAAACCTTTTGGATACAAAGAACAAACTAAATTTATAAACCCTAATTTAAACCATACCTTTTGAAAATTGGTCTCAATATCATTCTCCTCTTCCACCTTAATAATATCGCAAAGATGATCGATCAAGTTCAGCTCCCACATATTCTTCTGAGTAATTTCCTGCAGTACTCCACAATATATACACGTTTAGGATCAGGTACAAAACCTATTATTTGTGAGAAGTGTGAGAACCAATACTAGTGTTGTGACACCCGGCATGTTTGGCTTAAACATATTAGTAACATCTATGTCTACCTTAGCGAGAAACGTTTATAAACAAACTTAACTGGGTTAGTTGAGTCGGGTCAAGTTAGGATTGTCCAGGGTACAATGATCTGGAGGATCATTGGGAGTCGTTTTGGTAATACACTAGTACCGGGTTCCGTTGTTGGTGACATTACATGAACTAATTAAGTATATGTGTAGATTATGGGTCGTGTGGTGGACTATATACATAGATGTGTTTAAATGTTTAACCGACACACTAGACCGACCCGACATCCCGTTGGTGACCCATTACCCTAACTAATCAAGTACACATAGATTACACACAAGGTTCAAGCATAAAACACTTAGTTTGTATCAAAAATCTCATTTCTGCATCAGAACGGTCGAACCAGTCAGTTTTAAGTCTCCTTCGCACCTTTTCAGTCTCCTTCGCCCGTTTTACACTTCGTTCGACCGTTTGATGCCTCCTTCACCCGTTTAACCACATTCGCCCAACAAAACCCAGGTTCGACCCTGAGCCAATGGTTATAGTGAACTAGGACTGCATGTAGAGTCTGGTCTATAGCCGAGTCGCACACACTAGACGGTCACATACTTTGGGTCTATTAATGTGATACGTACTAACGTTGTCGGGGTGTCCTTACATCATCATCATGCTTCTCCGTTACATCATCCGCTTTTATTTGGGTTCTTACCTACTCTTGTCTTCTTCTTCTGGATTGAAGAAGGAGGGGCTGATTTGTTGGTTCTAGCACACACCTGCCTTCTTACACTTGCACCTATCGTTACACGTTGCTAAGTGGCGATATTCAGTGACTGGGGTCTGGATTAGGGGTACATCTGGAGAACCATGTAGAGCAGATTATCATTTCGGGTGCACACGAAATAATAAACTGGAATGCATGAAAATCCCGATGGACTTCGAGTTTGGATGTATGGTCCTGGATTTGTCCCTAGGTTAACTCTTGTAAATTTCTAGTGGTTGACACTGGAAGTGAATCTGAATCCCTCGATTCCTTGATTTGTTAGATCATGTCTGGTGCTCGCGGTGGTGAACGTCGTGGTGGCGGCGGTGGCCGTGCTGGCGGCGGTGGTCGTGCCGGAGGCGGTGGTCGTGGAAACATCAACATGACCCAAGCTGAATTGAACAACTTGCTCCAGCAGCAAGTGAACATGGCTATGGCTAATTTCCAGGCTGGGATTAATGCCATGGGTGGTGTTGGTGCCAATCCACCCCCACCTCAGTGCTCTTATAAGAAGTTTCGGGACTGTCAGCCCCATAACTTCGCTGGAACTGAGGGAGCGGTGGGACTGCTTCGATGGCTGGAGAAGGTGGAATCTGTGTTTGTTATGTGTAACTGTCCTGCTGGGGAAGGGAAATTGATCAATATTTTTGGTACCGGGTGAAGTATGCTACTACGACATTTGAGGGGCCTGCATTGTCGTGGTGGAATGCTACTACTCAGAACGTGGGATTGGGAGAGGCTATTGCTATGCCTTGGGCGGAGTTTGTGCAGCTGTTGAGAGGTGAGTACTGTCCAAGAGAGGAGATACAGAAGTTGGAGCATGAGGTCTGGAGCTACAAGATGGTTGGGTCTGAGATTGAAGAATACACCGTGAGGAGGAATGAGCTGGCGGTGTTGTGCCCTGATTTGCACACACCCGAGTACAGGAGGATCGAGCACTATGTGTCTGGACTAGTGCCCGAGATTGCTGGATTGGTGGCTGCTGGGAATCTTCCCACTATTGCTGAAGTTGTTCGATCAGCTCATCGGATGACTAACCTGAAGGTGGCAGAAGGCGTTTTGCCACCTAAGGGTGCTGCTGTGAAGGTTGCTGAGGGGAACAAGAGGAAATGGGATAGTGTGGGGAAGAGTGTGGTGCCAGCTCAGCCGGCGAAGAAGTTTGAGTCATCTGGGTCTTCTTCTGGGCAGAAGACGAGTGGGTATGTTGGGAAGCATCCCAAGTGTAACATGTGTGGCTTTCATCATTCTGGGGGTTGTGATAGGGCTCGTTGTCATCAGTGCCATCAGTTGGGTCACCATGCTAAGGATTGCAAGGTGGCACTCACCCCAACTCAGACTCCTGCGGCTACTCCTGCTCCTGCTGCTCAGGGGACTCAGGGGAGGCAGGGGTGTTATAACTGTGGTGACACGGGGCATTTCAAGCGTGACTGTCCCAAACTGAAGCAGTGCGATAATGGGAGGGGCGGGAACGGTAACGGGAACAACGGCGGCGGAGGCAGGACTGCACGTGCTTTCGTCATTGGATCTGCGGAGGCTAGGCAGGATCCAGACACAGTTACCGGTACGTTCCTTCTCAATGATCGCTATGTTTCTGTCTTGTTTGATTCTGGTGCCGATAGGAGTTTTGTATCTTTGGATATTAGTCGATTGCTAGATATATTACCCACACCTCTAGAGGCTAAGTACTTAATAGAATTGGCTGATGGTAAGAAAATCGAAGCGACACACACCCTTAGGGAATGTCGCTTGGAACTGTCGGGTTTGTCTTTCCCCATTGACCTTATGCCGGTACCCCTGGGTAGTTTTGATGTCGTGGTCGGCATGGATTTGTTATCATTGTATCGCGTGGAGATCGTTTGTTTTGACAAGGTTATTCGGATCCCTCTCCCTGATGGAGAGATTCTTTCAGTTCGTGGCGAGAAAAGCGGTGCTCCGCTGAGTATCATTTCTAGCATGAAAGCCCGTAAGTATCTTCGGAAGGGCTGTTCGGCCATTCTGGCACTTGTTAACGTTTCTACTGACGATGAGAAGAAGATCGAGGATATTCCGGTGGTTCGTGACTTTTCTGATGTGTTTCCTGATGATTTACCTGGTCTTCCTCCCCATCGTCAGGTTGAGTTTGGTATCGATCTTACTCCGGGCGCAGCTCCTATTGCCCGAGCTCCGTATCGCCTTGCACCTCCCGAGATGCAAGAGTTGTCCAGCCAGTTACAGGAACTCTTGGAAAAGGGTTTCATCCGACCGAGTTCTTCCCCGTGGGGAGCTCCTATTTTGTTTGTGAAGAAGAAGGATGGAAGTCTTCGCATGTGTATCGATTATCGCGAGCTGAACAAAGTGACCATCAAGAATCGTTATCCTCTTCCTCGCATTGATGATATCTTTGACCAGCTTCAGGGCTCCAGCTACTATTCGAAGATTGATTTGCGGTCCGGTTATCACCAGTTGCGCGTCAGGGAAGCTGACATTCAGAAGACTGCTTTTCGCACTCGTTATGGCCATTTTGAATTCTTGGTCATGCCTTTTGACCTCACTAACGCACCGGCGGTGTTCATGGATTTGATGAACCGCATTTGCAAACCTTACCTTGATAAGTTCGTCATCGTGTTCATTGACGACATTCTGATTTACTCCAAGAACAAGGCAGATCATGAGGAACATCTGCGGTTGGTCTTGGAACTTTTGAGACGGGAGCAGTTGTATGCTAAGTTCTCAAAGTGTGATTTTTGGTTACGGGAAGTTCAATTGCTAGGACATGTGGTGAATGAACTGGGAATTCATGTCGATCCGGCTAAGATCGAAGCTATTAAAGACTGGGAAGCACCAAAGACGCCATCTGAGGTGCGGCAATTCCTAGGTCTTGCGGGTTATTATCGTCGTTTCATTGAGGGATTTTCGAAGATCGCTTAACCCCTCACTACTCCTACCCAGATGGACCGAAAGTTCGACTGGGATGAACCACAAGAATCAGCGTTTCAGATGCTGAAGCTTAAACTTTGTTCTGCTCCTATCTTATCCTTGCCGGAGGGTACTGATGATTTCGTTGTGTACTTTGATGCTTCTATTCGTGGTCTCGGTTGCGTGTTGATGCAGCGCGGGAAGGTTATTGCTTATGCTTCTCGCCAACTCAAAGTTCATGAGAAGAACTACACTACTCATGACTTGGAACTGGGTGCGGTAGTTTTTGCGTTGAAAATCTGGAGACATTACTTGTACGGTACCAAGTGTGAAGTATATACCGATCACAAGAGTCTTCAGCATATTTTCGACCAGAAGGTGTTGAACATGCGACAGCGTCGCTGGGTTGAACTCCTGAACGATTATGACTGTGCCATCAAGTACCATCCTGGCAAGGCGAACGTTGTGGCGGACGCCTTGAGCAGGAAGGAGTCTGCGAATCCTCGCCGTGTCCGAGCCTTACAGCTCACCATTCATTCGTCGTTGCCTGACCGAATCCGTTCTGCACAATTGGAAGCCTTGAAGGAGGAAAACCTTAAGGCTGAAACTATGCACAGTGCTGACAAGCATCTTGAGCTCAGGACCGATGGCTTACACTATTTTGCAGGACGTGTTTGGGTCCCATTGTTCGGGGGATTGCGCGAGCTTGTTTTGGATGAAGCTCACAAATCCCGGTATTCCATTCACCCTGGCTCCGATAAGATGTATCAGGATTTGATGATACTTTATTGGTGGCCGAACATGAAAGCTGATATAGCTTCTTACGTCAGCAAATGTTTGACTTGTGCTAAAGTCAAGGTGGAGTATCAGAGGCCGTCTGGTCTCCTGCAACAACCAGAGGTTCCGGAATGGAAGTGGGAACGAATCACGATGTATTTTGTCACCAAGCTGCCAAGGTCACCTAGTGGTTACGATATGATCTGGGTGATTGTTGACCGGCTGACAAAATCGGCGCGTTTTATACCTATTAAGGAAACTGATGGACTCGAGCGGTTGGCTCGACTTTACCATAAGGAGGTGGTTGCTCGACACGGGGTGCCTGTTTCTATTATCTCTGATCGTGATTCTCGTTTCGCTTCACGTTTCTGGAAAGTTCTGCACAAGGCTTTGGGTACTCAGTTGGATATGAGTACGGCTTATCATCCGCAAACTGATGGACAGAGTGAGCGGACGATTCAAACCTTGGAAGACATGCTTCGGGCATGTGTTATCGATTTTGGCAAAAGTTGGGAGATTCAACTGCCGTTAGTGGAGTTCTCCTACAACAACAGCTATCACTCTAGCATCAAGGCAGCTCCGTTCGAGGCTCTTTACGGACGAAAATATCGATCACCACTTTGTTGGGCCGAGGTGGGCGAGAGCCAGCTCACTGGTCCGGAACTCGTGTACGAAACTTCGGAGAAAATCGTACAGATCCGTCAACGTTTGGCTGCTGCACGGGATCGTCGGAAGAGCTATGCCGATCGCCGTCGAAAACCTTTATAGTTCCAGGTTGGGGACAAGGTACTTCTGAAAGCTTCACCATGGAAGGGCGTCATACGCTTTGGAAAGCGTGGCAAGCTTAACCCTCGTTATGTTGGACCATTCGCAATCCTGGATCGGATTGGACCGATGGCATACAGACTTGACTTACCGACGGAGCTCGGTAGTGTGCACAACGTCTTCCATGTGTCTAACTTGAAGAAGTGTTTGGCTGATGAATCTCTCATTGTACCACTGGAAGAGATCAAGGTTGATGATCGTCTTCGCATTGTGGAGGAACCTGTCGAGATCCTCGACTACAAGATTCGTAGCCTTCATCGGAGTAAAATCCGCATCATTAAAGTCCGTCGGAACTCGAACCGTGGACCGGAGTTCACATGGGAACAGGAGGATCAGATGAAAGCTAAGCATCCTCATCTCTTCCCGAAGCGCGCGTTTGAATCGAGGCATGTTACTGCTGAAGCGGAATGAATCTCGGGTCGAGATTCCTTTCAACGTGGGGATGATGTGACATCCGGTAATTTGCTTTTTCGTTCTGTTCTTTTCGTTTCTTTCTTTTTGGGGCTTTGCGCAATTTTCAGGACGAAAATTCTTTCAACGTGGGGATGATGTGACACCCGGCATGTTTGGCTTAAACATATTAGTAACATCTAAGTCTACCTTAGCGAGAAACATTTATAAACAAACTTAACTGGGTTAGTTGAGTCGGGTCAAGTTAGGATTGTCCAGGGTACAATGATCTGGAGGATCATTGGGAGTCGTTTTGGTAATACACTAGTACCGGGTTCCGTTGTTGGTGACATTACATGAACTAATTAAGTATATGTGTAGATTATGGGTCGTGTGGTGGATTATATACATAGATGTGTTTAAATGATGTGTAAATGATTATCTATGCTTAAATATGTTAAATATAGACTAAGGATGCATGCTTATGTGTTAAGATGTGTTAGAATGCGTTAAACACGACAAACTGGAAAACTAGTCAAAAAGGAATCCTGGTTCGACCACTTCGAGTGGTCGAAGGAGGAAAATTGTCTGGTTCGACCCTTTGTAGATGGGCGAACCAGGGAAGTGGAATTGGAGGAATTCCCTTCGACCAGAACAGGGCTCATTCGACCCTGTGAAAGGGTCGAAGGAGACCTTCGACCATTGAAATGGTGCGAAGGAGATTTAGTATAAATACCAACCTTTGTCATTTTTCATCATTTCACAAACCCTAACCGTCCCAAAACGCTCTCAAACGATCTAAAACACTAAGGAAGGAGTTTTTGCTCTTCTTTTTCATAATCTAACCTATCTACAACATCTAAACAAGAATCCAAGGTGTGTTCATAATCCTAAACCTTTTTAAAAGCATTTTAATTCGTTTTCATCTAACCCTAATTGTCCAGATCTGTTCTAAGGGTGTTTTATGATTAAAAACCTTTTTAACATCATTCTAAATCAAAACATTATCATTCAACATAGGTTTCATGGTGAATAACATATGTAAATTGTATATTATGTGGTGTTGTGTGTTGTTCAATGATTTGCTGCTATATCTATGATAGAAACATGATATAGGATTGTTATTGATGTTGGAATATTGTTGTTTAGGGTTAGGATTGGATATGATGATATTATGGGTATTTGGGGGATTTAAACTTGATGCATGATATTTATGATCAATAGAATTGATAAGAAAAGATCGGATAATCGAAAAATTGAGTATTTTAAGCTAAGCATGAATCGATTTCAAAAGTTTCCAAATTGGGTAAATTATTCATGCATGAAAGTGATGTTTCCATAATCTTTACCATTTTGGGAAAGGGCTGAAACGGACGTAATATCGGGGGAAATCGGTGGGATTTTGTAGGGATAAGTTATCCATGCTTGACTGCTGTGTTTGATGATGTTTCGAGTCGTTTTGAATGTGTTTGAAGCGTTTTTAGGAAAAATTTCACAACAGGGGCGAACCTGGCCTCCTTCGACCGATCGAAGGTGCGAAGGAGGAAAACCAGGGTCGAACCTGGGTTTTGTTGGGCGAATGTGGTTAAACGGGCGAAGGAGGCATCAAACGGTCGAACGAAGTGTAAAACAGGCGAAGGAGACTGAAAAGGTGCGAAGGAGACTTAAAACTGACTGGTTCGACCGTTCTGGTGCAGAAATGAGATTTTTGATACAAACTAAGTGTTTTATGCTTGAACCTTGTGTGTAATCTATGTGTACTTGATTAGTTAGGGTAATGGGTCACCAACGGGATGTCGGGTCGGTCTAGTGTGTCGGTTAAACATTTAAACACGTTTTAAATCATACTTGGTTACGATCTGGACAATCGGGGACTAGATAACCTTATGGTTATTAGTCGGAACACTTATGTGAACATTTTGATAGATCTCCGGTAGAGGGATTATCAAGGGCTAAACATCTTTACTTGTAATTGAAGAACGCTATCTAAGGTGAGTTCACGGCCCCACTTTTACTGCTTTAACTTTTGGGGGAGAAAACATGCGCTAAATTGTTTTGGTAACATATGTCATACTATGGTTTTAACTTTATATTGCTATACGATCTTTGGAAAGTCCCGGGGGAAACCATGAATGTGCGGGGATGCACAACGGGGGAAATGTGGATAGATCTATTGGGCGTGACCTGCCCCACTCGTCGGCTTGGAGGGCCGGGCGGGTGCATATTGTCTCGAACAGGAACATCATCATGCTGAACATACGGGCTGCTTAAACATGCTAAACATTGCTAAACGTGTCTAGTAATGGTTTCCAATCGTAGTAGTAATAAAACATACGCCTAGCTAGCGTACTTGGTAACATTGATATAGTATGGACATGGTAATGTTTTGGTATCTTATTGAACAAACCTATGAACTCACCAGCATTATATGTTGACATCTTTTTGGCATGTTTTTCTCAGGTCGCTAAGGTAGCAACGAATGGAACTAGGCGCACGGGTCTGCATTGGCGTCTAGGCATAGTTGCATGTTTTGTAATAAAAGTATTTTGAATAACTTTTGAGATGATAGCATAGTTGATTAAATGCTACTTAGACGCTTCCGCTTATAAAATTGTTGGTTGTGTCTCTTTACGCTTTTCATATAGAGTTGTTTATTGTGACCGTTGACTTGGATCCTGGTTTGTCATGCGCCTCGCGGTGAAACCCCGCAAGTGGTAATTTGAGGGTGTGACAAGTGTGACACATGACAGCCTATTTTATTATATAGAAGGGTGTCAATGTAATTTGCATTGCTAATGTTAATTTTAGGAGATAATTGTTAATTAATTACGTGATTAATTATGAGCATTCTTAGGGATTTTTGTTTCACATTGAACGAATATTTATGGAGTATTTATAAACATTCAGGACATTCATCATTCATTTACTGAATTATCTTCGACCAAACGTCATAGTGTTTTAACAATCAACGTATGGTGTTTTATGTTTAAGGTAGTTTTTTAGTTTTTTTTTATACAATGCATGGTGTTTTATTTTAGTCTTTGTAAAGGGTGTTAATCTTACATGGTATTTTACCAATTACAAATTTTTAAAGTGTACAAAAATAAAACCAACTTATATGACCATATGAAGATAAAACACATAAATATGAATATAAAACACCCCACTGTAATACAGTAACCATCATGAAAATATAACACATTATTATGAATGTAAAAATAATCCACCATGAAACACACCAATGAAAATAAAACACCTTGATATTTATAACACATGCGTTGGGTGTTTTATGTTAAAACATGTTGAAGTAACAAAAGAACTTAAAACACAACATATTTTAGAACAAAACACCATAATAAAAATACCAATGTTCCAACACACTAAAAAACAACGGCTAGCATCATCAAAAATAATAATAATAAAATACTAATATAGGAAGGGGGAGCAACAAGTGTAACGTTCAAAAAAAGAGTTATCATAGTTGAGAGGTGGCGGCTCCAATCATCTTCATGGGGAGCATCATCACATCGAAACACACAAAAAATAGATAATTCCCATCCTTTTTCTTTGTTTGTTCTGCACAAAATCCAACACAACCATTTGTAGATTCTCCCCAAAACACTTTTATCCACAGGGATGGTCTTTTTTTTAGATTGCAGATGATGGCGGTGAGAAGAGAGAGAGAGAGAGAAAAAGAGAGAGGAACGAGATTTTGAGATGGAAGGGTGATAAATATGTTTCCATCTTTTAAGGTCTCTCAATTAAATGTGGGTGACGATTTTACTTTAATACCCCTTAGCCATTTAATTTATTATTGTGATACCCTGAAAATTCAGGTTCTCACTTTAACTAAACTCTAGTTACATTTCCTTGCATTATACTTAACTAGGGTTAGTTAGATAAGACATACGTGCATGGTTGTGAGTCAATGTGTGATTGCATGATTAGTGAACCTCGGACGTTGGTGAAAAATAAACTTATGTGAAAACCATACGTGATTATGTGAACCTAAACCGAACACGTTAATAGAAATCATTAAAAGTGGAGCATGAGGTTGATTAGGGTCTTAATGCATGGGGTTACACTTGTTACGGTCCGAAATAGCGAAAAAGTCAAAGGATAACGCGTCGGGAGACGAAACGAAGCAAGAGCGCGCCACCCGGACCTGTGAGCGGCCGCTCACAGGCACCGAGCGGCCGCTCGAAGTGACCTGACGGGTCTTAACCGCCTCAAACTTATATTTAAGCATCCTAAACTCCCATGCAACCCCCATACTCAACCCTAATCGCCCCCTTACTGCCCCACACGAATATTTCACTCAAACAACCTCTGCTAAGGCTCAAGATCATCAATTGGGAGGCTCCAAGGCGCGCGATTGATCGATTGAGAGAGCTAAGGGTATATCTTACGATTTCTTATGCTTCTATCTTGTGTTTTCATTAATAAAAATCATATAATAAGTTTGTCCAGGTCTGAATGAGTTTATAAAACATTAAAGCATGAATCTTTTTGAAGATTAAATGGATTAAACATACTCATAAACGCTTAGTAACATCGTAGGATACTTGTTGCGCAAGTAATTGGTGTTTTGATTCTTAAAGATTTGATCTTGACATGTTTAATCATAGAATCTGATGAAATAGGTATTAGGAATGTTTTGTGTTGATGATTGATGAATGATAATAGTTTTTGTGCACATGGTAGGCGATTAAAGTATGATTTAGGCGAAACTAAAAATCTGGACAGAATGGTTAGTCAAATTTGTAGGAGCTGTAACACGGCTCTAACATAATAATTTTAGTGTTTTCTTGGCATGGTTAGGTCACACCTGGTCTTAGCTTTTCATAATGGGTAAAATCATGTGTTTTGGACGTCGGATGAGTTGTTTTTGGAATTTTAATTGATTAGGGGTCATATCAGATTTTCGGATTTGTAAATTGGGCTAACTTTAAATGGTCATAACTTGAGATTTACAAGGAGTTAGGTTATGAAATTTTTACAGTAGGTCAATACTGGAAAAATAGAGCTTTTCCAAGTGGATTCATCTCGTTTGGATGAATACATAATTTTTAAGAATTTTCCTACTAAACTGACCTGTTGTGGAAATTTTCTGAACACTGCTGTGTTGTACGAATTTTTATAATTTTTGTGTTTGGAATTAAGACAAAATAAAAATAGGTATTGCCAATTGAATCCCAAAGATAATTCAGTAAAAATTTGGGAGGATAACTCACTGGTCTACTATTTTAAATAAATTCGTTTTGATGGCGCACAATCTGTCCTGAAAACACAGATTGTGTATTATGTGCTTATGTGATTACTTGAGGTCTTAGGTGGTCTAAAATTGACATATAACGGAAGTACACATGTTTACGACACATACGGGCTGTAGAAACTAATTATAACCAACTCATTCACCAACGAGTCCGTAGGGTTTACTATTGCATGTAGAATCACTAGGCGTCGCATACACACTTTTGAATATTTAAAACGCCTTGGACAAACGAGTTATATGGTGTAATGATGTTACGCCTATACTCACGTAGTGACACTGTTATTAGGGTGTCGGTAGCATATAATACTTGCTGTTCGGATTCTTTGCTTACGCGATAAGGTGAGTTTCACTACTTTTTTTTTCTCAAAGCATGCGTCTCGGGTGAGACTACATTGGTAACGTTTTCTAGTCTGTATTGAAACAACTTTCTTTTACACATCCCGGGTTTGGGGTGCATGGTTCACGTGGTGAATCTATTTTTACTAATTCATATATATGTCCTTGATGAACTAAACCAAACACATCTTTTAAGTCCTTCAAAATACCGAATCAATTGCCGGTTGGGCAAACGGGTTAATTAGTTGATAGCGCTATTAGGTCTAACAAACCTCACATCGTGCTGGGAGCACGGATGTGAACTATTAGCTTCAAACATAATCATTGTCGATGGACAATGATGCAAGGCATCTTTATCCCGGTTATGGGAACTTGTTCATTAGTAGTTCGGTATTCGCCGGTTTTAGTTATCATGAGTGGGCTAGCTACCCCTGACATTTGAATTAGCTATTGTTTACAGGGTCTGAGGGACCAACGTTGTACACTTGACTTTTGGGGTTTTAAGAACCTACGTTATTATTTACATCGCTTACTTATATAGTGAACTCACCGACTTTATGTTGACACATTTTAGCATGCTTTGCAGGTCCTTAGGTACGGAGCACGTTTTAGGGCATGCATCATTCGTGTCTTGGGTTATGGATATTTATTATTTCGTACTTATTAACTTTGGTTTTGGGCGCGTTGTCTTGCGCAGACTTTTGCAAATGTTTTACTTTGTTTACGCTTCCGCATTACTTTAAATTGCTTGGTTAAACTTTGAAACTTTTTCTTAAAAACGAACTAAATGGTTTGGGCATTTAGAGTCGTTCATGATACTTATGGCTATGGGTCCTGGTTTGTCATGCACCTCGCGGTAAAACTCCGCAGTGGAAATTTGAGGGTGTGACAATTATTAATAACATAACACTAATTACCAAAATGACACTCAATTAATCCACACCGTAGATTAAAATTATCTAATGGCCAAAACACCTTTTCACCCTTCTCACACAAAACACATTTTGTACAGGATCTTGACCCTATAATAAAAACAAAAATCATCTCTTCAATTCCATTACTGAATCTAGTAAATCTCTAAACATACACTTTCAAACAATTATTATTACACTCCACTAAAAAAATAAAAAAAATAAGAAAAAAATCATATCATCAATTTCATGCTTGAATCTAGTTAATAATAATAATAATAATAATAATAATAATAATAATGTAGGTATAAAGAAGAAACCTTGGCGGCTTTCCAAAGTCGGAAATCGTCTTCCATGGTCCGAATGACGTCGTCGGCAAGAGCTCCCATGGCGTTGGCGGTAACGGAGTGGCTGCAGATTGTGGTGGTGCTGTTTGTATATACGAAGAAGAAGGTTTATGTTTGTTTTTTTTTAAATTGAGAGGGTTTCTGCAGATTGTGGTGGTGTTGTTTGTATATACAAAGAAGAGTGTTTATATATTTTTATCAGAAGAAGTTTTAAAGAACACAAACGCATTACGTCTGTAGCTGTTGCTACGACCGCATTTGTCTTTTAATCTCCATAGCTTGGACTGTCTTCAACCTTGCCGAAGATCTTGGCTGCTACATAAAAAAGGGGAGGATGAGCGGCAGCGGATAGTGGTGGTGGAGGTAGCGGCGATCGGAGAGGAAGAGGAGGGGGAGAGAGAGGTGAGGTGAAAGTTTTGTTTTAGGGTTTGTGATGAGGGGATATAATAGAGAGAGGAGAAAGATGGAAGAGAATATTAAAGAGATAAAGAATTGAGAGAAGAAGATTAAGGGTTTCAAAAAAAAATTAATATAACAAAAACGAAAAAAAACAAATTATTGCACCTCATTATGTCACGTGGCACAATCAAAAGAGGGTTGAAGCCACCATTAAATGTCACGTCAGCAAACTTCAATTATTTTATATAGATTTATAGATTATAGATTATGAAATATGAAATACGAAATATTTCCATTGTTACTATCTACCAAAATAACAACAAAACTATCCTCTAGGGTTTGTTTAAATTTAATATCCAAAGTGTGTGGGGGCTTGTGTAATTACCTTTGATAACAATTACGATGTCTCCTAGTTAATTATGACGTATTGGATTTATATCAAGAATAGTTTCAATTATAACAAATTGACAGAGATATTTTTTTCCGTTACTAAGATATTATTTAACTAGTTTATCATTCCGAGTGTCAAAGAATAAACAAATCTAGTATGAAGTGATAAAATGCGTATGATATAAAAGGAATAAGCCGTTTTTTAGTTTTTTTTTTTTATAAAGGATTAACACTTGTCCCTGTACAAATGTCATTTCTCAATACATTATAAATTTGCTATGTGAACCCGAAAAAAAAGGCAAATTGGTATCAAAGGATATGTCATGATAATAATGGTAGGTGATTCTCTAAATGTCTCATGTGTAAAGTGAGTATATGTTAATAATTGACATACTCGATCAATTTTCACTGAATTAAACAATCAATAGGTGAGCAATGAAGATCCATTTTAAACATAAATAAACATGATCTAACTACTATCGACTAAAAAGATTATAGGATAGTAACTTTTCATGTTTTCAGACTATTTTCTCTACTAATATACAATTTAAGTATCTATTTCTTTAATCACCACATAAAAAAGTTGGAATTTTTTTTGTATAGCACTATGGTATTCGTTGGAAAGATAATAAAACACTCGTTAATTTGGTGTTTTTAAAAAATGTTGTATATAAAAGTTATTAATGTTCAAAAATCGTGAGAGAAAGTGCATGTGTCATACCTTTAATTGTTAAGGGTATGGATGACCTCATTAAGTGTCATATGTCCCGCCCCTTTTCTTATAAATATATAGAGAGATTTTTTTGTGGGGTGGATGGGTGGTTTAGGTTTTTGCGTAAGCGATTTAAGTTTTTTGGTGAGGTTGGGGTGGAATTAGGTTTTTGGGCGGGGTAAGTTGGGGGTGGGGGTTTAGGTTTTTAGGTTATACTAAACATATGCAGTAGCGATTTTTGGTTATTCTACAAAGACTACAAAAAATGAGAAAGGTGAGAAGCTACTAGAAAATAATATGTGTCCAAATGATTAAACAAATGTAAATGGTAATTTTATCAAAAGAATAAGCACCTACAAGTCACATGTCATTTTCACCTTCATTTTTAAACGTAACTTTTTTTTTACGTCATCTTTTAAAAAAAATTATACCATAAATTGAGCGTTTTTTTATCTATATCTATACTACATTATAAAGGGGGGGGGGGACATGGACAAATATATCTATATTGTTAAAGTTAAGATGGCATATGAAGAGTCACAAGTATAATTCTCTATTTTTTACCTCTTTTCTTCCCTTTATGCCCTTATGTACAATTTTTAATACCAATTATACAAATTACTAATGCAAGTTATTCTAGATGATTGTTTTGAAATTGAACATTCATTCAAGCCTTTAAATACGTAAAGGTGGGTTCTTCCCCTTAAAGTTACATGTGCTTTAGGACCGGTGTGGGACGGACAAAAAAATACGCGCTTTGTTATTTCTAGATGCTTTAGGACCGATATACTTATTTTTTTTCCTTCGTTGTACCTTTAATTGTTACTTTTTTCTCTGTTTTTTATCATTATTTCTAAACATCAAATATAATAAGCATGTTACTGTGTTCGTTTTTACTACATTTGGTTTTTAAGAATTGCATATTTTTTAGTGCATTTGTTTGCAACCCAAGAGTTTATACCAATGATTTCAAGAAGTTCATCCATCAAAGTTTGCAACCATATGTTATTGTCTAGGTATATAATGCTAATCTAAAAGTGTGATGTTAGTCGAGCCAAACGAATGAGCCGAGCCGACCTTGGCTCTGCCTTGGATCATTTAGATATTGATTAACCAAAACCGAAATAATCAAAACCAATCGGCTTTTGAAACACCTTAACCGGAAATTTTGGTATTGGTTACGGCTCCAAACCAAAATACTGGCCTGTTCACACCCCTAAAATCACTAATCTAAATATTATGTTACCCGCCGCAACGCGCGGGCACCCCACTAGTATTTAATACGAGTACCATGTTGTTATAATTTTGAAAAAAATCGAAAACCCAGTTGCGTAAGACACAATAGAAATAACGTAAAACACAATGCGTACCAGTTAAAAATGCAATTTTGGATTATGTCTTTTGTTGTACTCATGGGTGTAAATAATCTGCAAATATTAACAACTCAAATTAAAAAAAAAAAAAAAAAAAAAAAAAAAAAAAAAAAACTTTCAAAAATATGCATGCGTTTTATGATATATCAAATGCGTTTTATTAGTATGAGGAACTTATAGTTAGCATGGCAATGGGCCCATTATACTGATCTTTCCTCCATCCGGCCTTTGTTCTGTTTAGACATTCTAGCAGGCATGAATACCAGTTCATATTTGGTATTTCATCTTCATTGTCAACACTAAGCAAAAATCTTTGGTTAACTTTGGTTGATTTGGTTATCTCACCAAAAACTGTGTTCTACAATAGCAGGAAGTTAAGTTTAAACATTCGCCCACCTTTAACTTATTCTTCAACAACTCTCAAAACTTGACCAACACTTGGTGTAGATGTTACGAATTGAGACTTGAATTCATCTATTGTTGAATCTGCACCTTTTTTTGGCCTTCCGTGCTCTAACACTGGAATAGTTCCCATCGGAATCCCGAAACATTCTTGAACCAAAGAACTAGTTATTTTGATCCTCCAATTCCCAACATTAATTGTTCTTCTTGTTTCGTCATAATTTGATAACAACCAGTAACCTAGCCTGGTTTGAATTGAATTTATATTGATATCCAGTACAGAACCAAATCCCATACTCCTAACAGCTTCTTTTTGTTCATCTGTGTACTCTTTCACATTCTTTACAAAATCTGCGAGAGAACATCTAAGTTTCAACTTTTATCCCAGTATTCAATGAACGGCGTTTCTATTTTTGCTTTCCCTTCCTTTTGTTTTAATTTTTAATGGCTTTACAAAATCACCATCCGAATCACTCTCTGAATCTTTCTTACTTTGTTTCTTTCTTTTTTTCTCTTTATGAACATTTTCCTTTTGAACAACTTTTTCCTTTTGAACAACCTTTTTTTGGTTTCTCTATAACTTTCTTTAAGTTTCTAAAATCTTTTACAGGAGTTTGGAAATCATCATCACACCTTGTATCCCTTGGTTGTTCTGCTTAAGACATCAAAACAAACACAACAATGCACAATTTTACATTAGGATGAAAGCATGTTGCAAACTACAATGGGCTAATGCGTTTTATTATTTCACTGAAGGCGTTTTACTTTATGCTATGACAGTCTGAGTATCATTAGTAAAACGCGTCTACTAACTTTACAAAACGCATTTATAACAAAATCATCCAATTTTTAACACAACAGATCACTAAACATCATATTCATCAGTAACATTAGTAAAATGCATTCATAATTAATTAAAACGCCTTTTTAATCACATTCACCCAATTTTTTAAAACAACAAAACAACAAACCATCATATCCATCAGTAACATCAGTAAAACGCCTTCATAAACATATAAAAAAACCTTTATAATCACATTCGTCCAACTTTAAAACACAAAAATCATCTAATGCATCAATAAAATCATAAAACGCCTCTATTACTTTCATCAACACATCTAAAACGCCTCTTATAATTTCATAAAAAATATGTGTTAAATCGATATGTTCATCTTTCAAATCTTAAAAAACCGCCTTCAACAATTTCATAAATATGATCTAAAACATACCTGTAGTTGTCCCCTTCGAAGGCCTATCATGATTCATTTTGCTTCTTCGTTCTCTTCCTTTCTCAATTGATTATTTTCTTAATCAAACAAAATGAAAATAATTATATGAACATTTACCTGATTTGCATTTTGGAGCCATAATCCTTCTTTGATCGACTGTTTTTTTTTCTTCGTTCTATTCGTGCTCTGTTATTTGTGTTTCAGAGAATTTGATTTTTGTGTGTGTTTTCTTTTTGTGAATTCCACGATTATTGTTTTGATTTAGTAACCATCCATAAATGAGATGAATTGGGCGGTTTTATTAAAAAAAATTCAAATTATTATAGTTGCAATTTGTCTAATTTACCCTCCTGTTGTTAACTGTTTCTTTAAAACACTGGTGGGAATTTAATTGGCGATCATCTTGATTAAAACGCAATGGAGGGTCAGGATCCCTTCTTACACTTTGTATTTTAAGGAGACTTTGTACAATAGCATCTCTCAACAAATATATACACACACAGTAACCAAATTGTAACTTCTCAATCTCATCTGAACACTTTTATCATAGGCATCAGGTACGATTTCTCTTTATAAGTTAATTTAATTACCATAATATTAAAAGTATCTACAATATTAGAAATAGGATTTAGGATCATGGCTGGTGTTAGGTAACCTAAACTTAATTTTGGCATAGATTGATCAGCTATGCTTAAACTAGGTAGGGTTATCCGAAGCCAGCCATGGTACCGACTAGTTAGTACCCACTCCTTATTTAACTAGTATCCAAGATTGTCATGGTCTTGATTAGGGAACCAAGTTTGGATTGATTAGACTAAACATCTATAAAGCAAAGGTTAGTGTTACATACCTCTGGAAGTATATATAATATATGCTGATTATGTGTTAGAACTATATGGATGTTATTATAGTTCTTATCTGATCACGTATAATTGAATGTTATGTTAGTATATTGGTATATGTTGAATTGGATAGGAGTTTTCTGATTTAACATGAGATCGTTGGATGTTGGCGATCTTGGTGAATTATTGGACTCAAATGGATGTTTTCTAATCCAATAAATTATATTTGAATGTTATAGTAGTGTATATTGAATCAGATAGGAGTTTTCTGATTTAACATGAGATCGCTGGAAGTTGGCGATCTTGGTGGATTATTGAACACAGATGGATGTTTTCTGATCCAATAAATAATCGCATGGGAGTTTTGCGATATAGACCATATGGAAGTGGTAGGGTTCTAAATTGTTGTGTGTTGTTATTGTGGTTATGTGACATGGTGATCTAATGTACACTCACTTAGCAAAAGCTAACGGGTAGTTATATGGTGATCGAACGTGTTTTTGGTAAAATATCATGAACAATAGTCAAACTTGTTTTGGCAAACTAACGGTTATACAATAATACTTTTTATGGGATAAAAGTTTGACGTTTTGTATAATTAAATTGGGACCTTCCGCTTAAACTCTGATATAAGGTGTGTTTAGAATAAATAAATAAATAATTATGGGTGTTTCACGGTGGTGCTGTGAAGGGTGGAGAGTGAAGGCGGGACCGTGAAGGTGGTCGGCTGGAAGTAAAAGAAGGCAGGGTTGTGGAGTGTGGAGAAGAAGGGACATGGGGCTGTGAAGTGTGGATAACGTCTGGTAAGTGATATTGGTTAGAATGTTATGGTTAGGGTTAAGTTTTTAGAACATACGAATTAAGGTACTTTGCGAAAGGAAATAAATAATAAAAATACATTTAGTTTAATTAAATGAAAAAAATAAACAAACGAACATAAACGAACTTTCCGCCAAACAGTTCACTAACAGTTAATGAACGTTCGGTTCACTTACAGACCTACTAAATATTGTTTCATGCCGTAAGGCTGGCCGGTATGCAGACGCCCCCAACCCCACGTCCCTTCCATTTTGCCTCGTCCCGGTTGCGTACACCGCCCCCTCCCCCGTCCCAAACTCCCCACGTCCCTTCCGTCTTTGTGAGGACATACAAGACGAACCAATCACCATTTTTCTTTTTTTATTTTTATTATTTTTTTTTTTTTTTTGAATTTGAACCAATAGGGTGTTTTCCTTTTATTTTGTTTTTATTTTTTTTGAATGCTTGAGACATGGAGTGTTGGTGTCTCCACACCCCACTCATCTATACTATATTATAATGCATAAGGGATGGGTAGTTTAAGATACCCAAAAGTTAAAAACTTATTTATCATTAATAACCCTGAAATGAGGGTAAAATAGTCATTCATACATTATTTACATTTTAATACTCTATCTTAGTTACACTTTAATCCCTTAAACTTTACTTAATTTTTGCTTATTTAAATTATAGTTAAACTTCTTTTTCTTATTCTAAGCAAACCATCACCCATATTTTTTAAATAGTCATGTTTTTTTGCATACGTTTATACTTTTATAAAAAAAATTACATCATAATAATGAGTGTTTTATTATTTTTAATTTGAGAATAGTATTGTTATTTTTTTTATTTAAAAATCTTTATGTGATACGAGATTAACGATATCTAAGGGTGAGCAATAACTAAACCGTTCACCGAAGCCAAACAAAAAAAAAAATAGACAAAACTGAACCAAAATCTATGAATGGTTCGATTTCGGTTTGTTAATTTTGGTTAACTTAGGGTACAAAAAAACCGATATTAGGTTAACTCGGTTTTGGTTAATTTTCAGTTTGGTTTTGTATGTTTTTGTTCGATCTCGGTTTTGAGGGTTCAGTTATTGTTCACCCCTAGATATTGTTAATCATGTAAAAAATCAAATTTGTAATTAAAAGTATATAGCAAAATTATACTCTAATATGGTTTGAAGCTGAGTAGATATGTTTTTGAATTGTAGTAGCGGTATAAATAGAAGGGGGTTTTAAATTTTTAGCTTTTATACCTAGGCTTGTAAATGAACCGAATGAACATAAGCGGACGTTCACGAACATAATAAATGTGAACGGGTTTGTATTACTGAAAAAACCCAATTACTAATTGGTTATATATTCATACAAGTAACTAAAGCCCAATTTATGTTTATATTTATGTAAATATAACTACGTATGTAATTAATAAACTTAAACGGACATAAATAAAAGAACACGTTCACGAACATAAATGAACAAACACAACGTTTGTTCATGTTCGTTCATTTAACTAAACAAACAAGTTTTTTGTTCGTTTATTAAATAAATGACAAAAACAAACTTCCCATCGTACAAGTTCACGAACAGCTCATGAACATTCGGTTCGTTTACAAGCCTATTTTTACCTCTATATCATGTACTTCTAGGCAAAAAAAAATAAAATAAATAAAATAAATTAGCCAAAGTTAGTTTTTGTTATTCACCAAAATTAACTAAACCAGACTAAAAACCGATAATCTAACAATACTAACCGAATGAAAGAACTAATTGTATAATAAGATTGATTAAATGATGACTTTTGATTTTAGTTTCGGTTAAGGCTAATAATCGAACTTAATCAAACCATAAACACCCTTAAAAGTGTTTGTGTTCCCCGCTACATCGCGCGAGCACTCTACTAGTGTCTCAAAATGCTTGAGACATCAATATGTTGAGGTGACATCCTACGTGGCACTGAGACATAACATCTTTTATCACGCGCGGGGTTATTAAAATATAAGGGGGGACGGGGCGCTACCAGAATTGGGCACGGGTACCCCTTTACCAGCACGGTAACACCACCGCCACATGTGCTGGTAGGGTTCTCGTGGACCGTTTTCTGGTTGTTGTTACCGTGCTGGTACAAAGAAACGGTCTTTTTCTTGACCAATGATAATATGCCACGTTTTACCTTTACCTTCACCTTTAACCGTGATATTTTGATCGTGTTTTATATTTGACTGTTTACATTTTGACCTTGGTTTATGTTTTACCCCTATACAAATCATACTTTCACATAACATAAACACGGTGAACTTTCATTAAAAATTTAAACACCATTAAACATTAAACAACCGTAAACATTAATTATTAATTATATCTCGCAACAATCATCATGACGCAAAATGGGTGAAGTTAGTCATTTGTTCACGGTAGTAGCTGCCACGAGTGAGTTGGATTGCAATGTTTTCTTGAACATTAGGGTGCCTCTTCATCGTGGCTTCATAAAGGACGTTTCAACGGAGACACCTAAACCAGAGAAGAAACCACCTACGAACGATCGAATCCTTGGAGCAGTCATTTGTGCCGGTTAAATTATTGAATATCCCCGACACCCGGTGCCAAAACGAAATTGGGGTATCGACTTCATGAACCCATGTGTTTCTCACTACGAGGTAGGCCCTCGTTAACGCGATATCCTCATTTGCATTCCACGGGACCATTTTTACGAAACGATTAAAGTATAACCGGGTTATTGTGTGATTTTGTTGTGTTTGATTAAGGTGTTTTATAGACCAAACCGTAACGGTACAGATTCCAATGGTTGCAACGGTTTAAATGTAACGGTAACAAAATTAATTACCGTCTGACTGTACAACGGTTAGTTTTCTCAATTTTAAATGAAATATCATGAAATAATCAGTGGAGTGTTGCCTACAAAAAAAGTGTTTCAGTGAAGTAAATCAGTGAAGTGACGTGGCATTGCAGGATTGGTTAAAATCAGTGAAAGAAAACTAAACTCTACAAGGGCCCCTTATACCCTAAGTTTCCTTGAATAAAATGGTCATCTATGTTACCTTATTAAGGAGGAGAGATAGACAAGAAGGTAATTTCCTCACATTTTTTAGATGGCATATGAAAGGTTTGTTGCTTTACACCCTAAATGTCATGACAATCTTTCCTATACTACCCTTCTCTTGCAAAACCACTTGTACGTATGTTCAGTTTCACATTCTATGTCACCGCCCTCATCAATGTTCAATTGAAAGCTTTAGATAACTGATATTCTCTTCCTCTTCGTAACCGTTTTGGTGATGGTTATATTTGCTATTAATACTCAACGACCCCCTTTATATTCCTCAAAACCCTGCATCTGCTCACTACTCCTTAAAAACTACAAATAAAAATGCATTCTCACAACTCCTTTAAAGCCATTTTTTTTGTTTCAAACAGGTCAAATGAGAATACATCCAAAGGGGATTGTTGAAATGAGTCGAACGGGTTCGCATCGTTCCGATGAAGAAACCTTTTTTATATAAAAATCGACTTGACAAAAGAATTGTTGCTGGTGGTCTTGAACGACCAAGCACTAAGATGGCTATATGTTCAGGTGGAAGAAACAATAATAGATTCTTTGATCGTGATCGTGGCGGAATTGTGCTCCTTGAAAATAGAAACAGAGAGGTTAATTTAATAGCAAGTGTATCTAACAAAACATTGGATGAGACACACGATTAAGATTGAGACAACTAAAGATGGCTTGAAAAATGATGTTAATCAACATGATGAGGTAAATGATTATTTGAAAGTAACTTATTATATGCTTTCATAACTAATTAGTTTTCTATCTATAAGGTTTAACGTACTGTAACATGAAGTTAAATGCTAAAGATGGAAACATGGGCTGATGAGATGGTTTGCCACATATTATCAATTGCAAAGAAACTTGGTGAGGATGCCACCATTCAAGGCTCAACAACATTCGAGTCCTACAACTCAAACTGAAATATGATCAATTATCATAAATTGTTTTTTGGTTTAAAATTATTTTGTTTTTTATATTGTATTATTAATTTTTTTAAGACAAGATGTAGGTGAGAACATATTAAAGATGCACAAAATAATGGGTGAAAGAGTGGATATTAGTTTTGATTGTCAAGGATGTAATACATGAAATTGTAAGATTGTGTCAAATTATTAAAGATGTCTTAATTGTAATTGTAAATGTATTTTTTATTACTGTATATGTGTATATGTAATGTAATATTTAGTTTTTGACTAAAGCAATATTTATAATTATAGAGATTAAAAAATGCGTTATTCAATCGCGTAGCGCGTGTAAACCTACTATGTGTTATCAATACATTTTAACTTATGTCATTACTATTTTTTTTTTATTTTTAAGTAATTCAGAATCTAATTACAAAAGCCGAAACAATTGATAAACAAACGAAAAATGATCATTGTAAATTATTAACTCCGCCGCAACAAGCAGGTTTCCCACTACACCGCCGCAACGCGCGGGCGGGTATTCCCACTAGTATTTGTAAAGTGGGGGCGGATAAAGAAAGCGTCGGGAGGTGAGCCGAATCCAAAATGTGCGTGTGCTTGCAATTTGCAACAGCTATCACTATATATACATACTAAAAATGGAATGAAGAAATCCCTTCAATTATTCATCAACAGTTAATCCCCATTGTTATCTTCTTGTTCCACAAATGGATAATCTTCATCTTGCTGCTGCATCTGATCATTGGTCACCCCCAAATCAAATCAAAACTGAATCAAAGTATGCCTTCTTTTTTCAATACAACTGGTTTGAGCAATAATGTTTGTATCATCTTATTTGCTCATTTACTTTTAGTTTTTGGATAAGGAATTTACATTTAGTTTTTTTTTTTTTTTTATGTCAATTTGGTGCCCTAAATCTTATTATTTTATCCAAACATCATATACTGAACTTAAATTACTAGAATCAGATTGTCATAATAGAAGATAATGTTACAAATTCTGATCATTTAAGTAGGCAATACATAGAATGACCAAGAAGGAATGTTTATAAAAAAAAACGTCATATAAAGCTGTAAAATAGCTCGCCCCTACACGCCTGAAAATAGCTTGTAAAAGGCGCTTTCAAAACATGATCTGAGCCGAGCTGACTTGGCTCGTTTAAGTTTCAAGTTGAGGTGAGCTCGCTCAAGTTAGGTAGGTCATTTAAGAGGCTTAGCTTTTATTGGTAAAAACAAACAAACAAACCTTTTGTTCTTCTTATTTCTATGCATACATGCAAGAAATACAAAATTTTCAAATTTTAAATAATAAACGAGCTTCATCTGTGCCGAGCTTGAGCTCAAATTTCAGCTCCTTAAGAGTTTTGAGCCATGGCAAGCCGTCTCGTTTAACTTCAAGCTTGAGATTCAGCTAAAGCTGGTTTGGCTTCCTTGTTAAGCAGCACTAGTTGCTCACGCCACGGCCCATTTCTAACCCATCGGCTGATATTCCCTATCTGTGACCTTTAGAATACATGTTTTGAAGCATTCCTAATATGTACCATGGATTATCTCACTCGTACTCCAACCCCAAAATCATAGCTCAAGATTTCCACAACTATCGGAGTCATCACAATTCACATGTGTATTCATATATATGCATCAAAACATCACAAATGAAACTACTCTCGTATAAATACATTATATACAAGTATTTAAAGACTTACAGCAGCCTCCAAAGCCCATGGAAATAACCCCTAGATGCATCTACTGACCCAAAATGTATAAATCAGTGTTTTACCTTGTTTTGTTCGAGATCTAGCTCACGCTCTTTGAGTATAGTTTCATTACCAGAATTATACTGCATTATTGCCACTTATTAATCTACCAAAATTTTGGATGTTACATATTTACCATAAACAGATTCCTAGAAATGATATATTTCCACATCTTCAATGTCGAAATTTAATTACCCTTTTGTCATTGACATGTGTTTGTTTGTTGTTGATGATGAAAGGCCTGGATCAGAAATGAAAGACAGAAAGCTTCAAAAGGCTGACCGTGAGAAACTAAGGAGAGGGCGTCTCAATGATCAATTTACTGAATTGGGTAAAACACTAGGTATGTGAACATGAATAAGGTAAAATGTTGAATCATTTCTTGTTAGCCTTAGAACTGAAAGAAGAAAACTAGAGAGAAGAAGTTAATCCAAATCACAGCTAACCCCTGTTCTGTGACTGTTAGCTCAATCTGTATTAACGAACTATGGTTGTTACAACAATTCAATTATTATAAGTCAGTTCATTACTTTACTTATTAACAATACAAGACTAATACTCATTCCAGTGTAACATTTCTGAAAATGAGAATCTGATCCCAAATGTTATATCGTATCATTTTTAGAAAAAAAATATCGTTCTCTTGTTTTAGTTCTCTTGGCTATATTGTAAGCTTGATGCTAAATATGGTAAAAGTTTTGAGCAGATCCTGAGAGACCTAAATTTGATAAGGCAACAATACTTTGTGATACTATCCAGAGGCTAAATGATTTGACTGCTCAAGTTGACCGGCTAAAATCTGAGTACACAACACTCATCGAAGAATCTCGTGAGGTGATTTTTGCTTTCCTTTGACTTCGGTTTTTTTTTTTTTTTTTTTTTTTTTTTTTTTGCAAGAATCTTTTGTTTTTCATAATCGGTTTAGTTTTGCTTTTCCCTTATCAAAATAGTATAGGTTTCTGTTCTTAATAATATGCAAATATTTTTTTTAAAGGGTTTAAATCAAATAACTTGATTTTGTAACCTTCTATTTACGGTTCTCTGTATTTTATAAATTAGGGGTGACAATTTTTGACATGACATAAAAATAATCAAGTTTTGGGTTGTCTTATCTATAACCCGTTTAATAAGCGGGTCGTTTTCGGGTTGACTTGATTGACCCGTTAAGTTAAAGAGCCGACCCCTTTAATACAACCACAACCTGTTTAACTCGTTTGCAACTTCATTACAACCCATTTGACTCACTTAAGATAAATGGGTTAAACAGGTTGTGTATGGGTTACACGATTGCAGGTGCATCTGAGTTATGCTTAATGTCTTTGACGCTGATAAATATATGGGTCAGTTACAATTTATTCTTGAGTTATTTTGGAGAGAAATGGAAGGATGCAGAAGAGAAGGCAGAGAAACTAAACTTTTTTTTTTTTTTTTGGTTATAATTTACAAAATACCTTTTATCTAGACTAATACTTTTATACTTCTGATGGGTATATGTGTAACATTTGAACTTTCCTTCCTTCCTCTCCAACTTGAGATCACGAGTATATAAAAAAAGCCCTTAAACATGACTTTCTGTTTTCCCAACTTAATCTATATTTCATATATTGATAACAGCTGACTCAAGAGAAACATGATTTAAGAGAAGAGAAAGCATCCCTGAAATTAGACATTGAGAATCTTAACCTTCAGTACCAACAAAGGGTTAGGACTATGTACCCATGGGGTCATATGGATCAATCAGTTGTAATGCACCCCCCGTCATACCCCTACCCAGTCCCAATGCAAATGCCAATGCCAATGCCAATGCCACCTGGCACTATTCCTATGCATCCGTCCGTACAACTATACCCCTTTTTTGGAGCCCAAAGTGCCGGTGTTGTTCAATATGTATCTCCAGCTGTGCAGCCAAGTGCTAGGTCCCACGTTTCTAGCAGACAAGGTTCTAGAAACAAATCATCGGAGCAAGGGGAGAGTGGAAGTGGTAAAGATGAGGATTCTAAAGATGTTGCAACTGAATTAGGGCTCAAGACACCTGGATCTATTGGAGATCAGGTTAGTTGTTGCACCTTACTAAATTCGTTAGTGGGCTGGGCGTCATAGGGGTGTAACTGAGCTGATGGAAACAATCCTACTATTCTGAGCTTGGGCTCGGGATCTATTAGTAAACAAGCTTTATTTGAGGCTTGGTCTCTTTCGAGCTTTTACTGATCCAATCTAAGGGTATGTTTGGCAAGGAGCTTTTAAGAGCTTTTAGGAGCATCAAGCTTCAAGCTTTTAAGAAAAAACTCCTATTTAATAAAAAACCTTGTTTGGTTGAAGGGGCTGGAAGCTTTTATGTTAGAGAAAAAGCTCTACAGTGAAAAACTACTAGTAGTAGCTTTTAAGAAAAAGCTCTACTAGCTACAAGCTTTTAATTAGTAAATGACACAAATACTCATTCTATTTTAAAAATTAAATAAAAACCTTATTTACAAGCTTTTAATTATGCTCATTTTGGTCATTTTATCTCTGATGCACGGAAACGCGTAAGGGCTGTCGTACCCCGTACCCGAAACTCGCCGGGGACGGAAACATGTACGGGGACGCCGGGAAACGTTCCCAGGCCGTTTCTTGACCGATTCGCAAAGTCAAAGGGCGTTTCTGATGTCGTTTCTAGATTTAGGGACGTTTTTATAAGTTTCCGTTGACCCTCCGGCCGCCGGCCGACCATGCATATTGTGATCCTTCGTCCACCGGGTTCTTACGTTTTGACCCTCAAGATTATTAGTTGAACGGTTATTACAGCGAGGAAGATGAAAAGTGTAAGAAAGCGTTCGCCGGATTTTTTTCCGATCTCTGCGATTGATACAGACGAGAGAGTTCAAGTTGAGTTGAAGAAGGATGTTTAGAGAAATGATAAAAGCTGGAGGTTATTTATGTCATTAACCCATATAAGTAGAGTAGGATATCTATTGTGGTCAAAAATAGTCAATTTTTTAAATGCTTTAATTTTTTTTTGAACATAGTGTACTATTGAGGTATTTATTAGCTGTCTGACCTGTCTCCAAAAAAATAAGGGAACAATAATTAAAATTTAAAATAACAGTTTAAGTTCACTACAAGTTTTATATTTAATTAATTTTTCTTTATTTGTTAATTGATTTAGTTTAAACATGTTAACATCTATTTTTATTATATTTTTATATGATTATTTATAATATATTTATTTTTTTATGTATTTATTTCCGTACCCGTTTCTTGATTTTTTGAGTTTTGCCGTTTTCCGTTCCCGTACCCGTACCCGTTTCTCGTTCCCGTACCAATTCCCGTGCAACATAGTATTTTATACATTTTATTAAAAGCTCCAGCTACTCTGCCAAACACCAAAATATATTTAAAAAGCTTTCAGCTTACAGCTACCAGCCTCTAGCTAGTTTTGCCAAACATACCCTAAGTAGCTCACGTACAACTCGGCTCGTATACACCCCTACTAGACGGGACTGTTGGGCAATAAGTCAAAACACCAGGAACACGTTTTGTTCTATAATTTAAGTATCTTTTTTTTTTTTTAAATAATTGCAATAAATCATTTGATTGCTGGTTCTAGTTACATCTACGCAATATATTTATATTTGGTTTAACCTGGAAAAAAAAAAAAAAAAAAAAAAAAACCCTCAAACCAAGAGGAACCCAATCCGAGAAAATTCTTAAACCTGATATGTTTTCAAGTTTGAACTTACATCAGTTAGGTTTTGTTTTGGTTTATGATTTATCCCTGTACTTAGAAGGGGTTTGATTCAGGTTATATTACAACTGTTCAAACTGTCAAAGGGGTAAAACTTTATAAACATGGTCAAAACTGAAACTTGTCAAAAGCGACCCGAAAACATTAAAGATCATTTTCGTGCTAAATATGATTAGCTTCATAGGTTATATGCATTTTTTTTTTTTTTTTTGAAACTTATATTTTCATTTAATAATTGTAAAAATTACATCAAGATAGCCGGCAGGCGGGCAACAAGTTGCGCCTTCAACTTGCTTGACCCATTTGACTCGTTTCCTTTTTAGCTATTTATTATTTTATCTAATCGACTCATTCATGGATCAAATTCTCCCACTCTACTGCATTTTACCCGATTCCTTGTTAGGTGTTTATTCTTCATCTATTTACTTTACCAAAGTTAACCCACTCATTAGTAATTGGGTCAAAGTATCCGTTCTCTGCAGTATTTGACTCGTTCTCTTTTTAGGTTTTTATTTATTCATGTATTATTTTTCTGAATTAACTCGTTTACAAGTAACTGTGTCAAATCTCCACCTCTGTTTTATTTGACCGATTTCCATTTTAGCTTTTTTATTATTTATTATTTTACTGGATTGACCCGTTTAAACATAAAATTTCCACACCTCTTCAATCCTTTTTTTATAATTTTAATTTTAATTTTCACCACTAAACCAAATATAGAGCTAAAGTGATGACATTATATTGCAGGATGGTTCAGCAAAATCCAAGAAATTGGGTAGCAAAGAGAGTAGCATTTCAGATGGGTGCTCTCCAAGTGGATGTTCATCTTCTGGTACTGTACAACTTAGCTCATCAAACAGTGTCATTAATGGCACCAACACTAATAATTAATTAACATCAACCATTACCCTGCTAACATCTCACATACTTACTAAAATACACTTATAGAATACCAACATAACATGTTTTCTTGTATCAACTGCTGTATGCAATGATTGTTATAATTAAAATAGAAATATTTTTAGTAGTTTGAATATTTTGATCAAAATTTACGCAAACGCTGACCATGAGTTCAGTGTAAAAAATATAAACAGCTGCTAAAAAAGAACTACATCAGCGGCATTACGACTAAGTTTAAATGGACTAGTTGGGTTCCGATTAAGTGCAATGTGTTTGCTTGGAGTGCGGACATGGGTCGCGTGCCGATGAAGAAGGAATTAGCCAAAAGGAATATCCAAGTGGGAGCTGTGACCTGCTCGGTGTGTGACTGGGCTGAAGAATCAGTCGATCATGTGTTCACGGGTTGTTCCTTGGCGCAAGATGTTTGGGCTGCAATTAGTCAATGGTGTCACCTGAGTCCTATTTTCGCTTTTGACTTCAAAAATTTGCTACAGATATATAAGAGTTAATTGCCAATTTAGTCCCTGAGTTTTGTCAAAAATTGTCACTTTCATCCAAATCTTTTTTTTGGTCAATTTAGTCCCTATGGTTTTATTTTTTTGTCATTTTAGTCCCTGAGGTTTGTCAAAAATTGTTACTTTCATCCAAATCTTGTTAGTCCGCAGGGACTAAAATGACAAAAAAATGAAACCACGGGTAATAAATTGACAAAAAAAAAAGATTTGGATAAAAGTGGCAATTTTTGAAAAAACTCAGGGACTAAAATAAAGAAGAGCAAGGGAAGAAATGGGGAAAAGAATCATTCACGGGATTATTTTGGTTTCTTGTTGGTGCATTTGGTTAGCGAGGAACGAGAAGATCTTCCAAGACAAAGTGACTTCTGCTAGAATAGTTTTAGCTAGAATTAAAAGGATGTCTTTTTTCTGGTTAAAATATAGATCCAAGTATAAGGATTTGTTGTGGGACAGTTGGATGAAGTATTCGTTGTATATGATGTAATGGTGTTCCGGCGGTCCTTGTTTTGAGGACCCTGCCGGTTTGTTGAATGAAGTTGAATTTTAAAAAAAAAAAAAGTTTTATGCAAAACATGAACACCTGGTTGACCAGTTTTAAAATATGTTAATTAAAATAGAGTAAAGTGCACGGATGGTCCCCGTGGTTTGCCCAAATTTAAACTCTGCTCCTCAGTCTTTCGAAATTACACGTATGGGATCTGTGGTTTGTATTTTGTTTCAACGATGGTCCCTGACTTGGATGGAGGTTAAGTTTTTCAGTTAAATCAATGTGAAATTACTAAATTACCCTCTTTAAAAACCAAATATTATACTCTCTGTATATCTATATATGTGTCTCTCTCAACCCCACCACACCCATCTACCTTTCTTCCACCTTCTTATCTTTACCCACCACCACTAGCACCATAACCTCCTGCAGGCCGTCAACCACCACCATCACCTCCTGCTCCCGTCAACCATCACCTCTCATCAACCACCTCCGTCACCTCCAACCTGAATTAGAACCATCTCTGACCATACAGACAACTTTACTCATGAATTAATGAATTAAAAAAAATATTGAAAAAAAAATTAGTTTGTACAACTGACAAATTATTCAACTTAAAGGCCACCCATACAATAATATTCTTCAAAACTAAACAAACCACATCCTAAAGAAGAGTAGTCTACAAACTCCATCACAACCTTCCTCCACTCTACAATGGCAGATGATGAAGAAGAAGAACCAACGATCTCACAACCAATCAATCCCTTAACCTCGTACCCAATTCGACCTCCCGTAGGTTATTAATTCCATCACAATTTCATTACAACTGGCGGAGATGATTGCTTCAACCGGACCCCACCGCCGGAGTTCCAGGTTTTCCGATTTGATTGCTTTTTTGAAATGGGTTTTTGTAAAAGATCTGAATCGGGTGTTAAAGTTTGAATCTTGGTGGGTAGATCCGTTTTTCTTGTAATCTTCATATTTACTGGCTTAATCTTTTAGCCATTGAAACCGGTTATCGTATAAAAGGGGGTTGAGGAATAACCGGTGACGGTGAAAACTGTTAGCTCTGAAATGAGAATAAGAGAACAGAAGAGGAAATTCACACAAACAAAGCTAACAATTTTATTAATCACATCTCTTACATATAACCCGCCCAACAACTAACTCTCAACTAACTTTTAAACTTCTGACTTATTACACAATTAGTCCCTCTACTTAACTATAATTACATTTCAAACACTAAAACACATTTTACTACCAACATAACACCCCTGCTGAAAACATTCTTGTCCTCAAGAATCAAAATCAGGAAATCTCAACATAAAATCATCATAATATTCCCAAGTTGCTTCAGTGATTGGAAGATCCTGCCAATGAACCAGCAACTGTTTAACCATCTTGTTATGCCTCTTTACCACCCTTTGATCAATTATAGCTCTTGGCTGCAACAAAAACCTCCTGCCCACAGGTAATGGCAACACTGGTTGATGATTACCATGAGCTTTCTTCAACAAGGACACATGAAAAACATTGTGAATCTGAGCTTCATCAGGCAGATCAAGCTTATAAGCAACCTTTCCCACCTTAGCTGTTATTAGAAAAGGACCAAAATACTTTGGCCCAATCTTGGAATGCTTCTGTCTTCTCAAAGTTGTCTGCACAAATGGTCTCAACTTCAGATAAGCCCAATCTCCTATCTCAAAAGATCTTTCACTTCTATTTTTATCAGCATACTGCTTCATTCTGTTCCTGCTGTTCAATAAAGCTTCTTTCAGTTTACCAACCATAACCTCTCTATCCCTGTGCAACTCTTCCACAGCAGCTACATTAGTGTCATTAGGTATATAGGGAATATGAAGAGGGGGTGGAAACCCATACAAGGCCTCAAAAGGAGTCATCTTTATAGCAGAGTGAAAGGTAGTGTTGTACCACCATTCTACTAAGCTAAGCCACTTGAACCACTGATTAGGACTATGCATACATATACACCTCAGGTATGACTCTAAACATCTATTCAAAACTTCAGTCTGTCCATCACTTTGAGGATGGTATGCTGTTGAAAAAGACAGATTTACCCCTTGCAGCTTCATAAAATCCTTCCAGAATTGACTCATGAACAAGGGATCTCTATCTGACACTATAGTCAGTGGACATCCATGTAACTTGAAAATGGTGTCCAAAAACAGCTGAGCAATTTGAGGAGCAAAATAGGGGTGAACCAAGGGAAGAAAATGGGCATATTTGGCTAGCCTGTCAACCACAACTAAAATGGTATCCTTACCTTGAGATTTAGGGAGACCTGAGATAAAATCCATAGAAATATCTGTAAACACATGCTCAGGAATAGGTAAGGGCTGCAATAAACCAGGGTTAGACACAGGTTCATATTTAGCTTGTTGGCAATCATGACATTGCTTAACAAACTGAAATACATCTTTAGACCTTCCCTTCCAATAGAACAGACCTTGCAACCTTCTCAATGTAGGAGTATAGCCAGAATGACTCCCTATAGGAGATAAGTGAACAAGTTTAAGGATATCTTGCCTCAATTGCATATCATTGCCTACCCAAACTTTATTTTTCTTCTTCAATAAAGTGCCATCCCAAGTAACATGAGGAACAACTACACCCTGTTGTATTTGCTGCATGACTGTTTGCAATTGAACATCCTGTTCCCAAGACTCCTTAATCCTTTTTAACAACAAGGAATCAATTGTACTTAGACTCATCTCAAATAAAGCCAACCCTGTGACCCTAGATAGCCCATCAGCAGCTAAGTTATCCACTCCTTTCCTGTACTCAATCTCATAATCATATCCTAACAGCTTGGCAAGCCAAGTTTGCTGTAGAGGAGTAATTATCTTCTGTGTTAACAGGAATTTCAGACTTTTGTGATCTGTCCTAATCACAAACTTTTTAATAATGAGATAATGATGCCACTGTTTGACTGCCATCAAAATGGCTAACAGTTCTTTCTCATAGACAGATAAGGACTGTTGTCTAAGAGACAAAGCCTTACTAATAAAAGCCAATGGATGTCCCTCTTGCATCAGAACTGCCCCCAACCCTTTAGAAGAAGCATCAGTCTCCACCACAAACATCTTGTCCATGTTTGGTAATGCCAAAACAGGAGCAGTGATCAAAGCTTGTTTTAACAAATCAAATGATTCTTGGGCAGATGTATTCCAAGCAAATGCCTCTTTCTTCAAAAGATCAGTCATAGGTCTAGCCAGGACTCCATACCCTTTAATAAATCTTCTATAGTAACCAGTTGAGCCAAGAAAACCCCTTAACTGTTTAAGAGTAGATGGTACAGGCCAATTCTTTATTGCTGCAATCTTTGCAGGATCTGTTTGTACCCCTTTGTCAGAAATCACATGACCAAGATATTCCACAGAATGGCCACCAAAGAAACACTTAGATCTTTTGGCATATAAGGTATTCTTCCTCAGCAATTGCAACACCAATTCCAAATCTTTTAAGTGTTGTGACATATTAGGACTGTAAACTAAAATGTCATCAGAAAACACCAAAGTTGTTTTTCTCATCAATGACTGAAAAGTCTCATTCATTAATGCTTGAAAAGTGGCTGGAGCATTGGTTAACCCAAAGGGCATAACCAAAAACTCAAACAAGCCTTGGTGTGTCCTAAAGGCTGTTTTATGAATATCTCTATCATCCATCCTCACTTGGTGATAACCAGCCCTTAGATCAAGTTTGGAAAACACTGAGGCTCCTCCCAATTCATCTAACAACTCTTCTATTAATGGAATAGGAAATCTATTCTTAACCGTTGCTTCATTCAATTGCCTATAATCAACACAAAATCTCCAACTACCATCTTTCTTCTTAACTAGCACCACAGGTGATGCAAAATCACTTTGACTATTTCTCACTACCCCTGAATCAATGAGTTCTTTTGTCATTTTTTCTAAAACATCTTTTTGGGCAGCTGGATACCTGTAAGCTCTTTGATTTATTGTTACCTTCTCATCTTTTAACAAAATTCTGTGATCACAATTCCTTTTAGGTGGTAAGGAAGTTGGAACAGCAAAAACATCTTCATATTTTGCTAATAACTGATCCAACTTATTGTTTTCAGTTGTGCCACTAATCACAGGTTCATGTTGAAACCCTTGCTCAGTAGCAGTGTTCAAACTGAACAGCTGCACTGATCCTAAAGTCTGCTGATGATCCAAGAGATCATTCATTTTCTCCACTGAACATAATGAAACTTCATTATTATCAATTCCTTTTAATTCAACCCATTGTCCCTCCACTTTAAACTTCATGGTTAATGCTTTGAAATTCCAAACAATATCATCCAAGGTTTGGAGCCATTGTACTCCCAAAACCATGTCATAATTTGTTAAAGGAATCAAAATAACATCAGCAATAAACCACTTACCCTGCATGCTCCATCTGAAGTTTGGACACATCTTAGTACAAGAGACCTTGTTTCCATCAGCAACTGTGACTTTAACCTCAGAAATGGTCTTGACTGGACAGTTCATTTTGATAGCCAATTGTTCATTCAAGAAATTGTGAGTAGACCCTGAGTCTGTCAGGATGTGCAATGTCTTAGTACCAATAGAACCTTTTACCCTCATAGTAGACACAGATGGTACCCTAGTCATTGCATTTAAAGAAATGGTTGGTTCTTGATCTTGCATGATTGGAATTTCAGTTACTTCTTCTTGGTCCTGAGTTTCATCTATTTCCACCAACTCAATGGAAAATAATTGCTTGTTTTTACAAACATGCCCTTGTGAATATTTTTCACTACATCCAAAACATTCACCCTTTGCCCTCTTGTCTTCAATCTCTTTCTGTGTAAGAGTCCATCTCCTAGAACTGAGAGGCTTAGGAGTTGGTAACAAGGAGAGTTTATTGGTGTTTGCCATAGTCAATGGCTTATTATTATTATTATGATTATTAGTATATGAACTCCTTGTACTCTTGTACTGTGAAGGCTGCAAGGCTTGCAGAGCCTCATCTTGCATTCTTGCTAAGAGATATGCCTCAGGAAGATTCTTAGGTCTTAACATCCTCACTTGATACCCAATTTCTGGTTTTAAGGCTCTCAAGTATAAACTGACTGCATATTCATCACAAATGTTCACTCTTGTGAGGGCTAAATCAAATTCCTTATTCAATTCATCTAATGACCCTTTCTGCCTAATGGATGCTAACTGTCCCATAGCATCTTGATTTATCAATAATCCAAATCTAGCAGTTATGGCATTCTTGTAATCTTGCCAAGACATACCACTAATACTGCCTCCTCTGGACTTAACCAGCGACTGATGCCATAATAGAGCCATATCATCAAGATGAACAACAGCTAATCTTGTCTTAATCTGCTCAGGTGTCTCATCTATATCAAAAAAATGCTCCACTTTACACAACCAGCCCTCTACATTGTCTCCATTGAATTTTGGAAAGTCAATCTTTGTCAATCTATTACTATGTGAATTACGGTATATTCCCGTATTATTATTATTATTATCATTATGGAAATTCTTGGTGTTATGATTCATGTTGTGACCATGGACCATATTATTATTATTATTATTATTATCATTATGATTATTATTATTATTTTGTAAAGATTGATTGTTATTCACAGATTGTTCCTGAATGGTTTTAAGAATCTCATTCATTTGGGCTTCCAATTGATCTTTAATGGCAGATAAATTTTCAGTCGTCTTTTGTAAGTTTTCAGCATTCTTAATAGCAAAAGTTTTCAACCCTTCTATCTCTGATAGATTCTGACCAGCAGCAGTCTCTAATCTGTTCAAAGTACTGTCATGTTCTTGAATTTTCTGTTCAAGATTCTGATTGCGAGTAGTTGTCATGGTATTATTGTTTATAGACGAAATGATTGATTGAATTGGAAATGGACGGTTCACTAATTGATCGTCCACAGAATCGATTGCTCACAATTTGAACAATCAATGGAATGATTAGATCATCAATTGATCCAACCCAGCTAGAATTGAAAAAGAACAGATGAAAGAAACGAAAATGGAGTAAACGAATAGAAGAAAAATATTATCGGAAATTCTGTTACGGCGGCGGTTGACGGTTATTCACGGTGGCAGGTGGTGGTTAAGGTAGTTATTGGTGATCGGAGGCCGAGAACCGGTAGCTCTGATACCAATTGTTAGCTCTGAAATGAGAATAAGAGAACAGAAGAGGAAATTCACACAAACAAAGCTAACAATTTTATTAATCACATCTCTTACATATAACCCGCCCAACAACTAACTCTCAACTAACTTTCAAACTTCTGACTTATTACACAATTAGTCCCTCTACTTAACTACAATTACATTTCAAACACTAAAACACATTTTACTACTAACAAAAACGGAGGAAACAAGATTATTATTATGGTAATTAGGATTCATACACCACCTATTTAGGATTCATACACCCTGGCCCACATCATATACCAATAGAAGACTGCCACATACCCTAGAATGTGATGTCACACCCCCAGAATGTGACGTCACAAGGTGTATGAATCCCATAACCCATTATTATTAAGTACAGATTATTATTATTTGTGAGAGATTTATTGGAAAGTGATGGCTTTTAGATGGTTTTGAGTAAAGCCATCACTTTGAACTGTGTACCATGTGTGTGTGTGAGAGAGAGAGAGAGGATTTGGGGGAGAGAGAGAGAGAGAGAGAGAGTGAACCTCTGTACGTTTGAAGAGAGAGAAAGAGAAGAGAGAGAGAGAGAGAGAGAGAGAGAGAGAGGGGGGGGGAGGGGTGGTGTTGATTGTTTGAGGAGGTGGTCTAAGAAATTATATATAAAAGATTAAACTGCTCGGATGGTCCCTATGGGTATTTTGGTCATTTTACATGACTTAACTGATAAAATTTAACGACGTTAGTTGGTAGGGACCAAAATGTTATAAAATGTTAACGTTGGGGACCATTGAAAATATATAGGGGCATACGTGAAATTTGAGCAAACCACAGGGACCATCTGTGCACTTTACTCATTAAAATATGTTAATGTCTCAACTTATGTTAAATATGATTCGAAATTTTTTTTTGTGATAATTTAAGTGTTTTAGGATAATTTGATACTATTAATAAATAAGATTCTTTTGTTTAGGAAACTTAAGAGGCTAGAAATGACCCATATGAGTTAATTAAAAAATTTGTACTTAGGACAAATTTTTTTAAAGAAAATTACTCAATTAGTCATGTGGTTTGCCTTTAGTTTCACATTTAGGTATTAAGGTTTAAAAGTTTCATATTAAGGGTTTAAGTTTAGTTTTTGTAACATAATAGAATATTAGCATTAACGGATGTTAATATTTAATTGAGTTTACCCTCACGTGATAAATGGTAAACCACAAGGACCAAATGTGAAACTTAAGTGGGGCCCACCTAATACCCTATTATGTTACAATAACTAAACTAAAACCCTTAACATGAAACTTTTAAACCTTAATACCTAAAGGTGAAACTAAAGGCAAACCACATGGACTAATTGTGTAATTTTCTCTAATCTAAATATATATATATATATATATATATATATATTGATGTATGCAGTGGGGGTCGAACCCGGGTTGATGGCCGGGTCGATCCTAAAACCAAATGGATCAACCAACTGAGCAACTTGTGCATTTGGTTTATTATTGAATACGTGGTTTTTTTATACAGCAGTTATCATTTTGATCTCGTTCCTTATAATAACCCACGAATATTAACCCTCAAACCAACCTGTTGAATTCATTGTATGTACCACGAATTGAGAACTGAAACACCTGTATATATGATAGTCGATCCAATATGTATAAAAAATTTCCATTAAAACATTCAAATCAAGCTCCATTCGACGAACTAAAGGTTGACGTCACGTGTCTTTAATAAGCCAATTAACCATCGATTCGAACATGTTAGTTTGATTTTTTTACATGGTTTTGATCAGAATTCAATGTAGATTAATAGCCCTATGATTTCATTCACACCCGTGGTCTAATTCGATGTCAATCAAAATGGGTTTGAGGGTTAAAATTCGTGGGTTAGTATAAGGAACTAGGTTCGATCTGATAATTGCTTTATAAAAAAACGTTTCAAAACCAAATACACAAGTGGCTCAGTTGGTTGATCCATTTGGTTTTAGGATCGACCCGGCCATCAACCCGGGTTCGACCCCCACCACAAACATCAATATTTTGTATTTTAGATTATTAGGTGGGCCCCACTTAAATTTCATATTTGGTTTGCCTTTAGTTTCACCTTTAGGTATTAAGGTTTAAAAGTTTCATGTTAAGGGTTTAAGTTTAGTTTTTGTAACATAATAAGGTATTAGGTGGGCCCCACTTAAATTTCACATTTGGTCCTTGTGGTTTACTATTTGTCACATGAGGGTAAACTCAGTTAAATATTAACCTCCGTTAATGCTAATACCCTATTATGTTACAAAAATTGAACTTAAACCCTTAACATGTAACTTTTAAACCTTAATATCTAAAGGTGAAACTAAAGGCAAACCACAGGGACTAATTGCGTAATTTTCTCTTTTTTTATGGTTCCATTTGTCTAAGTTAGTTAAAATCTGAGTTGGCTGAGTTGAGTCATGTTAAAACGTTTGTGTCGATTACTTATAGCCCTCTAAATTGTATTTTGTTATATAATAACTAGTCTTTGGCATGTTTTATAACACGTGTGAAGGTTATTAACATAGTAAAGATCCAAACTACTAGTTCTAATAATTTATCGAATAGTTTAAGTTGTACATAAGTGAAAAGTTATGTACTTTCATGTCCCACCCTTACATTTTCTATTTTAATAATTAAACTTAATAAAATAAAAATATTCACAACTAAAACTTGGGAAAAAAAAAAAAAAAGAGAGAAGAAAATATCTAGTTGATGCAGAATCTAATTTGTTTGGGCTAAGGTTGGTTCGTGGTGTGTCGTAGCTTGGGTCCGCTGCCTCCTTATCTTTTATATCAACTTAGAGAATAATAAACCAAAGTTGAATCTATAGTGTTTGGGTTTTAACATATAAATATAAGTAGACTAGCTTATACCCGGGAGCGTTTTGTGTTGAAAAATCTAAGTAAAGTGAATAAAATTAGAATTACCTGTTGGAGAGCGTCCCGGGTTGAAATATCTAATATGACATGCTACCTCCGTCCCATTAGAAGTATCTTGGTTTGAAAAACACAAAGTTTTAGACATATTAAATGATTGCTTTTTTGGCTTGTCATATGACAATAATACCCTTGTCATATGTGGGCCCATCATATTCTTTGTTTATTTTAGTTGTGTTTTTAAGGGTAAATTTGGAAATTGGCTTATAATTTTTGAAAGTGGACACATAAAATAGGACAAATAAAAAAGGGAATATAGACACTTCTAATGGGACGGAGGGAGTAATAATTAATGACTTGCCAATATATGATTAATGAATATTATTATTATTATTATTATTATTATTATTATTATTATTATTATTATTATTATTATTATTTTAAACAAATCTCTGCCATAAGTTATCATATATTCTAATATAAAAAAAAAGGTAATTGGGTCAGGTATCATCTAATCTCAGGCCTGACCTAAACTCACAATTTTTTTTAAACTAATTCAAAACCTGACACAATACCTGTCGAGTTACAAAAAATAGTCGTTTTTTTCTGCGTTTTTTATATACCACTATGGTATTTGTTGAAAAGATAATAAAAGGCTCGTTATTTTGGTGTAATTTTTTTCTTTAAAAAATCTCGTATATAAAAGATATTAACGTTTAAAAGTTATGAGAGAAAACATGAGAAAGAAAATAATAAAGTTTTAATATTTACATTTAGTAGATTAGGTATTTAATAGATTATGTTAAATTATATTTAAACCATATTTATTCCTTTTTTTTAATTGGTCTAGAGTTGTCACATCACATCCTATGTGGCATCTCTCAAAAGAGAGATTGCATAATATTATGACATGTCATAAAAAATGCTTTGGTTTATTATATATATAGATATAGATATAGATATAGATATAGATTATACATCGGGAGCGCTTCGGGGTTGGAAATTCTAATATGACGTATATCAAAACGCAAACGACAACCATCGTTCTTGATAGCTGATATATGTACGCAAAATGTAAATAAATATAATACGGGTTCAAAAATATACCGAAACGATGTCAGTTCCTTATTTTGCTCACGTAAAATGTCCTCTTTAGCCCACACCTATAAAAATGTAAAATAACATCTATATAAACAATTACAGATTAAAAACGCATGCTACACACGTTTAAGCACATACCGCTTCATGTTCCAACCTAATCACATGGAGCTCTTTATCTTTATCATCCACATTTCTTCTTTGCAAGTCTATTATAGCCTTTTCCCTTTCATGTAGTTGTTTTATGCATAAACATTCTAGTAAACCATGTATTTCCACATATATAAAGTATAACACACAAATACTTCAATTAAGATAATCTAAACCCACCTCAAGTTTAACATTCGATGTAATGTGCTCTTTAATCTGTGAATCAAACCGCTCCTAAATCCCCATTACCTGTGATCTAGAAACAATGCTTGGGAGAGATTGTAGTCAGATTCTGACAACATTGCATATTCCAGGTACTGAACTTTCAATGGGATTTCATTGAAAGAAGTAGTTTTAGCAGAGAGACAGATAAGGAGTGTATGAAAGAAAAATTTCATGACTGGTGGGATTTTTTTTTTTTTTGAATTGTTGCACAAGTCATTTGTGAATCATAACCCCTTTCTAAGAACTCTGTGTGAAGTTCAGCCTTAGGAAAAAGGTTCCACCTGCCAAGTCGTTTAGAGAGAAGGTTGTGGATATGGTTTGGGGGGTTATGGTGACATTTGTATCTCCAATTTTTGAAATAATAGTTGTTGGCTTTTGTTTTGAAGTAGAAACTCAGCATTTAACCAGAATTCATGAAGAGTGTCAATGTAAATGGGTGCGTCTGCGATGAGGATGGGCAAGTATTTGGATTTGAGGATTACGTCAATGATGGTGTGAAATGGAGTGTTTTCATCTGTTTTAACCAAGGACTTGGGTGTGTACTTATGCAGAGGAATAAGGTTATCGTCTATACTTCACATCAACTCAAGGTTTATGAGAAGAACTACATGACCCACAATTTGGAGCTAGGTACGGTGATCTTTGCCCTCAAGATTTGGAGACATTATCTGTATGGTATCAACTGCACTATCTTCACACATCACAAGAGTCTACAGCACATCTTCAACAAGAAGGAACTGAACATGAGGCAGCACAGATGGGTGGAATTACTAAACGATTACGACTGTGAAATCATGTATCATCCGGGCAAGGCAAATGTCGTGGCAGATGCCTTAAGCCGGAAGGAACGTGTCAAACCTCAGAAATGGTCTTGACTGGACAGTTCATTTTGATAGCCAATTGTTCATTCAAGAAATTGTGAGTAGACCCTGAGTCTGTCAGGATGTGCAATGTCTTAGTACCAATAGAACCTTTTACCCTCATAGTAGACACAGATGGTACCCTAGTCATTGCATTTAAAGAAATGGTTGGTTCTTGATCTTGCATGATTGGAATTTCAGTTACTTCTTCTTGGTCCTGAGTTTCATCTATTTCCACCAACTCAATGGAAAATAATTGCTTGTTTTTACAAACATGCCCTTGTGAATATTTTTCACTACATCCAAAACATTCACCCTTTGCCCTCTTGTCTTCAATCTCTTTCTGTGTAAGAGTCCATCTCCTAGAACTGAGAGGCTTAGGAGTTGGTAACAAGGAGAGTTTATTGGTGTTTGCCATAGTCAATGGCTTATTATTATTATTATTATGATTATTAGTATATGAACTCCTTGTACTCTTGTACTGTGAAGGCTGCAAGGCTTGCAGAGCCTCATCTTGCATTCTTGCTAAGAGATATGCCTCAGGAAGATTCTTAGGTCTTAACATCCTCACTTGATACCCAATTTCTGGTTTTAAGGCTCTCAAGTATAAACTGACTGCATATTCATCACAAATGTTCACTCTTGTGAGGGCTAAATCAAATTCCTTATTCAATTCATCTAATGACCCTTTCTGCCTAATGGATGCTAACTGTCCCATAGCATCTTGATTTATCAATAATCCAAATCTAGCAGTTATGGCATTCTTGTAATCTTGCCAAGACATACCACTAATACTGCCTCCTCTGGACTTAACCAGCGACTGATGCCATAATAGAGCCATATCATCAAGATGAACAACAGCTAATCTTGTCTTAATCTGCTCAGGTGTCTCATCTATATCAAAAAAATGCTCCACTTTACACAACCAGCCCTCTACATTGTCTCCATTGAATTTTGGAAAGTCAATCTTTGTCAATCTATTACTATGTGAATTACGGTATATTCCCGTATTATTATTATTATTATCATTATGGAAATTCTTGGTGTTATGATTCATGTTGTGACCATGGACCATATTATTATTATTATTATTATCATTATGATTATTATTATTATTTTGTGAAGATTGATTGTTATTCACAGATTGTTCCTGAATGGTTTTAAGAATCTCATTCATTTGGGCTTCCAATTGATCTTTAATGGCAGATAAATTTTCAGTCGTCTTTTGTAAGTTTTCAGCATTCTTAATAGCAAAAGTTTTCAACCCTTCTATCTCTGATAGATTCTGACCAGCAGCAGTCTCTAATCTGTTCAAAGTACTGTCATGTTCTTGAATTTTCTGTTCAAGATTCTGATTGCGAGTAGTTGTCATGGTATTATTGTTTATAGACGAAATGATTGATTGAATTGGAAATGGACGGTTCACTAATTGATCGTCCACAGAATCGATTGCTCACAATTTGAACAATCAATGGAATGATTAGATCATCAATTGATCCAACCCAGCTAGAATTGAAAAAGAACAGATGAAAGAAACGAAAATGGAGTAAACGAATAGAAGAAAAATATGATCGGAAATTCTGTTACGGCGGCGGTTGACGGTTATTCACGGTGGCAGGTGGTGGTTAAGGTAGTTATTGGTGATCGGAGGCCGAGAACCGGTAGCTCTGATACCAATTGTTAGCTCTGAAATGAGAATAAGAGAACAGAAGAGGAAATTCACACAAACAAAGCTAACAATTTTATTAATCACATCTCTTACATATAACCCGCCCAACAACTAACTCTCAACTAACTTTCAAACTTCTGACTTATTACACAATTAGTCCCTCTACTTAACTACAATTACATTTCAAACACTAAAACACATTTTACTACTAACAAAAACGGAGGAAACAAGATTATTATTATGGTAATTAGGATTCATACACCACCTATTTAGGATTCATACACCCTGGCCCACATCATATACCAATAGAAGACTGCCACATACCCTAGAATGTGATGTCACACCCCCAGAATGTGACGTCACAAGGTGTATGAATCCCATAACCCATTATTATTAAGTACAGATTATTATTATTTGTGAGAGATTTATTGGAAAGTGATGGCTTTTAGATGGTTTTGAGTAAAGCCATCACTTTGAACTGTGTACCATGTGTGTGTGTGAGAGAGAGAGAGAGAGGATTTGGGGGAGAGAGAGAGAGAGAGAGAGAGTGAACCTCTGTACGTTTGAAGAGAGAGAAAGAGAAGAGAGAGAGAGAGAGAGAGAGAGAGGGGGGGGGGGGAGGGGTGGTGTTGATTGTTTGAGGAGGTGGTCTAAGAAATTATATATAAAAGATTAAACTGCTCGGATGGTCCCTATGGGTATTTTGGTCATTTTACATGACTTAACTGATAAAATTTAACGACGTTAGTTGGTAGGGACCAAAATGTTATAAAATGTTAACGTTGGGGACCATTGAAAATATATAGGGGCATACGTGAAATTTGAGCAAACCACAGGGACCATCTGTGCACTTTACTCATTAAAATATGTTAATGTCTCAACTTATGTTAAATATGATTCGAAATTTTTTTTTGTGATAATTTAAGTGTTTTAGGATAATTTGATACTATTAATAAATAAGATTCTTTTGTTTAGGAAACTTAAGAGGCTAGAAATGACCCATATGAGTTAATTAAAAAATTTGTACTTAGGACAAATTTTTTTAAAGAAAATTACTCAATTAGTCATGTGGTTTGCCTTTAGTTTCACATTTAGGTATTAAGGTTTAAAAGTTTCATATTAAGGGTTTAAGTTTAGTTTTTGTAACATAATAGAATATTAGCATTAACGGATGTTAATATTTAATTGAGTTTACCCTCACGTGATAAATGGTAAACCACAAGGACCAAATGTGAAACTTAAGTGGGGCCCACCTAATACCCTATTATGTTACAATAACTAAACTAAAACCCTTAACATGAAACTTTTAAACCTTAATACCTAAAGGTGAAACTAAAGGCAAACCACATGGACTAATTGTGTAATTTTCTCTAATCTAAATATATATATATATATATATATATATATATATATATATATATTGATGTATGCAGTGGGGGTCGAACCCGGGTTGATGGCCGGGTCGATCCTAAAACCAAATGGATCAACCAACTGAGCAACTTGTGCATTTGGTTTATTATTGAATACGTGGTTTTTTTATACAGCAGTTATCATTTTGATCTCGTTCCTTATAATAACCCACGAATATTAACCCTCAAACCAACCTGTTGAATTCATTGTATGTACCACGAATTGAGAACTGAAACACCTGTATATATGATAGTCGATCCAATATGTATAAAAAATTTCCATTAAAACATTCAAATCAAGCTCCATTCGACGAACTAAAGGTTGACGTCACGTGTCTTTAATAAGCCAATTAACCATCGATTCGAACATGTTAGTTTGATTTTTTTACATGGTTTTGATCAGAATTCAATGTAGATTAATAGCCCTATGATTTCATTCACACCCGTGGTCTAATTCGATGTCAATCAAAATGGGTTTGAGGGTTAAAATTCGTGGGTTAGTATAAGGAACTAGGTTCGATCTGATAATTGCTTTATAAAAAAACGTTTCAAAACCAAATACACAAGTGGCTCAGTTGGTTGATCCATTTGGTTTTAGGATCGACCCGGCCATCAACCCGGGTTCGACCCCCACCACAAACATCAATATTTTATATTTTAGATTATTAGGTGGGCCCCACTTAAATTTCATATTTGGTTTGCCTTTAGTTTCACCTTTAGGTATTAAGGTTTAAAAGTTTCATGTTAAGGGTTTAAGTTTAGTTTTTGTAACATAATAAGGTATTAGGTGGGCCCCACTTAAATTTCACATTTGGTCCTTGTGGTTTACTATTTGTCACATGAGGGTAAACTCAGTTAAATATTAACCTCCGTTAATGCTAATACCCTATTATGTTACAAAAATTGAACTTAAACCCTTAACATGTAACTTTTAAACCTTAATATCTAAAGGTGAAACTAAAGGCAAACCACAGGGACTAATTGCGTAATTTTCTCTTTTTTTATGGTTCCATTTGTCTAAGTTAGTTAAAATCTGAGTTGGCTGAGTTGAGTCATGTTAAAACGTTTGTGTCGATTACTTATAGCCCTCTAAATTGTATTTTGTTATATAATAACTAGTCTTTGGCATGTTTTATAACACGTGTGAAGGTTATTAACATAGTAAAGATCCAAACTACTAGTTCTAATAATTTATCGAATAGTTTAAGTTGTACATAAGTGAAAAGTTATGTACTTTCATGTCCCACCCTTACATTTTCTATTTTAATAATTAAACTTAATAAAATAAAAATATTCACAACTAAAACTTGGGAAAAAAAAAAAAAAAGAGAGAAGAAAATATCTAGTTGATGCAGAATCTAATTTGTTTGGGCTAAGGTTGGTTCGTGGTGTGTCGTAGCTTGGGTCCGCTGCCTCCTTATCTTTTATATCAACTTAGAGAATAATAAACCAAAGTTGAATCTATAGTGTTTGGGTTTTAACATATAAATATAAGTAGACTACCTTATACCCGGGAGCGTTTTGTGTTGAAAAATCTAAGTAAAGTGAATAAAATTAGAATTACCTGTTGGAGAGCGTCCCGGGTTGAAATATCTAATATGACATGCTACCTCCGTCCCATTAGAAGTATCTTGGTTTGAAAAACACAAAGTTTTAGACATATTAAATGATTGCTTTTTTGGCTTGTCATATGACAATAATACCCTTGTCATATGTGGGCCCATCATATTCTTTGTTTATTTTAGTTGTGTTTTTAAGGGTAAATTTGAAAATTGGCTTATAATTTTTGAAAGTGGACACATAAAATAGGACAAATAAAAAAGGGAATATAGACACTTCTAATGGGACGGAGGGAGTAATAATTAATGACTTGCCAATATATGATTAATGAATATTATTATTATTATTATTATTATTATTATTATTATTATTATTATTATTTTAAACAAATCTCTGCCATAAGTTATCATATATTCTAATATAAAAAAAAAGGTAATTGGGTCAGGTATCATCTAATCTCAGGCCTGACCTAAACTCACAATTTTTTTTAAACTAATTCAAAACCTGACACAATACCTGTCGAGTTACAAAAAGTAGTCGTTTTTTTCTGCGTTTTTTATATACCACTATGGTATTTGTTGAAAAGATAATAAAAGGCTCGTTATTTTGGTGTAATTTTTTTCTTTAAAAAATCTCGTATATAAAAGATATTAACGTTTAAAAGTTATGAGAGAAAACATGAGAAAGAAAATAATAAAGTTTTAATATTTACATTTAGTAGATTAGGTATTTAATAGATTATGTTAAATTATATTTAAACCATATTTATTCCTTTTTTTTAATTGGTCTAGAGTTGTCACATCACATCCTATGTGGCATCTCTCAAAAGAGAGATTGCATAATATTATGACATGTCATAAAAAATGCTTTGGTTTATTATATATATAGATATAGATATAGATATAGATATAGATTATACATCGGGAGCGCTTCGGGGTTGGAAATTCTAATATGACGTATATCAAAACGCAAACGACAACCATCGTTCTTGATAGCTGATATATGTACGCAAAATGTAAATAAATATAATACGGGTTCAAAAATATACCGAAACGATGTCAGTTCCTTATTTTGCTCACGTAAAATGTCCTCTTTAGCCCACACCTATAAAAATGTAAAATAACATCTATATAAACAATTACAGATTAAAAACGCATGCTACACACGTTTAAGCACATACCGCTTCATGTTCCAACCTAATCACATGGAGCTCTTTATCTTTATCATCCACATTTCTTCTTTGCAAGTCTATTATAGCCTTTTCCCTTTCATGTAGTTGTTTTATGCATAAACATTCTAGTAAACCATGTATTTCCACATATATAAAGTATAACACACAAATACTTCAATTAAGATAATCTAAACCCACCTCAAGTTTAACATTCGATGTAATGTGCTCTTTAATCTGTGAATCAAACCGCTCCTAAATCCCCATTACCTGTGATCTAGAAACAATGCTTGGGATAGATTGTAGTCAGATTCTGACAACATTGCATATTCCAGGTACTGAACTTTCAATGGGATTTCATTGAAAGAAGTAGTTTTAGCAGAGAGACAGATAAGGAGTGTATGAAAGAAAAATTTCATGACTGGTGGGATTTTTTTTTTTTTGAATTGTTGCACAAGTCATTTGTGAATCATAACCCCTTTCTAAGAACTCTGTGTGAAGTTCAGCCTTAGGAAAAAGGTTCCACCTGCCAAGTCGTTTAGAGAGAAGGTTGTGGATATGGTTTGGGGGGTTATGGTGACATTTGTATCTCCAATTTTTGAAATAATAGTTGTTGGCTTTTGTTTTGAAGTAGAAACTCAGCATTTAACCAGAATTCATGAAGAGTGTCAATGTAAATGGGTGCGTCTGCGATGAGGATGGGCAAGTATTTGGATTTGAGGATTACGTCAATGATGGTGTGAAATGGAGTGTTTTCATCTGTTTTAACCAAGGACTTGGGTGTGTACTTATGCAGAGGAATAAGGTCATCGTCTATACTTCACATCAACTCAAGGTTTATGAGAAGAACTACATGACCCACAATTTGGAGCTAGGTACGGTGATCTTTGCCCTCAAGATTTGGAGACATTATCTGTATGGTATCAACTGCACTATCTTCACACATCACAAGAGTCTACAGCACATCTTCAACAAGAAGGATCTGAACATGAGGCAGCACAGATGGGTGGAATTACTAAACGATTACGACTGTGAAATCAAGTATCATCCGGGCAAGGCAAATGTCGTGGCAGATGCCTTAAGCCGGAAGGAACGTGTCAAACCTTGCGTATTCGTGCGTTAGATTTAACAATCCACACGAATCTCACAGCCCGTATTCATGAAGCCCAACAGGAAGCACTCTAGAGCGAGCATTTGAAAGACGAATCCCTGTTTAAGATGGTTGTATTATTGGAACCTAGGTCTGATGGTACGTTGCACTTTGCAAACCGGATTTGGGTGCCCCGTTTTGGTGGATTACGATATTTGATTCTTGAGGAGGCTCAAATGTCCAAGTACTCGGTTCACCCCGGAGCCGACAAGATGTACAAGGACGTTAAGGAATTTTATTGGAGGCTAAACCTCAAAGGTGACATTGCTACATACGTCAGCCGATGCCTCACTTGCTTAAAAGTCAAGGCAGAGTATCAGAAGCCGTTCGGCATGCTTCAGCAACCAAAGATCCCAGTCTGGAAATGGGAACAGATCTCCATGAACTTCATCACCAAGCTACCCAAGACTTCCAATGGTCATGGTGCGATTTGGGTAATCGTTGACCGGTTGACCAAGTCTGCACACTTTTTGCCAATTAAGGAAACAGACAAATTGGAAAAGTTGGCAAGAATGTACATAAAGGAGATTGTGACTAGGCATGAAGTGTCTGTCTCAATCATTTCAGACCGTGACAGTCGCTTTACTTCCAAATTCTAGAGAACTCTACAGGATGCACTAGGCACTCGTCAGAGTGAACGGACGATTCAGAAACTTGAGGAAATGCTTCGTGCCTGCATTATTGATTTTGGTGGAAACTAGGATACACACCTGCCATTGATAGAGTTCTCCTACAACAACAACTACCACACTAGCATCAAGGCCACCCCGTTCGAGGCCTTGTATTGACGCAAGTGCAGATTTCTGCTATGTTGGGTAGAAGTTGGATGTAACATCACACAAATTTTCTTTATATATATATATAGAACCCCCTCGTTTATTCATCTGATTCATGTTTACAGTATCTTTACCATCCATTTTGTTATTTTTTTTGTTTAAATAATGACGTATAATCAATATTAAATTGGATTGTATTAAAAATTCTGATTTAAAAACGTTAAAAAAAATGTTTGCCTGTGCCATGATTCGAACCCGAGTCCCTGGCGGGCTAAACCTTAACCACACCACACCACACAAACCACTACACCATTTGGTGTTTTGTGATGTTAATTAAAACCAATTAAACTTAAACCCTTTCAAGGTCCCTTAGTCAAACCTGAAAAGTCAAACGTAGTCTCCTAGTCAAGTCAAGTCAAAGTGTTAGTAAATATGGTCTCCTAGTCAAGTCAAAGTGTTAGTAAATATGGTCTTCTAGTCAAGTTAAAGTTGTTCCTAAATTCTAGCTTAGTCAAAGTAGTCCCTAATTACAACTTCAAATTTTACACTATAAATACACTAGCCTACCATTCAACTCTTTATACCATTCAAAAAAAACATTATTATCCCATCTCCCATATACTAAAGTTTTCATCCGTCATTATCTCCTCTAGCTAGTTTCGAGTTTTCCAAGGCATTATTACTAAGTGTTTGCACGCTCAATAAAACGCACGAACTCATTAAGCACCTAAGGTGAGTTTACATAGCCCCTTTTTCTATTTTATATTTTTGGGGTGAAACATGTTTAAACATTTTATACACTATCATTTACTCATTCTATCATTTGACTGTAACAAAAAGACACAGTACAATCATTAACATTGATCAAGCCGCCTGTTTAGATTATAGCGCTATAGGTCTGACAAACCCATCCCCCCGCATAAATTCAGGGATGATCGATAACAGTTACACTTTTACTAACTTGCGAGTTAGGTCTCAGTCGACACAAGGTTTGATTGTACAAAAGACGCATTGTTACATGTCAGACTCATACTATTATATTATACAACTATGATTGTTGTACAAACTACTATTATCTATCATATTCAAAAACCTATGTATTCTCACCAACTATTTATAGTTGACCCCCCATCTTTCCAACTTAACATGTTTCAGGTTTATATGCTATTGGAAGTTGTACAAGTCTTTGAACACATAGGAGCTTTGGACCTAGTTTATATTAATCAATTTTTGTAATCTCTTCTTGTAAGATGAATTGTAAATTGTTAAATATTATTCAACTTTCATTTAGTACCATGAGCTATTGAACAATCATCACTACGTGACATCCCGATGTTTCCGCCATCGTTTGGGGTGTTACAGATTGGTATCAGAGCCTTGGTTATAGGGAATTAGGTTATTAGAAAAATAATCTAGTCTATAACCATAGGATTTTAACCAGTACTTGCTCCTTTTACTTGCAACCTTACTTGTTTCTATTCTCTATCCTATTTCTTATCCCTACTTTAGTCCCTACAAGAAGATTGTTCTCCATCACAAGATCTACTCTTAGACTAATAGGACAAATCCTCAGGTTTAGCCTGAACCACCTTGAAGATCTCGTCGAAGTTCTAGATTTTAATAACGAACACGTGTAATCTGGAAGGGTGAACGCCTGTATTCTGAGTTTTCTGTCTAGGACTGGCATTGCGCATAAATCCCAATCAGACGAGGGACCCGGATACCTACCTGGGAATTCTCGGGATGAGTGTTCACTTATAGGCTAAAGCATGTCTTCACTATGTTATTAGAATCTAGAAGTTTTGATAAGTCAACGTTTTCGTTTATTCGTTTTAATTAATGAATAAATGATTACACTCACTTTCCTTAAACTAAGCTCTAAAATCTCAAAATTTTACAGCTTAAATCAATCTCATTTCATAACCATCTATGGATTTCACAATCACACTTCACCTTACCATCTTAGCCACTTTTTAAATATTCAACACCCTACCCAAATCATATTATTTCATTTCTCCACATGTTACTTATTTTTAAAAACTATAACCTCATACCTTAGCACAAACTAAAGATTTCTAAATCCTGTTATATTTTCATTACCTAGTAACTTTACAAAGTACATATTTTTGTCAAAAGATGTCCTCGAACTTAAATTCAATTGTTTATTTATTGACGTAACAAACAATTTTCTATATAATGCTTTAAACTATTAAAAAATCACTTAATAGAACCTTGATCTTCAAAACCTAATGTCATGTTTGAAATCTCCAACTAACGGGAATATTTTAATCAAAGCCCACTTAGCTTGTACTATTTAACAACTTTTGCTTTATGTATAAAACCAATTTTGAAAATAAGATTTTTTTTTATCCATAGGAATAATATCTAGTCTCTAAATTCTCCATCGACACTCACTCATTTTCAACTTGTTCAAATTTTTACAATATTTGGCATATACCACAATCATGTTTTCTTATACACTTGATTATAACCTTTGATCCAAACCCCAAAATTTACACTGCTACATAATCTCCTTACTATAAAATAAACTCTTTATCAACTATCTTCACATTCACTATCTCTCACAACCTTGATTCTGCTTCAAGATTTTTCATCATCCTCTCAAGAACTAAATTCATATCCTTCACCTTCTCACACATGAGCTAGTTACCCATGATAACCAAACTATTGAAACTTGATTGTATGTTGCATCAAACATAATCCTTAGTTATACATGAGGATTCGACTATCTACCATATTTGAACATTTGAAACTAGAATTCATGGAATATAAACTATTTGCTATAGACACACCTAGAGTCATTAACCTTGTCTAGGGCAACTCTATTACAACTCGTATGCTATACTTGATACTTGATTGTTTACATGTACATATTATCAATTTGCAATTCATGTGTGTAATAATTGGTACACTTAATCAAACAACTGATAGAGGATGAAGTACTTGCTCAACAGTTAGTAGAGTACCAAATAACCTACTTAACGATTGGTATAGGTCATCATGCCTGCTCAACAGTCAGTAGAGGCCCTACAACCTGCTCAACGACTGGTAGAGGCTATCGCACCTGCTCAATAATCGGTAGAGGTTCTTACTCACTGACTGGTAGAGGTCTTTTTCCTGCTCAACAGTTGGACTTATTTTTGGATACATTGTATACGATTCAATCACAAGGCTATTTTGCATTACTTACATGTGTGTTTAGAGTCATAGAAGGACACAAAACCATAATGTAAGGTAAATTGGTGATTGCGGTCCGGAACGTAATCATGAATTTACAGGTACATTAAGGTGGTGTGAAATTCTATTAAGGTTTTGGGAGATACCCCGTATGTTTTTGAAGTATCAGAGGTGTGATGGGTTAGCTGCGGTACACCCTATATATAAACACTAATGATACGTGGAAAGGGATACTGTAGGGTCAGACCAATAACAAACCCTAGTTATTTGGTAGTCCATCTAGCATTTATGGTTATCTTATACATTCCTTAAACTCTTACCCTAATCTGAACCATAGTCACCCTAACTATCCTCAACACTATTCAAATGTTTCTTCTTAAAATAAACTTCGGGACGAAGTTCCTAAAAGTAGGGGAGACTGTAACATCACACAAATTTTCTTTATATATATATATATATATATATATATATATATAGAACTCCCTCGTTTATTCATCCGATTCATGTTTACAGTATCTTTACCATCCATTTTATTAATTTTTTTTGTTTAAATAATGACGTATAATTAATATTAAATTGGATGGTATTAAAAATTCTGATTTAAAAACGTTAAAAAAAATGTTTGCCTGTGCCAGGATTCGAACCCGGGTCCCTGGCGGGCTAAACCTTAACCACACCACACCACACAAACCACTACACCATTTGGTGTTTTGTGATGTTAATTAAAACCAATTAAACTTAAACCCTTTCAAGGTCCCTTAGTCAAACCTGAAAAGTCAAACGTAGTCTCCTAGTCAAGTCAAGTCAAAGTGTTAGTAAATATGGTCTCCTAGTCAAGTCAAAGTGTTAGTAAATATGGTCTTCTAGTCAAGTTAAAGTTGTTCCTAAATTCTAGCTTAGTCAAAGTAGTCCCTAATTACAACTTCAAATTTTACACTATAAATACACTAGCCTACCATTCAACTCTTTATACCATTAAAAAAAAAAACATTATTATCCCATCTCCCATATACTAAAGTTTTCATCCGTCATTATCTCCTCTAGCTAGTTTCAAGTTTTCCAAGGCATTATTACTAAGTGTTTGCACGCTCAATAAAACGCACGAACTCATTAAGCACCTAAGGTGAGTTTACATAGCCCCTTTTTCTATTTTATATTTTTGGGGTGAAACATGTTTAAACATTTTATACACTATCATTTACTCATTCTTACATTGTTGAAACTTGTGATTCAATTACACTATCATTTACTCATTCTATCATTTGACTGTAACAAAAAGACACAGTACAATCATTAACATTGATCAAGCCGCCTGTTTAGATTATAGCGCTATAGGTCTGACAAACCCATCCCCCCGCATAAATTCAGGGATGATCGATAACAGTTACACTTTTACTAACTTGCGAGTTAGGTCTCAGTCGACACAAGGTTTGATTGTACAAAAGACGCATTGTTACATGTCGGACTCATACTATTATATTATACAACTATGATTGTTGTACAAACTACTATTATCTATCATATTCAAAAACCTATGTATTCTCACCAACTATTTATAGTTGACCCCCCATCTTTCCAACTTAATATGTTTCAGGTTTATATGCTATTGGAAGTTGTACAAGTCTTGGAACACATAGGAGCTTTGGACCTAGTTTATATTAATCAATTTTTGTAATCTCTTCTTGTAAGATGAATTGTAAATTGTTAAATATTATTCAACTTTCATTTAGTAACATGAGCTATTGGACAATCATCACTACGTGACATCCCGATGTTTCCGCCATCGGTTGGGGTGTTACATTGGAGACAAACACCTGACTGGACCCGAGCTAATTTAGGAGATGACGAACAAGATTTTCCAGATTCAAGATCGTTTGAAAGCCGCTCGCGATCAACAAAAGATCTATGCAGACCAGAGACGCAAGCCACTTGAGTTTCAGGTTGGTGACAGGGTTTTGTTGAAGGTCTCACCTTGGAAAGGTGTACCACATTTTGGTAAATGTGGAAAACTCAACCCTCGCTACACAGGCCCATTTGAGATCATTTCCAGGATTGGTCATGTGGCCTACAAGCTTAAGTTACCAGAAGAACTCAGCGGTGTTCACGACACTTTCCATGTATCCAACCTCAAGAAGTGTCTATCCAACGAATCATTGATCAGTCCTCCCGAAGAAATTCACATCAACGAACAACTCCACTTTATTGAGGAGTTAATCGAGGTGACAGATTGGAAAGTCCAGAAGTTGAGACGAAGCTGGATCAAACTTGTGAAGATCATATGGAATTCAAAACGGGGACCTGAATTCACTTGGGAACGTGAAGACCAGATGAGGCGCAAGTACCCAGCTCTCTTTCCCGAAGCATCTACAGCCAAGGACTCAACTCAATTTCGCGGACGAAATTCCAAAAACAATGGGAGAATGTGACACCCGCCAGATTTCCAGGTCAAGATCCGTACACACACTCTCCATTTAGTCATTTCTAGTTGTGCCTTAGACATTTCATTGCATTAAATGTGTTACCCCGAGTCTAGAAAATCCCAAGATAGTCACATGAATCAATCACATTTTCCATTTACGTATGCAACACCTGATTTATCCAAAAACAATTGGCAAGGGCAATCAGGCCAAATTGCATGCTTAACAGAGGGCAACCGAACAATTCAAAAACACACTTGGTGAATATTCGACACATGGAATTCTCACTATATAACAATTCTAGTCCATCACATATGTAACATAAGTCAATTATGTAAAACAACACACGTTTAGGGATGATTAACACATGCTATTAATATTCTCTTGTGGCGAAACATATATTATTATCAAACTAGACACTACACATATATGTATGAAAGTGTGTTAAAACCTGATGATCGATCCCTACACAAGACCACTTGAGGTTCCTATAAATCCATTACATACACATCCACATGTATATAATCGGCTCACCCATATACATAGATAATCAAGGCAAAACTAACCTATCTAGTCTATGTATATATGTAAACATACGACACATGTGTATATGAGTGTGTGATCAAAGACAATCACCAAACATATATACATATACACACACAACACACATATACAAAACAAACATAACCATCCAAAACTTCAATCTCCATACCTTACACAATTTTAGAACTCTAACAAACCTACAACACTCATTGTTGACTACCATTGTTGTCCATATACCCATGGGTGTGTGCATTGATTTAAACAACTCTTATCATCCATATAACACACACACATACGACACACACACACTCACTACAATACAAGCCAAAAACACAAACTTTCATGCCTTATACAAACATGGAAACCCACACATTCTTCCAATGCCATGTTGACTAACCAAAAACCCCACACCAATTCCCAAAAATCGGCTAGCATGATCCTAAGAAAGAAACTTCCAAGCCACCCTATACATAGGTCAACTAGTTTGATCAAAATGTGAGAATCCGGTTACGGACCGAACTCGTGGATCGATTACACATAAACAACTCAGTTTCAGACGGGGAATTTGAGACGAGACAGAAACATACGATAACAACGTCATCACAGATTCGTATTAATTCAGAAACGGTTACAGACACTGTCATCAGTAGGATAAACATCTATCTCGGGGCCGGGGGAGGTCGGGCATGACCTCCCCCTTGAGAGCATTCAAAGTACAAGCTCAAATCACCAAAATGAACAATAACACATGAGATTGCTATTTATAGTCCAATACACCAGTTCCACGTTCGCCCCTTTATGATGGTCGAATGTGGAGTATTTCCACATTCGCCCATTTGTGATGGTCGAATGTGGAAAACTTCCACATTCGCCCAGTGTATATTGGTCGAACTTGGCTCAGTGTATTGTCCTATATTTACAAATGCGTCAGATCCATAAAATGCCCTTATGGATCACCACAATCTCATGTAACACTATACTAAGACTCAACCCTAGTCTTATTCGACAGTGACGTCCACAGAAAGTGCATCTACAAAATGGAAGGCAACTTTTACACTACATAGATCCATAGACATTGACTTTCCTCATGTGATTGGCCAACTAAAAGCTCTCTTCTCTCCCTCTCTCTCTCTCTCCCCCTCTCTCTCTCGTGTATATAACCGGTCCAAGGGAGGCACACACTAACACCACACCACAACACACAAAAACTCCCTTTTCCCATTTGTTTAACCTTTGGCCGAGAACCCAAGGGTTCAACCGAACCATTGTTTGACCAAAGACCATCATTCCAAGCACCAACCGAGTAGTAGCAAGCAAGTGGAGTCCATAGTTCGAGAGTTGGACAAGACCATCAACCCTTTTTCCTTGTAGAAACCGATTTGTACCCTTGGTATGTTAAAACTTATCTCAATTTCTTATTTTTTCCTTATATTAGTCGATCATAGTGTTCACCCGACTCCTATTACTCATGCACACACTCATGTGACGGACATAAAGAGATTAATATCGATCAAAAGACTCAAAATGATAACAAACATGCATATATACATAAACGTATATACACTCATACATAATGTGCATACTATACTTAAAAGCTCGAATACGGGCATCTACATACTCGTATACATGCCACGAGTATGCGTGTGCTTATATAGAACCGAGTAGAGGCCACAAAAATCATTTTTGGAACTTAGAATGTGTGACATAGGAAAAATGGCAATTTTGGAAACATGTCTTAAAGACCGGAAAACATATGTTAAATGAGCTTACCACAAGAACCTTTGAAAAATATATGTTAATAACAAAGATGTATGTATAAACAAGAGCAAAAACACATGTATATGTTGTCTTTTACATGAAATGGCCGAAAAACATGTTAATGTGTCACTTTCAACTAATGCATGTGTAACACATGGTAACCCACGGAAATCAAGACACCGGCTTTGCCACAAATGGTTAATCATAGTCACAAATAATGACAAAAAATGTGCTTTTCCAACACATAAAGTGTGTGACATATATGAACAGTCATACAGAAACACGCGGTTCATAAACGTACAAGTCGAGTGAACAATTGCATGGTAAATAGTACGACACATAGAGTTAAGTTATCTTTATTGAATCTAGGGCACCATTGTCCAGACATTTTCATACCAGATTCAGTCAGACTTAGCATTCAGACATCAGGTGAGTTCTCACGACCCCATTTTACTGTTTTCATACTTTTTGAGGGAAAAACACGCGTACAAGTTCTATTACATTTTTGACTATTATGTGATCATGAGACATAAAGGTTTAGAGTACTCACAAGCCCTCGTGTCATACATTTTACTATAACCATTAGTTATGGACTTAGCCATGAAACACTGGAATAGATCTATTGGGGTGACACCCCCACACTTGGTTAGTTGCTCTAACCGGATGACAGATATCAAAAGAGTGCTTATATTTCACTTTACATTCATTGTCTTTAGTGTACAATGGGCGAGACATAACATTCTTCAAGGTTTGGTTATGGGCTCATGATAGTTACATAATGATTATTGTCTTAGCTAGGCAATGATCCAGTCACCCATGGTTTACATAGAACTCAAAACCCGTGACCTCACCAACTTAATTGTTGACATATTTTAATTGCATGTTTTTCAGGAAATTAGTTGAGCAACATGGAACTTAGAGTCATGTACGAGCATCTCGGGGATTTTGTGAACCTTGTTTTGGAAATGATTTTAAAGATGTCATTTTAACAATTATTTTTAAGACAATGTTTTGTTTATTATGGTAAGCACTGCCATCTTTTAATATATCTCATATTTATGAAATTGATGCTTGCATGAGTTGTGTGCTTGAACACCTTTTAAAGTTACATCTCGCGTTTCCTCCTTGGCGGGGTGTGACAAACTAGTTGACCTAGGTATAGGGTGGCTTGGAAGTTTCTTTCTTGGATTCATGCTAGCCGATTCTTGGAAGTTAAGGTGGGATTTTTGGTTAGTCAACATGGCATTGGAAGAATGTGTGGGTTTCTATGTTAGTATAAGGCGTGAAAGTTTATGTTTTTGGTTTGTAATGTAGTGAGTGTGTGTATGTATTATATGGATGATATGAGTTGTTTAAATAAATACACACACATGGGCATAAGGCCGATTTATTAGGACTAGAAATGATTTAACAATGGTAGTCAACAAAGCATGGCCGAATGTTATAGTATAGTTAGAGTTCTAAAATGGTGTAAGGCATGGAGATTGAGGTTTTGGATGGTTATGTTTGTTTTGTATATGTGTGTATAAGTATGTATGTATGGTAGTTGCCTTTGATCACACACACATATACATATGTGCCGTATGTTTACATATACACATAGACTAGATAGGTTAGTTTTTGTCTTAATTATCTATGTATGTGGGTGGATCGATTTATATACATGTAGATGTGTATGTAATAGATTTGTAGGAACCTCTAATTGCCTTGTGTAGGAATCGATCATCATGTTTTACACATTTATATATATATATATATATATATATATATATAGTTTGATAATAACATAGGTTTTGTCACAAGAAAATATTAATAACATGTGTTAATCATCCATAAACGTGTGTTGATTTACTAAATTAACCTATGCTACATATGTGATGGATTTGAATTGTTATATGGTAATGATACCACATGTTGAATATTCACCAAGTGTGTTTTGGATTGTTTGGATTTGATTATGGAATTGAACAAGCTAGATACTGTCATGTGTGATTATGTTTTGTATGTTCGTAGTAATTGAACATTCAGTTGCTCTCTGTTGAGGTGTGATAGGCTCGATTGCCCTTGCCAATTGTTTTTTGACTAATCGGGTTTTGCATGCGTAAACGGAAAATATAATGGATTCCTGAAACTATCTTGGGCTTTGTTAGACTCGGGGAGACATATCTACAGTACAATGTCTAATGCATAACTGAAAATGATATGGTAGTAAGAGCGTGTATTGATCTTGATCTGTGAATTCGGTGGGTGTCACAAATGTTTACTGACCTCGAAACATGTGTAAATCTGATCTTATAAATGTTGTGTTCCCAAGTCTCATTAAAAGGGAGAAAGGGAAGGAAAATAGAAATAAGTTGCGTTCGTGAGTTTTTTTAATGGAGGTAAATGAAAGGAAACTAAAAAAGGTTGTGTTCTAGAGTTTTTTAAATGAGGGAAGAGAAAAGAAAGGAAAATTCTTACTAATTTTCTCCTATAACTTTCCTTATAAAATAGAAGGATTTGAAGAGAAAAGAAGATTTTTCTTAATTTTTCTTCTATTTCCATTGAACTCTGAAACACGAAATGAATCTAATATTTTTTTCCCATTCTTTTCTCTCATAGTTTTCTTTTTTCATTTATTTTCTTTTCATTTCTCTTATATCCTTCGTTTTCATTTCTTTTTCTTTCTTTTAGTAATATCTGAAACACAGCTAAGAGAAAAAAAAATCAGAAGTAATAATTTCATTTTAGTGTATATAGCAACCTATTTTTATGATGTATATGTATTGGAAGAGTGGTTATCCTATGTAGTTTTTTAGGTATCGACCAAAGTTCTTCCGCATTTAGACCAAAGTAGATTACAACCAAATCATATGTTAAGACCGGTAGCTAAATTTTAAAGAACATAAATGATGACAAAGAAAGTAGGATCTTATTCCATCAAGGTAAGTTATGTGTAGACGATATATGCTTATCATAGAAGAAAAATATATGACACCAAATGTCATAACAATATTGAGAAAAAACACAATATTTAGAAAGACATGTTGGTTGGATAAGACGTGTAAACGAGCCTATCCACTAAAAGCTCAAACCGAACCAAACTTAAGCCTAAATTGAATACAAACCCGAGCGGGAGATTCGTTAACTAGAGGCTTATAAATTTTAGGGGAATTGGAATTAAATAATGCAAACTTTGCTGGGTTGGAAGACAATAATTTCCACTTGAAAGTTAGAATTTAACAGACCCAACTTGTCATGGATTTTATTCCATTGGACCAAAACTAACTGAGTTAGCCCGAGTTAGTTTTGGTCAAATGGAATAAAACAAGGAGCGTAAGTGAGGGCATGTGTAGTGAGGGGCTTTATGGGGCTTCACGGGATTAAAATATTAATAAAATATTATAAGGGCTCTATGAGAATTAACATATTATTATTTGATTAGGTGTAAAAGGAGCCAGTTATATACATAAAGTTGTTCCCATAGAGCTTCCATAACGACCAAAGGGGCGGTATAGAGAACACTACGGGGAGCTATAAATCTGGAAGGAGGCACCTCGTACCACCCAATACGGGTGCACTAAAAGGTAAAAGATACCCGTTGTCCATCAACCAAACCACAGTATCTTCTGTGCTTTAGCTTAGCAGCACCAGCAACAAGAATGGCGACGATGCTATCAACTTCTCAAGTCTCCAGCCCTAATTCAGCACCCGGTCTACGCCGCTCCCAATCCTTCTTTCCATCCATCAATCCTCACATTTGTCGTTCCGCTCGACCTTCTAGAAGCATCGTTGCTATGGCTGGCACTGCCAAGGTATACATACATACATACATTTTCATATAACCTCCTATATCATATCATTAATTAAGTCTTCTGTGATCGTATAATATTATCCTTCAATTTCTTCGCTTACAAACAAACAAACAAACAGACACTCGATGCTCTGAATATCTTCCATTTACTATACTCAGAATCATGGTTTTTGAAATTTTGGAGAGCAGATTGGTAAACATAAGGCTGTGTGTTGTGGGTTGGCGCCCCCATCCCAACTCACCATGGGGGCCGTTCATGGTTGTAAATATCGCGCTTAGCCTCCGATTAATCGCTAGTCGGAGGTTCACCGACTAATTTTCATCTAATCGGCCAAAACATCGTCTAGTGATTCCTACTAAAATTTGTCAATATTGACCAGATTTAAGCCAAAACCTCTAAATTCTAGCTATTATTCCTCTCTACTTAATCATATGAGTTGAGGAACATGTTTAACATATCTACTTAAAAAAAGCTACATATAAAAATGTGTGTGTACATGTAAAACCGAAAATTACATATAAAAATCCCAATCCGATTAATCCTTAGACTATAGGGGGGCCCCGTGCCCATGGTCTTCTCCACGCCCAACCGGGGCGGTATTCCCGCCCGTGAAGGCCTTTTCCGCCCCCCTTTCAAGCCCCACTCCGGTGTCCGGTCAGTCTTAGTAATACCAATTAATCGCTAGTCATCGGCCGACTAGCGCCTAGCGATTCATACAACATTGGCGCCATTCACCTCTTTGCCAACCCATTAACGGTGTGAATGAGAAGGTGGGGATGATGGTGTGGGGCCCGCCCCAATCAAAACAAATCAGATAGTTATTTGGTTATGAAGTTATTCCACAACACGTAGTTATTGGGTTATTTAGTTATTGCTCTAGTTCCTAAGTGGTAGTGATTTGGCATCACTTTTTGCTAGTTCATGAGGTGGATAGTTGTTACTTGTTCCACAACACATATTCTAAGCTGGAGGTTGCAAGGGCGGATCAACTTGAATTGTGGACAAAATTAACCAATTGGTTGATCTTACTGCTTAAACTTGTTATTGAATGAAATGTACTTTGACTAATGGACTTAAAGAGCAAGTAAAACTTGATTGTGAAAACTCTTGTTGTAAGGCAAACTTATTCTGTTTCTGAAGATGTATTTTTAGTGTTTTCGTAATTAATAATGATGCCATTTCAACTTTTGTATGGAGATTTTAGTTTTCATATTGAAGATAAATCTTTATGCCATACAGCATCCTTGATTATGTTTGAGTTGGTCTGGGACATTAGTGACTGACACTTATTTTCTTTTGTTACAGTTCTTTGTTGGCGGCAACTGGAAATGTGTAAGTAGCCTTGCTTTCTGTTTTCACACATCCCCAATTACAAGTTGTAAACACTGCGGATTTCTGGCATCAACAAATCTACGAATGACATTGAATATTTGTATGAACAACCCCTATGCATTGGACTTGCACCATTCCCCAATAAATCTACGTGTTTGCAACACCAAAAGTTATTGTCATGTATCTTTGTTCCTATAATTTTAAAAGATGTTTTTATGTTTATGCATATCATTTTAAATTAAAAAATAGGATTAGATATTTGTCGGTCTCGTTCTCTTAAGAAATATTTTATACAGAAGTGCCGTTTCATCTTTTTTCCATAGCTTTTGTAACCGGCATTTCTATTGGTGTTTCATTTCACCTAGTTCTAGAGTCATCTAATGACATGTCTTGTAATTTTGGTTCTAGAATGGAACAAAAGATTCGATCAAGCAGCTAGTCTCAGACTTGAACAGCACACCGTTAGAGCCTGATGTTGGTTAGTTGTTCTATCTTCATCTCTGTCTAAATGATTGTGACATAATCACAGTGTTACATAATGTTTTTCATGCGATTACGTAAGTATTAGGTAAGGTTTCACACAAGAGGTGTGAATTAGTTGACCTGTGCACACTTGTCTCTATTAATTCGATGCAGTTTTATAAAATCTATTACAAAAAAGAAGCAAACTTTACGAAGCATGCTAATCATGTGATCCAAATTATAACTTTGAATTCTTCTTTAGTTCTTGATCTTCTTGTGGTGTAGTTTAATCTTGGAAACATTTGGTGGCTTAGTAATTTATTATTCATGATTCACTGAGCATCTAATCTTAAATATATGCTGTTTAAAATTTTGAACTGTGCAGACGTCGTTGTGGGACCCCCTTTTGTTTATATTGATCAAGTTAAGAGCTCATTAACTGACCGCATTGAGATAGCCGCTCAAAATTCTTGGATTGGGAAAGGAGGGGCCTTTACCGGAGAGATAAGGTATTTATCTTTATTTAACATAATGTTTCACTTGGTATATTTGATAAAATCGTGTCAAAACAAGCCAATTTAATTAAACAGGTAGTGTTTGGGTTGAATTATTTTACCCGTTTGGTTAAACAGGTCACCAACCCGTTCAACCTGTTTAAAACTTGATTACAACCCTGTCAATCCAGTTGACATTTGTTGATAAAAGGGGTCGTGTTCAGGTTACACATTTTATGTGTGTCTGTGTTAGGGTTAATTTCTTCGACAGTAATAAATATATTATATATAGGTTGTGCTGAGTCCATCAATTTAATCTGCTGCCAACTTGATATGATTGTCGGTTTCCTACAACTAGACAATATCACAGAGAAGTGTAAAAAAGTAAATAAAAGAGACACCGACAGGAACTTAATACCGATATAAATGAAATTCATTTTTGTTTTATTTTAGGTTTTTAATCAATGCCATAACCACTTAATATTTCAAAACTTGGGACGTGTCATAACTTTACAATCTTTTAATTTCAGCGCTGAGCAATTGAAAGATATTGGATGCAAATGGGTAATTCTTGGTCATTCTGAGAGGAGACATGTGATTGGGGAAGATGATCAGGTAATTTACTATATTTTTTAATCTTAATGCAAGGTTGAAAAGACAACTTTCTTGCAGAAATATACGAGTCCATTTTGAAAGGTCTAAATAGATGGGCTTTGCATAGGTAACTTATGTATTTCCAATATCAGTTTATAGGTAAGAAGGCTGCTTATGCCTTGGGTCAGAATCTAGGAGTAATTGCTTGCATAGGAGAACTGTTGGAAGAAAGAGAAGCAGGCAAAACCTTTGACGTTTGTTTCAAACAATTGAAGGCCTATGCAGGCAGGTCTTCTTACACTCAAGAAGTCAATCTTATTGGTTGTTAATTATAAATAATTAAATATGACGTTTAAGTTTAAAGTCACTTTGCAGTTTGCACCTTATCTTGTCTTATGATTTTTGATACTTCTGTACCTAAAAGTTCTCAACTTATCAGTTTTTTAATAGCATGGTTTCATAGAGATTAAAGACTCAATAAAATCAGTTTCTATATCTCATTCACCGCTAGGACGAATTAAAGTCTCAAAACGTGAATAATATCATATTTACCCAACAAAACTATCATTATATCAATTATACACATTTACATTATTTTTGACATAAAATACCCTTCTCTTATATGAGGATTTAGACTGTGAGAGTTTGAAGTGTAAATGTGTAATGAAAAGGAGTAGGATATCATACTCTTTAGTTTATGTAATCCTTAGACCTTGATTATGTGCAGATGCCGTGTCCAGTTGGGACAACATTGTAATTGCATACGAGCCTGTATGGGCTATTGGAACTGGCAAAGTAGCTTCACCTGAGCAGGCTCAGGAAGTACACGTGGCTGTCCGTGATTGGCTTGCTAAAAATGTATCAGCCGAAGTTGCATCTAAGACACGTATCATCTATGGAGGTATTAGTAGTTATTTATCAGCTTTTCTCTTTCTCTTGAATATCTTGTTTCTGTAAAATTATACCGAGTTTTATTTTTTCATTTTTGTATCTTTTCTCGGGTTTTCTTTGTAAGTAATTGGGGGTGGTAATTAAACCCGTTTAGCCGCTTGCTAATACTTATTGAACAGAAGTGGTTAGTTTTGTTAATCCAAATTTTAATCACTTCTCCTCTAGGATCCGTAAACGCGGGCAACTCTGCTGAGCTGGCCAAAAAAGAAGACATTGATGGATTTCTTGTGGGCGGTGCATCGTTAAAGGTATCAAGTATCTTATCTTCTATCTTTTATTCTGTGCCCCAACTGTTCATGGTTATAGTATGAACACCTCATAGTATAATAGTAGCTTCTAATGCCAGTGGGTATAGGGTAGGAAGGATGTGACACTGACTTCTCATCCTGCTAACTCTTAATTTGACAATTTCTTAATAATATTTAACGCATTCCCTAATTATAATTACAAAACAATTTGATTATAATAATCTAAATCTTTGAGTTAAAACTATTTAAAAGATTATATGCATGGTTCATCAAACCGAGCCAGGAATTGAGTTCCTATTCGATGAGCTGGCTCGTTTTTGTCATTTTACGATTTTGCATGTTTCTTTTTTCTTTTTTTTTTTTTAAAAAGTCTCGATGCCAAACTGTATAATTTTCGAATAATAAAGTACCAAACTACCAATATACAAAGAGCGATTTATATGAGCCAATGAACGTGTTACTTGAGCTAAATCAGGTCGAGTTTTATGCAAGCGGGCTACCTTCAGCTTGTACTTGGCTCTAGGGGTGTTTGTGTCCCGGATTGGATTCAAATTCTAGGCCGAACTGGTAACTCTGGTTTCGGAAATGACAAACCAAATCAACGTTGTTTGGTGGGTGGCCGTATCAGCCGGATTTAGCTGATTGGCGGGCTGACAGCTCAGTTTTGATAGGTTAACAACTATTGAATTTTCCTCAAAATTGTTTGTTTGTATTTAAAAATTTTAATATGATAAAAGATGATTCTTGAAAGTAATGTACATACATAACCACATATTCTAAAAATGAAAAAAGAATATAAATAATAAAGGTTAAATGGCCGTTCCAAGTTCTAGACTATCGGCCGATCTGTTAAACTGCCAAAAACTGTAAGAATCTGGAACCGGCCTACTTGCTTCGATATGGAAGGTTTTGTCTGTTACAACAGTTTGGACATTTATAAGTTCAGTGAGCTTGAGCCAAATTGGATTCGGAGCCATGAGCTGTTTTAACAACCACATGCATAGGAGATAGATAAAGGTAACCCAAATGGACCCAATTTATATTTACATGTGTGTATAAATTTACAGCTCTGTACAAAAGCTGTTAAGGTTTGTTTTATCTTTATTCCTCTCCTGTACAGTATGTACATATTACAATTTCTACAACTAAGTTATAAATGTTGTATGCAGGGGTCTGATTTTGCAACCATCATTAATTCCGTGACTGCTAAGAAAGTTGCCGCTTAAACTTGATGATCAAGTCACATTCGGCTTTGGAGTAATCAGTTCTTATACACCATATTTGTAACAGATATTGTGACCCCAAGTACACAACACAGAATATGCAATAAAGCAAATGGTACTAATAATCGGTTCTGGCCTAAGGTGATTAATATCCCAGCCTAGTTTTTAAAAGTTTCCATTCTTGTGTAAAAAAATATATATATATATATATTGATTTTCTAGTACCCTTAAAAATAACTCTATGCCATCCCATGTAAAACAACTACTTTCTGTTTTTAGAGTATAACATTATATTTTTACTCGAAATTGTTTATGAGGGAGGGAGGTTCTTGTAAGAAGTGTGTTTTGTCAATTGCTTGCTTGGATCACCTCATTTAGGGGTAGGGTACATAACATGACCGTCTTGGGCCGCATGCTACACGTCTTAAATTAGATGATTTATAAACCCCGTTTGTAAACGAGTGCGTTGGCCTTTTGCAAGTTGACAATTATTGCCTAAACAATCCCATAAAATCTAATACTTGTATCGTAGATGCAATCAATAACGATATCCATCTAAATAGCATTAACATGTATTTCATCTGCCTTCAAAACACCAATTATATTGAAATACACCATGGATATGTATTTCATCTGCCTTCAAGTTTACCTTTTTTTTTTTTTTTTTTGAACGGTCAACAAAAACACCAATTATATTAAACCACCAATATGGCTAGCCAGAGGCTAGCAATACAGCCACCAACGTAAACTACAAAAACATACTACTACCAAACCAAAACTATTTATACATTACATCTAACACTTCCACAATGTTTCACATAAGGAATTGACGTATCCACCACTTTGCCTTGACTCGTTTAGGCCATTCACATCCTTTGATCACAAAGTCATTACAGTTAATTGTGACCCGCACTTAGACCTTATCATGCAATCAACACCAAGTTGTACAACTCGAATATAATTCCCAGAAGACCATTAAACCAATTCCATAGCACCAAGTCTAGAGGTAGAATAGTACCCTGCCTTCAAGTTTATCTAGTTCTTCAACTTCCAAAGACTAAGACAAATTATTTATTTCTCATCCTACCATAACAAATCTCGCTGGCATTGTTCATCAAACTACATGCTCGGGGGTTCGTGCTCAGGGAGTTCATCAAGAACTTATACACAAAGAGATCGTGAGCATGCATTATAATGGCTAACTGGAGATTTTTTTTTTTTTTTTTTTTTTTTTGCTGAAAGTGCAACTTTCAATGACGAACCTTTTAAAGGGGATTTCGAATGCGAAAATCCTTATTCCTAACGATAGCAAATGACATGAAGAACCGTTTTCCCTGTTTTCAAACTAAATGTTATGAAGTATGGAAAATGGGTTTTACATGTATACAAAAATGCACCTTCACAATCTATCATGTCCATATGCATATGATGAATACTTGTGCATATCATAACACAGTACTTCAGGAGAGTGCCTCCTATTTTTATTGCGATAATGTCGTTAGATTGTATGGAAATTATTAGTATTTACATGCACCCACTTCAAAGGATATTCAATTGCTTTATGAGGCACATGCAACCATACATGGATTTCGTGTGATGATGGAGAATATAGATTGTACTTCTGGGGATTGGAAGAGTTGTCCAACTGATAGTAGAGACAATTCATGACATGTGATCATGAAATGTCGATGATTATGCTTGAATTAATTGCGTCACAAGATATGTTATTATGATATGTGCTCTTTGGCCCAGCAAGTTCAAACAATGGCATGACTGTCTTTTACCATTCACCATTGTTTGACACAATTGTATGTGGTTGAGCGCCCAAATGTCCATTTGGGGTGAATGAAACATAATGCAAACGTGAGTAATATCTAGCTAATGTGATCTATCCTTTCTAGGCCATTTTTGTGAAAACTTTACCTTATCCATAAGAAGACAAACGTAGAACGTTCAAGGTTTCTCAAGAAGTGCAAGACAGGATGTTGAACGTTCTTTTGGTGTTCTAAAAGCACGTTGGGGATGATCATACATCTGGAAAGGAAAACGACTGTTCAAAAGACAAAAAAAATATAATGTTGTTATGAATGCACTAATAATATGGTGACTCTCCACATACATAACCTACATCTATTCATTATGTTGGTATTAATTGTATAGCCTATAAATAGTGGCTCATGTATATTGTATCATATACACACTCAATGAATAAGACTTCTATCTTCTATCCCTCTCTAAATCTTCCTCTAATCTTCGTTCATAGTTCTAATTTTATATGCTAGTAGGCCGTTGTTTTACAACACGTTATCAGCACGAACTGCTTGCACCATCATCAGGTATACCACATACTCTAACTTATCATTATTCTTTATTCTCACATACATGATCCATATTGTAATTCATACAATTATGGGTTGTGTTAGAGATTTGTTTTGTTATTCTCTTTAATCTCCCTAAATAATCCATATTATAACTAATACGATTTTTTGTTAGATGGAGATTTATATTTATTATTTCATCAAAGTATGTTCAATCATGTTTTATATTTAAACATGTATAGTAAATTATATTATAACTGGTCATAACTTCTTTTATCCCCAGATATAGATATATATTAATTTAATGGTTTAATCAATATTATTAGATTTGTTTTTAGTTTTTGATTTCAGTTGTGTTAATTATTTGTTTTTTATTAAAGTGCATGCTAACATGTTTTGAATTTTAACATGAAATGATTGTACAATAAGAGTTAAGAAGCTATAATATGTAATTGACTTGACCCTAAAGTAAGTATAAAAGTTATGTTGGACTCGCCTGACCTTTCACATTTAATTATATACATTGACATGGTTAGTATCATATAATATTATAGATTCATTGATTGTGGCATAAAAAAACTGAATGTATACATTTTTTTTATCTATAAAGTAGTAATCTTAATTCAACTGATGGCATCATCCTTTTAATTACCATGATAATTGTAGACATTATTGTATCCATGTTTAGATTTGAAATAATTGTGTGGAAAAAGAGATATGTATATTTGTAGAACGAACATATCATACAAAAAGAGTTATTGATCATACTTTTATCATGGAGACTTTACGGAGATATGTTTAAAATAAGTGCAAACATTAATTTGTATGTATCATATTCATATGATTAGTTATACCGTTATAAGTTATTACACAAATTATCTATGTTTGTTTATTGGTGATGAAAAGTTTCTTATTTCATAAAGGCATGAAGGCTTATTCTAACTCGTTTTTATATGGTGACATGCTATAACATCATGTATTATATACATGCTATTATTTCTTTGTATTCATAATATCAAATAGAACAATTAAACCAGATGGTGGGACATTTTACAATGGACATAGCTCATACTTAAAATGTATTAAAGGTTGTCCAATTACTTGATATGAAAAATTATTCATTTCATCTTCTACCAAAGTAGAGATTTTCACTCTAGAAGTACCATAGTTATATATATATATATGTCTTGCTAGTTATGCATGATTATTATATCTTCCACATGAACTTATTATCATAATATAGTCTATGTCAAGCGAGGAAACACCGGAATGAGTTAAAACAAATACTTCAAGTATGAGCGATATTTGATTATATTTCACTAACCCATGCAAACAAGTTTGGTTAGTCTTGTAAACGCAGGGAATATAACACATCACATTTGTTGATCTTGTGACATTTATTTACGAGAGGAGGCAACATTAGTTCAACTTAAAGAATTGCACTTACAAGAACAGGTACTAAAATTCTAGAATGAAGATCATACATCAATGATTCAACTTAAAGATTTTCACGTCAAGTGATCAAGAATGCAAATCATTGACTACAAAACTTGAGCAACTTTCTTAGAAGATCGACACCATCATTCAAATGATACATATTAAAACGAGGGGGAGTATTCGACACGTTGCACTCTTTTTCCCTTCACTAAGTTTTGTCCCATCGGGTTTTCTTAGTAAGGTTTTTAACGAGGCAACACACCTGATCCAAAATATCGGTGGGAGTTAATACGCGCTGCACTCGTTTTCCCTTAGCTATGGTTTTTTTTTCCCACTGGGTTTTCCTAGCAAGGTTTTTAACGAGGCAGCATCAACAAGCGTATTATAAGAATTGTGTATTATTTTATTACATTATGTGGATAGTCAAGGGGGAGTGTTATGAATGCACTAATAATATGGTGACTCTCCACATATATAACCTACATCTATTGTATCATATACACACTCAATGAATAAGACTTCTATCTTCTATCCCTCTCTAAATCTTCCTCTAATCTTCGTTCATAGTTCTAATTTTATATGCTAGTAGGCCGTTGTTTTACAACAAATGTATGTTTGTTTTATACTGCATAAGATGATATTGAAAGATGAATGTCATATAAGCTCGGATTATGAAATAAATGTCGCACCCACCGAACTAGTTGACAATAATGTTATTTATGAGTTACCGATGATGATACTCATTTCCATCTTTGATCAGATCTAATGGAGAATATTTCCCATACTCAAATACCAAAGATTGACAAATGTACAAACAATTAGTAGTTTTTCAATTATTTTTAAATTATACTAGGTTATGTCTTTAATTATGTGTACTATCTTCTTTAAATTAATTGGTATAATAAAGTATTGAGTAAGTTTTTTTTGAATAGTTATTTTGAGTTTGTTATATTGATCTATGTATTTAATATTATTATTTTAAACCAAGTAATTTTATCTTTTTAAATACTAACTAGTAGTATAAAATCACGCGCGTTGCGTCTTTTACAATCGAGATTCAAATCAAGTGTTGATCAATAAAAAAATTATATAATCGAGATTCCATTTCAGTTATAAACGAAAAAAAAGAAGGAAATCTAGTAACAGATGAAATTTGTCTCGTTTTGCTATAACAAGGCACACCATTACAATTCTTCTAACGATGTGTTGAACCTAGACAATGTGGTTGAGACCTCTTAGTGGTTCAGTATTTAATTGTTCAGATCTCATACTGGTTCAACAATTACATATTCAGAAGTTGCCAAATAGTCCCTTAGTTGTTTATAGCTGGCGATACTTTATGTGATACATTAACCATATGAAAATACACACATCAAGACTTAGTGGAGTCAAAATGTACAGTAACTTGAACTACTACTGTCAAATGAAAACATATTATATTTGACCTGACTCGTTTTCGAACACAATTAACATCAAAACGTAGAGCAGCTGAAAACATACGAAAAAATATGCATGAAAACATATTATATTTGACCATACTCATCTTAAAAAAATATGCCAAAACGCGAATTTATACCGACACACATGTCAAAACGTAAATCAACTAAAAACGTAAATAAAAATAAGCATATGCTTTCATTTGCTTCTTTCTTCATATTATCTGCTTAATGTGACAACCTGCACCATTCACTTTTCATAAATATGCATAATTGGTTTCTCAACTATTTCAAAATTTTTATTTTTAACCCTCGTATTTTAATAGGACCAAAATTCACAATTTAATAAAACTTATAATTTTTATAAGTAAAAGTATGCACGTTTTATACTCACATCTACGCCCGAGTACGTATGTTTCAGACCTTGATACTCAAAGCTTTTAATTTTCGGTCCTAAAACAACTTAGAAACAGAAGAAACAAGTCTATAACTTAAAATTGATTAAATTAGAAAAAATAATTTTTTAGCCCTCGCGGTCCGCTAAGACAGTCAAACAGTCAAAGTTCCAGTCAAAGTCCTAGTCAAAAGTCTTAGTCAAAGTCTCAGTCAAAATCCTAGTCAAAGTCCTAGTCAAATAGTCAATTCATCTTAAAACCTTACTTTATTATGTTGACCAATTTTAAAGCTTAATTGAATCCAAAACTAGTATAAAAAACCCACATATGACCCATTACACTTTGCACCTCTAAATCAATTGTTTCAATTCGATTAAACTCTCCCTCATATCTTTCTTGTAGAGTATATTACTTCTACATTTGAAGCTTTGATTATAAGCTCTTGTAATTGGCGAATTGGAAGCTTGATATTTTTTCCTATTCGGTTTCTTTTCTTCTAAATTGGACTAGTTTCGTTGTTGAATCTTTGGATTGCTCGCATTTTCACGCTCGCTTAGTCATCTAGTCATTTGGCGAAAGTGAGTATTTCCTAACCCCTTTTTGTCTTTATTCACTTTTTGGGTGTTACATGTACACATATACAAAATACACATGCAAGTTCACATTTTTACAATACAATTTTAGTATCATGTGCTTTTGAACAATCGTCATTACGTGACACCTCGATGTTTCCGCCATCGGTTGGGATGTTACATTAAAAATTAAGAGTACTCCGAATCTATTTCACCAATTGCTTCTAATGAAGCCACGGTTTATGTACCACAACCGCCTCAAAACCCCTTCGGATCTCCCCTCTTTGAAAATGCCTTGATCTTCAAATAATACTTCATCACTGACATCAGTTTCTGCTCCGCCTCCAGCACCTGTGTAAACTTCATCGCAGCGGACGTGAAGGTGGGATTCCACCAATGCAGATCTTGAAGCTAGTGTTGGAGGTGAAGCGACGAAGGCAGAGCAACGGCGAAGTACAATTGACTGTCCGTTGAAGATGAACCGATGTAGAGAGAGAAAATTCCCCAATGAAAACCGTACACTGCCACTCTCCTTCATAGTTGCCGGATCGGGATAGAACAGATCCGATCTAAACATGGAATAGTAAACCGCTTAAGAAAAACATGTTGGAATCAATCGGAAAACCTAACAACATACTCTCTCACGATGAGTGTGTGACTAAGCCTTGCTGGGTTGACAGTAGGGTTGTGGTGCATGATACGACGGTGGCGGTCTTCTCTGAATGAAGCCTTGGAAAAGATGGTTAATAATGGGGTTAGGTACGTTAAATGTAACGGAATATTATATAACGCTATTAACTCACTATTGATGTTCTGAAACATAGACTCCACACCTTCATACTCAGAAAATAATCTAATTGCCCAAAAGAAACACTGTTTAATATGTTGGTGTTTAAATATATTTGAATATTAGTTTCTTTTAAACAAATAATATTTATATTTATTTTAGATTTATACATAATTTAAAATTTTGTTTTGGCGTGCGAAATGTGGTGCATTTCATGTGATTTAGCAAGTTGTGACAAGTAAAAGATAAATAATACAAAAATATTATGTGCCGGTGAGTTGGAGGAAAGAATATATATTTTTTTTTTGGCAAGCTTGATAAACGGCAAGTACTCCTTACACTCTAAGGTTGAGGGGTGTGATTTCCCTTTCCCTTCCCCTACAGAGAAGACGAGGTAAATCACCCGTTGACACCGAAATCACAAGGGGGGGGGGGGGGGGGGGGGGGTTCCCGTTGGTAGAAGGGTGAGGTTGAACACTTGCACTGACCGATCCCTTCCCCGACCTCCAGTCCACCACACCCCTTAGCCTAAGGCCGGTGTTTTAATAAAAAAAAAAAGAAAAATGTTGTCCCCCACCCTCTACGCTCGTTACTAAGGTGGCTAACCCATCAATGGGGTCCTTCAATAAAGCCAGTTTGAGGCGGTAAGATGTAGACGTGGTTGGAGGCTCCCCTCAAGGTCTCGTCTAGTAGTAGTAGTAACGCGTACCCATGATGTTTTCACCTTTACCTTACACGCATATAGCGTAATATATAAATATAATATTGTTAAAAGATGGTTGATACTTGTCCACTTAGGATGTTTCTATAGGAGTAGAAAACGACGACGCATGGACACGTGCAATCCATGAAAATAATAATGATCTACAACAAACATAGCATACAGTCTGTGTTCCATCACCAATTTTGGCCGCTACTTTCCTCACAACCACTTTCACCAGCTTCTTCACCCCCTCCATTTTATACATACACGTAACTCCTCCTCCAGATTCCCCTTATCACAACACAACACGACACTCACTCTACATTCATCCATTAAACAATTGTATGTATGTATTCACCTCATTTTATTATGTCTGTACTTAATTGCATCAGATTCTCCGTCTCTTGCATGCTTCTTTTTTTATAGTTAGCTAACCCTCCCTCCCTCCTTCAGTAAGTAAGTTGTTATCATCACTTTATTACCCTTTTCCACCTTCATTTAATTTTATTTGCTGCTGGATTTCTCATTTTCTTTTTACTCTTTTCTCGATTGATTATTATTGCAACAACAAGGTTCAAGATTAGATTGCATTCGGCACTTGTTACGGTACTCCTTATTGTTTAACATCCATCAAATTTTCGATACTTTTTTTATTCCCATCGATCTCAAACGAGCTTAAAATTTGGCTAAATTAGTATTATTTAATCGATATTCTAAATAACTTTCTCTTTATTTGACGTTAAAGTCCAATTATTGATACCAAGTTACACATCTTTGTCAAATCTGTTTCTTTTCTTTTTTTTTTCTCTTTAATATTTATTTTAAATCTTTAATCATCACATGATTCCAACGATGATGTTTTATGTATAAAAGAACAGAGAGAGAATGAACCAACAGATGGAGTTGTAACCGAATATTTTTTAATTACATCTGAGATGCGGATACACGGGTTAAGACAAGCGACAGATGAGTTAATAATATGTTACCCTTTCAGTTGTACAATGAGCTACTGTTGTTGTACATTGCCGTTACTCATTCATATTGCTCACGTCCACATGAATCAGTACTCTAAATCTTTTGTTTTACACACATATACATAAGTCTTGATTGATTTAGTGAATTTGAATGTTATGCCTCTCTAATTTCAGAATTACTTTGAATAATATGTTCTCAATTTTGAGCTATTTTTAAGTTATTATGTCAGTGACCATAATGCTTGTTAATCAATCATATAACTCTTTTATTGAGCAATCTATAAAATATTGAGTTGTTTGTTGAAATGTCTCTGTCATTTCTAATAAGCCGAATGATAATATGAATCTTGATGATATGACTCGTCTACTTCTGAACTAATTCAGGTCACTGAACCTACTGATCAAACGTCTGTCGCATTGATGGATTTCACACAAAACGACGGCATGACTAATGGTGATAGTGATACTAATTTTGATATTTTGAAGCGGCTAGATAGGCCGAGACACTTGAATATGGAGAGGCAGAGATCTTTTGACCTCATCGAGGCATCACCGCGTTACACTTCATGGGGTGAAAATGGCCAGAGACATATGGACCTTGACAGTGTTTTTTCACCGGGTAAACGATCAACCTTTAATACCCCTAGGGGTCAATATGGATATGAACCACACCCGATGTTTGTTGAGGCTTGGGAGTCGTTAAGGAAGACAATGGTATACTTTCGTGGTCAACCAGTCGGGACTATTGCAGCACTTGATAATTCTGAAGAGAAACAAAATTATGATCAGGTACACATTGCTTGTATCAATCATGCTGGCAGTTTTTTTAGGCCAAGGACCAGCTCAAAACCAAGACCTTAGAGAACCTTAAATGTGTACTTTTAGTAGGGGTGTCAATCATGTTGGGTTTCGGGTTGACCCATTGAGCCCTAACATAGCCCGTTTGTTTATTTGCGTAAAAAACATCAACCCTAACCCGAACAACACCAAATTTAACCTAATTATCTAAGTGGGATCAACGTGTTGACCTGTTGGCGGGTTGTTGTCAAGTTGTAAACATGCTAAAGGGGTTGTCGTGTTGTAATAAATGGGTTAAAGTGTTCGTAAACAGGTTAATTGACTGGTCAAATAAAGCTTTCCTTAGCTAAAAGGGGAATAGGTCATATGAGTTGAAAATCGTCAACGGTGTATTCTTAATGCATACAACCTCCTAAATGGATTTATTAATAGAAACGCTTTATTTAAACTAAAATTACACTTCAAAATTACGGGGAACCTTGACTCATTCCACTCGTAAAAAGAATGAAACGCTTCAAACCGAACCCGTTTTGACATGTTACCACCCAGAAACTAGTATTCTTGTTTTAGTGAACCATGTGCGTTATTTGTTTACTTCTCATGTATTTGTTGTGGATGTTTTTAAATCTTCATGTATAGGTCTTTGTGAGAGATTTCATTCCAAGTGCATTAGCCTTCCTAATGAATGGGGAACCAGAAATTGTCAAGAATTTTCTTCTAAAGACTCTTCGCCTCCAATCATGGGAAAAGAAAATAGATCGGTTTCAACTCGGAGAGGGTGTCATGCCAGCTAGTTTTAAAGTGCTTCATGATCCGGTTCGTAATACGGAAACTTTAATGGCAGATTTTGGTGAGAGTGCAATTGGACGAGTTGCCCCAGTTGATTCAGGATTTTGGTGGATCATATTGCTTCGAGCGTATACGAAGTCAACTGGAGACACTTTGTTGGCTGAAAGGCCCGAGTGCCAGAATGGTATCCGGTTGATACTCGCCTTATGCCTTTCTGAGGGTTTTGACACATTTCCTACACTTCTTTGTGCTGATGGGTGCTCTATGATTGATAGGAGAATGGTGAGCTTGTACTATGTCAATATGGTTAACTTTAGGGAAAAGATGTGCGGGTCGGGTAACATGTCAAAATGGCATTGTCAGGTTGACCAACAAGTAAATTCTTTGAAAGTTCATGTAACTTGAATAAGGTTATAAAAAAATTCTCTATAAAAATAATAATCCCAACAGTTAATAATACTCCTTAGAGGTTTCAAGTATTTGAAAACACTTTACATGACTTTTCACTCGTTTGACACTCTCAACTAGATTCGAATTTAGCCAAGTTTACAATTTTACTTGTTTGACCAATTAAAGATATTTTGACGAAACCCAAATAAATACATTTTTGACAAACGGGTTGAAAGTGTAATCTCTACATATGCGAAGTTGGAACACTACAAAACTCAAAGCATGTTATGAACTTGATATTTATTTTTATATACTTGATACATCAACTTGCTCTTGTATGCAGGGTGTGTATGGGTACCCAATAGAGATACAAGCACTTTTCTTCATGGCATTAAGATGTGCTTTAGTTTTACTCAAACAAGATGATCAAGGGAAAGAACTTGTTGATCGAATCGTGAAGCGTCTTCATGCGTTAAGTTTTCACATGAGAAGCTACTTTTGGTTAGATTTGAAGCAACTAAATGACATATATCGCTACAAAACTGAAGAGTATTCGCATACTGCTGTTAACAAGTTTAATGTGATTCCGGACTCGCTTCCCGAATGGGTTTTTGACTTTATGCCAACTTACGGGGGATACTTTCTTGGAAACGTGGGACCCTCAAATATGGATTTCCGTTGGTTTTGTTTGGGAAATTGCATTGCTATTCTTTCATCTTTAGCAACTCCTGAACAGTCGTTAGCGATTATGGATCTTATAGAGTCCCGATGGGAGGAGTTAGTTGGAGATATGCCCGTGAAGGTTTGTTATCCGGCTATTGAAAGTCATGATTGGAGGATTATTACTGGGTGTGATCCAAAGAACACTAGATGGAGTTACCACAATGGAGGATCATGGCCAGGTACATTTTATGTGTTTTATTAACCAATAATGCAATTACGAATTATGAGGTGACATTTTCAAGCCGTTTACTTTTGGGTCAAATAAAACTACCAGCTCAAAGGGAAACATGTCAAATGGTTGAACTGGTTATTTGCAATAGATACAATCTCTTAAACCAATTTATCTATCAATATTTTATTTTCATTGATTAAAAGACTCTCTAAACAGAATCTATTTTCTTTCTGATTACTTACCCATATCTCCATCTCTAAATATGACATAACATTACTCTCTTGTTTTGAATTTGGGAGTCAATTCTATAACTTTCTGAGTTGGGAAGTGAAATGTAGTCAGTTCGACTTTTGAAAGTCTACATGCCACAAGGCAAACTACATAAGACATCTAATGCTTTTAAATTAGTATTTCTATAATGTTAATAGTGACGGTTTATATATACGAGTCGAGTATCCCGTTAAATTGTTTTGGTTCAATTACTAAATGATTGACTTTGGAAAGTCAACACAAGTGAATTCATTTCAAACTATATTTCTTTTTAACTGTTAAAAATAAACTTTTTTTTTTTTGCTTGTAGGGAATATCTTATGTAGTACCAAGTACTCATCAAAGTTTTCAATTAGAAATGAGAAAGTCAGTATTAATCTGCTGGTTGACTATAATTAGTCAAACATAGACTCTTGCGTGCTTCTTAAACTACATAACACATATATTCTATTTAACTGGCATTATAAGTTAGTAACAAGTTGAAGAGGAGTCTGTTTGACTTTGAGAAGTCAATTTCAGAACCAAAACAATCATAATAATTGTGAAGTCAAGTCAGTTTGACTCTCATTAGTCAAACGTAGAATCTTTGGTGTAATCGACTGCGGTGCTTATATTTAGGTGACAATTCAAACGATTAAGAAGTTTAGTAGTCGGTTTGACTTTGAAGAAATCTTTACTTGGCTTTGCAGTCAAGTAATCTGTTTGACTCTTAAAAGTCAAACCATAGGAACATCTTGTGATGAATTTTGTTATGAAGTGCAGTGCTCTTATGGTTGCTGACGGCTGCATGCATCAAGGTGGGACGGCCCCAGATTGCAAGGCGTGCCATTGAGGCGGCAGAACTTAGGCTGGCAAAAGATGGGTGGCCAGAATATTATGATGGAAAGTGTGGACGATATGTTGGAAAACAGGCTCGCAAGCATCAAACCTGGTCCATAGCGGGCTATTTGGTTGCTAAAATGATGCTTGAGGATCCTTCGCATTTAGGTATGATATCACTTGAAGAAGACAAACAAATGAAACCCATGATCAAAAGATCATCTTCATGGACTTTTTAGTATTTATTTATATTTTCGGGTACTTTAAAGATCTTGGTAGTTCGTTAAAGTTTTCCTAGACGTGGTGATTTGAAGAGAGAAATGATGTTGGTTTGTAGAAAAGGTTCACATTTGGCAAAATAATATGATTTCAGATGATTAAAATTTGTAGATTGTATGTATTGTTGAACATAATTAAGCTGATAAAGGTGGAAAGAATGCATAAGAAACATAAATAAAAAAGGTAGAAATTAAATGAATTTTTGTTTGTGTTCTCAACAAGTAAAAGTTTTACTCGATCAGCTACTCTTCAGAACTTAATAATAGTCGTCCATGATCTATATATGATGTTCCCGGTGGGGAAATTAAATAGGTAATTTAGCTTATGTGATTTGTTGTACCGTACGAGGAAGCAAAATGTGATATAATGTGGTTTGGTACTAGACAAGAATTTCTGGTTTCAATCTATTTATTTAACAACTGGTTCACTTCACTTCGGGCCATTTATGACTAAACTTGAAACACAACCCCCCACCAAAATAATTATCATATCACAAAGTACGTCACAATCGACTTTTTATTGTTGCCAAAGACAGGCAAGTTTCAATAACACTAATATTTCACACCAGTTTAAAAAAATACGTTTTTTTTTTTTTTTGCTACACAAATAAACATCTTTATCTTCAAGAAACATCATCTTTGTTACCATCGAACGTAGAGAAGAAGAAAAACTATAGAGAAGTAGGGTTAATCTCAAATCATCGATGCCAATTCCATTCAATCATAGGGTTTAAGTAGGATATTAAACATCTTAATTCCCTATACTATTATGACCATAACAATACTTCCCCTCAAAGGATTGATTGTTGACCCCGAGAATCAATAATTACAAACAAAATAATCAACATTCCATCTTCACAAAGTCTTCCAATTTCCAACTTGTCAATCATCAATATTCTAGTTGTGCTATATAGCAATGTCCTTGCAGCCTAGTTTGAGCATATTTTAACTTGACCTTCCAACCATGACAAAAACAAGTTGAGAAAAAGGGAAGAAGAAGAAAGCAAGCTGTATAAAATGCCTCTGTGAAGTCCTTTCCTATCTGTTAGTTATCAAGACATCATCACAGTCAACACAATCGGTGGTCAAACCATGATTATCTCCCTCAACATTAATAGCATGATTCTCTCTATCAATATTAATAGCTACTTATTGTATTCCTTTAAACTCTCCTATTACCTTGTTGTATTTCTAGTATTTAAACCCTTGTATATCTCTTGTAAACTATTGCAAATAATATTAATTATTCAAACATTATATGGTATTAAGAGCATTATAGCTCCCTTGAGCCCTTTTTTTTTTTCCGATCCTCTGCGCACTTCTGCCTCTCCTCGCTGACTATGGCTGCCTCCAAACCTGCTATCATTCAGCTTTCAACTACCACTCACTTTCCTATCCGACTCACTGCAAATAACTTCCCATGCTGGCGCAAGCAAATCCTTTCCACCCTCACCGGTCTTGAACTCGAACAATACGTTGACGGCCTAACCGAACCACCACCAAAAATCCTAGAAGGCAAACCCAATCCATAATACCAAATATGGTTTCGGCAAGATCAAATCCTTCTCGATGCATTACTGGGCAGTTGTTCGGACACCATCCAACCCCTTGTTTCCTCAGCTGAAACATCTCTTCAACTCTTCACTCGTCTCACTGCTAGCTATGCAAGCGTCTCCCGCTCAAGAATTTTATCCCTACGCACCAAGCTTGCAACCACCAAGAAAGGAAACCGTCCGGTCACCGAATACCTTCACGAGATGAAGGCCATTGCTGATGAACTAGCCCTCGCACAAAAGCCAATCGATGATGACGATCTCACCGCTCACATCCTTGCCCACCTTGGTGAAGACTACAAAGAAATGGTTGCCGTTTTGAAAAACCGTGACACCACTATCTCATTCTCGGACCTCTATGAAAAACTGGTTGATCACGAGCGAACCTTGCTAGAGAACAAGCCGGTCACAATCACCACAGTGAACCAAACTCAGCGGTCTCCCAACACTGCTTCGGGCTGCTTCCAGTCCAGGCCCAACACCATGGCCCGTAGCCAATCACGGCCCAACAACTACGGCCCGAGGAACAGCAACAATGCTTCTCACGGCCAATCATCTAATTTTCGTACTAACCGTAACAACCTTTTTTGTCAGTTTTGTAATATTCCAGGTCATGACACGAAGGAATGTCGCAAGTTTGCTCGGTTTCTACAAAACAACAACTTGGCTCTAGCCCAATCCACATCAACTCCCCAAGTCAACGTCTCCATGTCACCGGCACCTCCGAAAGAACCATCTCTCATGTTTGATAGTGGTGCATCCGATCATGCTACACCCGACAATGCATTCTTGCACACCCTCTCCGAATATGGAGGCCCCGATGAAATCGTCCTTGGCAATGGTAATACCCTCTCCATTTCCCACATCGGTCATACTTCGATCCCAACATCTTCTCGTCCTCTAAAATTAACCAATGTCTTACTTGTCCCACAATTACGTAATCGACTTATCTCCGTTGGTAAACTTTGCAAAACTAATAATGTTTCTGTTGAATTTTTTCCTTTTCATTTTTTTGTTAAGGATCTTCGCACGGGGGCGCGACTCTTGCGAGGGGTGAACATTAATGACGTCTACTATGCCTCACCAACATGTATCCAACTCAACTCAAGCACAACACAATCCAACAACCTACTTTCTTGGCATCACAAATTTGGGCACCCATCTATCAAAGTCCTCAAGAAACTACTATATAACTTAGGACTTTCTTACAATAATATGTCCAATAATTCATTTCATTGTGATGCTTGTTCTATCAATAAAAGTCATAAACTTCCGTTTGGTGAAAATTCTTTTAAAGTATCTAAACCACTTGAACTTATTTATTCCGATGTTTGGGGACCGGTGCAAACCTCAAATGATGGGTATCGATACTATGTTATCTTTGTTGATTTTTTCACTAAATACACAAGGTTATACCCCATTAAAAAGAAATCGGACATTTCTAACTTATTTCCGATTTTTAAAACACTTGTTGAAAAATTCTTCAAAACTCCCATCATTGCTCTTTTCTCTGACAATGGTGGCGAATACATTAGCTTAATTCCCTACTTACAACAACATTGCATTTCTCATTTCACCACTCCTCCACACACTCCGGAGCAAAATGGCGTGGCGGAACGTCGCCACCACCACATTGTCGAAACCGGGTTATCACTTTTACATCATGCCAATCTACCACTTCACTTTTGGACTCATGCCTTCCAAACGGCCGTCCACCTCATCAATCGTCTACCCACTCCAATACTAAACTTTATATCACCATTTGAAAAATTATACCATACACCGCCTAAATACACCAAACTCAAACCTTTTGGGTGTCTATGTTACCCATGGCTCCGCCCTTATGCCAAAATCAAATTACACCCCCTGTGACACCCGGCAAATTCTGGTTAACAACGTTGTCTAGATGAAAGTCTACCTTAGCGAGTCATGCGTATAGTATACTTAACTGGGTTAGTTAAGTCGGGTTATGGTTCGGGAACTATCGGTTTAGTCTAGAAGACCATTGGATGTTGGTCTAGAGGTTCATTAGATGTCAGTCCTTAACCAAGTGTACAAACGGTGACGATTTGTAGGATCGTCAGGGCATACGGAACATACAAGTCTCGAGTCCCGGGAATTGGTGAACGAGTGTGAATATGTGTATTTACAAGTGTTATGTGTTTACAATCATTATGTGACTTGTCGGTATGTGAATATGTGTTAACATATGTTAAAACGGGGTTTAACGCGCAAAACACACGGAACAGGCCCCTATAGGCGTTTAGGATAGCCCAATCGCCTATAGGAGGGGCGAGTGGGCATTCATACAGGCGAGTAGGGCCCAAATGCATGACTGTTCATGCGATTAGGCCCCAAATGCATGAACTTACATGCGATTAGGACCCCTAATCGCGTGTAAAGGCTGCACAATCGCTAGTTACGGGCTGGACGACTAAAAACGACTATAAATACCATACTTGACCTCCTAAACTTCATTATACAAACCCTAGTCGTCCCATAACCCGCCCCAACACACACACAACCTCTGGAACGCGATTTTTGATCAAAACACAAGGTTTCAAGCTTAATCCATCATTCTTTTACAAATCTAAGGTTTGGTTTCCATCCATGCAATCTTATAAACGTTTTTATTCAATCCCTAATAGTCCAGACCTGTTCTAAAATGGAAAAGCTTTCTGAAAATCGTTAATAAGTGTTGTTAATCGGATTTTAACTAGTATACATGTGTTATGTGTGTTTATGATTAGAAAGCTAGGGTTTTTATGATTCAAGATGAAGGATTAACATGTTATTAGGTTAATTCAGAATACTAATGATATTATGATGATAAAATCTGAGAATTAAGTATTAGGGTTATAGTTACGCATGTTAGTGTGATGTTGCATGCTATATGAATGGTGTTTGGATTACGTGATTGCATGCAGGACTGATAATACGAGGCAAAACGAAGGGTTTTAGTTGAAACATGTTTAGGATATTGTTTGGGATACCAATCTGTAACACCCCAACCGATGGCGGAAACATCGGGATGTCACGTATTGATGATTGTTCAGTAGCGCATGGTAAATAATAAATTCCATTAAATGATTTAATTGAATTACATACAATTGTTCTAGAATTTGTACATCAAATTGAATAAAACTAACACATATCTTCAAGCATCAAATCAAATCTTCAAGCAAATAGAACCTGAAACATGTTAAGTTGAAAATGTTTTGGGTCAACAAAAGTTGGTGAGAATTACATAGGTTTTTGATAATTGAATAAAAATGTTGTGCAATTCATGTGTCATGTCAATATAGTCCATATGTGAGAACATACTAGAAGTAAATCGAGTGCATAATCAACCCTGATGACTGTTATAATATGATACATACCATACGCTCATGGTCCACTTGAATATGTTATACGATAACAAACACCCACGCTACCTTTGTAGGAGGCACGTATCCGGGTGGGATTGTCAGTCCAATAGATCTATCAATGTTTACCGCCGGCTTGTACGGAGTTAATGATTATGCTAGAATGGTGCTTACTCTAATCATGCTCAAGACATAATGCAACATAGAAAACACATAGACACATTGATGATTGAATTGCATAAATGATGTTGTAACATGTTTCACCCCAAAAATGGTGATAAATAGAAAAAGGGGCTATGTAAAACTCACCTTGGTAAAATGTTATCTCTTGAAAATAGTGTGTTGCCCAAATGTGTCAAGTATCACCCTATAATAAGGTAATAAATATGTCTAAGTCTATCTAGTCTACAAATGTATAAGTTTCTAGGGCTTCGAATTGGGGATAATTGCTCGTTTGATTAATATTAAAAATATTCGCCAATTGAGAGAAATTTATTAAACAAATGACCAAAACTCTTTTTATAAAATTTGAATTTAAGATGTTCACAAGAATGTTGTTTAAAGTATAAAAATAATTTTTATAAAATTATTTTCTTTAAAATAGATTATTAAATCTATTTATTACAAATAGTCAAACTTTAACTTTAATATTCAAAAATACTAAAATTAAAGAATTATTATTTTAAAAATCATATTTCTGTTCTAAATATATAAAAATAAATTGTATAAAATTTTGGTGCAAAAATACCAAAAATTGGATTTATTATGATTTAATTATGATTAAATCTAACAAAAATTGATTAAAAATATTAAATAAATGATTTTTCAGAAATAAAAATCATTTCTGACTAGCTTAATGTTATAAAAACTTAGGATAATTTTTGTGGAAATTTATAAGATCGTTTTGATATTTTTATAGATTTTTATAAATAAAATAGAATAAACTTGATTTATTTATTATATATATTAAATAAATAAATTTTTGAAAACTAAAAATTGGGTGTTGAACTTTTTCATCAGATCAACATAATATAATTTTTGTAGAATTTATAAAAGGGTTTTGGTATTTTAAAATGAATTTTAAATATATAAATGAATATATATATATATATATATATATATATATATATAAGTTAAGCTCTTTAAAAAAAATGGTGCTTGTGGGACTCGAACCTGGCCATCTGGCCGGTTCATATCTTTGTGAAATGAGGCCAACCAACTGATCTGTTGATCAGTTGGTGTTGAATGTTGTTTTGAAATAATTAAATACACATAGTAGCAGATCCCATTATCCCCAAATCAGAATTTACAAGCCCTAGATTATCCAATCAAGCGATTCACACATCAATAACATAATTAATCATAGGGTTTATGATGTGTGAATGCCGATAATCAAAACCCACTGAAAAATTTCAAACTTACAATGGGGAATCGTGTATGATTGTCCGGTCAAAGACAAAAGTCAAACAGCGAACGGATTGATAATTATTAGTGTGATTGGAAGAAAATTGAGGATGGAGAAGAGAGTATGAGCGAGTGATAATGATTCGTAGAAGGTCAATTTATAGTGTAACGATCTGGGACGATTAATTGGTAAGGTTGACTTGCTATTGAATGTTATACGCGTATTAGACTTAATTGGGTATAAATTGATTGATGTTAATCGTGCATCATGGTCAATCAAGGCCGGTAATCACGTTTCCTAGTCAATCTTTGATTATTGTATGTTAATGAATGGTCAAAAAAAAAAAAAAAAGAAAGAAAGAAAAAAAAAATAATATATCTACATCTGCTGCTGCTGTTCGACGAAGGGAAGAAGGGAAAGAGGAAAGGGTAGTTTATGTATATATATAAAACAGTCAGGAGTTAAAACAGATAAGGATTGCAGCTCAGTTGGTGTGTGCGTGTGCGTGTGTCGGGAAGGTCTCCGGTTCGAAACCCGGGGGAAACAACATTATTATTTTTTTTTATACAGTGAAGAGGGAGTGGTGTTGGGGCTTGTGGGCCGAGTTTCTTGTGGGCCGGGGATTGGGCTTTGGCTGGGCTCCGATGGATTAAAGAAAAAGAAGGTGGGCTTGGATTGTTGGTTAAAGTGTGGGTATGATGTGAGCCAATGTGTTGGTTGGGTAAAACCAACTAGTTATGTATCATCTTTTTATTATTATTATTATTATTATTATTATTATTTATAAAAAAATGTATTATATATATATATATTTATATACATATAGGTTGCGAGTTTGGAAAAACAAAAGTAAATATATAGACTTGGGCACATTAGTGTAGAATTAAAGATAAAATAAGGGCTTTTCGTATAGAAATTCCGTGAAAATTTTGCGATGTTACAGTCTCCCCTACTTTTAGGAACTTCGTCCCGAAGTTTATTGAAAACACAGGGTTGAAGGGGGTTAGATAAAAATTAGGACGAGTGTGACTTGAAGAATTTTATGTTAGGGCATGACAATGAATAGAGTAACCTGTCTCGAATAGCGTGGATAGGAGGCGTGTTACGTGTGAGTTGATTTACTAAATGAACTACTAGATATCTAGAGTTTACATTTGGTTAACTACCGAAAATCTTGGTAGAATTCCACACCACCTTAACGTACCTGTAAATTCACGATTACGTTCCGGACCGTAATCACCAACTTACCTTATATTAGGGTTTTGCGTCCTTTTATGGCTCTTCCGATTGTTGAGCAGGTCTGATAGTCTCCACCAGTCGTTGAGCAGGTGGTAGGGCCTCTCCCGACTGTTGGAAAGACATGATGACCTCTACCAATCGTTAAGTAGATTGTTTGGTAGTCAACTAATTGTTGTACAAGTAAGCAAGTATGATTATAGATATAGCAATTAATTCTCATTCAGACAAGCATGCACACAGATGTTAAGATAATACTTGAATTTTATTACTTGAATAAAAAACGCCATTACATAGAATGAAAGCAAACAACATTTAAATGGTGGAACTTGCTGTTAAGTAGCTGGAGGGTCTTGATCTCTGTTTAGTTTAGGGCATCGATTACGGAAGTGATTTGGTTCCCCACATTCATAGCATTGACCATAGTTGTATCGATTAGGATTATCAGCCTGAGCAGGGTAGGTAGGTTGATTGACATTAGGGTTTGGGGTCTCGCGACATGTGTTGACCAAATGGCCATACCTACCACAATTGATGCACACGCGACATGCTGAAACAGTGGGATGATGTCGATTGCATGTGTTACACAATGGAAAGTTTCTTGTATAAGGCTTCTTGTTAGAGGCTTGTGTAGTGAGGTTTACATTAGGATTCCTGGTCTTACGCTTCTGGTTCTTGGTAGTTACCGCGGCCACAATACTTGTTTTCTTGCTTTTCCGAACTATGGTTCCGTTCTTCATGTGATTTCCATCGCCATTTCCATTTCCATTGCTGTTCCCATTCATTGGGATGACTTGAGCCAACAAGTTAGAAACCAGAGTTGTGATTTGTTGTGCCAATTGTTGAGAAATAATCGTAGCTAGTTGGGCGTCACCTCCATTGTTGTGGTTAGTGTTGTGGTCGTGGTTGTGGTTGCTGCTTTCTTCTTCATGATTGTCACCACTGTTAATACGAGTGCTGTGGCGTGGAGACATGATCTGTAAGGGACACAATGAAGTCTCAATGAGGCATGGAATGAATGAGGTAATATAAGGAATGTAATCATTTATTCATTAATTAAAACGAATAAACGAAAACGTTGACTTATCAAAGATTCCAGATTCTAATAACATATGAAGACATGCTTTAGCCTATAAGTGAACACTCATCCCGAGAATTCCCAGGTAGGCATCCGGGTCCCTCGTCTGATTGGGATATATGCGCAAGGCCAGCCTAGACAGAAGACTCAGAATACAGGCGTTCACCCTTCCAGATTGCACGTGTTCGTTATTAAAATCTAGAACTTCGACGAGATCTCAAGGGGGTTCAGGTTAAACCTGAGGATTTTGTCCTATTATTCTAAGAGTAGATCCACTGATGGAGAGCAACCTTCTTGTAGGAATGAAAGTAGGGATATGAAGTAGGAGGGAGGTAGGGTATAGCAAGTAAAGGAGCAAGTACTGGTTAAATCCTATGGTTATAGACTAGATTATTTTTCTAATAACCTAATTCCCTATAACCATGGCTCTGATACCAATCTGTAACACCCCAACCGATGGCGGAAACATCGGGATGTCACGTATTGATGATTGTTCAGTAGCGCATGGTAAATAATAAATTCCATTAAATGATTTAATTGAATTACATACAATTGTTCTAGAATTTGTACATCAAATTGAATAAAACTAACACATATCTTCAAGCATCAAATCAAATCTTCAAGCAAATAAAACCTGAAACATGTTAAGTTGAAAATGTTTTGGGTCAACAAAAGTTGGTGAGAATTACATAGGTTTTTGATAATTGAATAAAAATGTTGTGCAATTCATGTGTCATGTCAATCTAGTCCATATGTGAGAACATACTAGAAGTAAATCGAGTGCATAATCAACCCTGATGACTGTTATAATATGATACATACCATACGCTCATGGTCCACTTGAATATGTTATACGATAACAAACACCCACGCTACCTTTGTAGGAGGCACGTATCCAGGTGGGATTGTCAGTCCAATAGATCTATCAATGTTTACCGCCGGCTTGTACGGAGTTAATGATTATGCTAGAATGGTGCTTACTCTAATCATGCTCAAGACATAATGCAACATAGAAAACACATAGACACATTGATGATTGAATTGCATAAATGATGTTGTAACATGTTTCACCCCAAAAATGGTGATAAATAGAAAATGGGCTATGTAAAACTCACCTTGGTAAAATGTTATCTCTTGAAAATAGTGTGTTGCCCAAATGTGTCAAGTATCACCCTATAATAAGGTAATAAATATGTCTAAGTCTATCTAGTCTACAAATATATATGTTTCAAGGGCTTCGAATTGGGGATAATTGCTCGTTTGATTAATATTAAAAATATTCGCCAATTGAGAGAAATTTAGTAAATAAATGACCAAAACTCTTTTTATAAAATTTGAATTTAAGATGTTCACAAGAATGTTGTTTAAAGTATAAAAATAATTTTTATAAAATTATTTTCTTTAAAATAGATTATTAAATCTATTTATTACAAATAGTCAAACTTTAACTTTAATATTCAAAAATACTAAAATTAAAGAATTATTATTTTAAAAATCATATTTCTGTTCTAAATATATAAAAATAAATTGTATAAAATTTTGGTGCAAAAATACCAAAAATTGGATTTATTATGATTCAATTATGATTAAATCTAACAAAAATTGATTAAAAATATTAAATAAATGATTTTTCAGAAATAAAAATCATTTCTGACTAGCTTAATGTTATAAAAACTTAGGATAATTTTTGTGGAAATTTATAAGATCGTTTTGATATTTTTATAGATTTTTATAAATAAAATAGAATAAACTTGATTTATTTATTATATATATTAAATAAATAATTTTTGAAAACTAAAAATTGGGTGTTGAACTTTTTCATCAGATCAACATAATATAATTTTTGTAGAATTTATAAAAGGGTTTTGGTATTTTAAAATGAATTTTAAATATATAAATGAATATATATATATATATATATATATATATATATATATATATATAAGTTAAGCTTTTTAAAAAAAAATGGTGCTTGTGGGACTCGAACCTAGCCATCTGGCCGGTTCATATCTTTGTGAAAGGAGGCCAACCAACTGATCCGTTGATCAGTTGGTGTTGAATGTTGTTTTGAAATAATTAAATACACATAGTAGCAGATCCCATTATCTCCAAATCAGAATTTACAAGCCCTAGATTATCCAATCAAGCGATTCACACATCAATAACATAATTAATCTTAGGGTTTATGATGTGAATGCCGATAATCAAAACCCACTGAAAAATTTCAAACTTACAATGGGGAATCGTGTATGATTGTCCGGTCAAAGACAAAAGTCAAACAGCGAACGGATTGATAATTATTAGTGTGATTGGAAGAAAATTGAGGATGGAGAAGAGAGTATGAGCGAGTGATAATGATTCGTAGAAGGTCAATTTATAGTGTAACGATCTGGGATGATTAATTGGTAAGGTTGACTTGCTATTGAATGTTATACGCGTATTAGACTTAATTGGGTATAAATTGATTGATGTTAATCGTGCATCATGGTCAATCAAGGCCGGTAATCACGTTTCCTAGTCAATCTTTGATTATTGTATGTTAATGAATGGTCAAAAAAAAAAAAAAAAGAAAGAAAGAAAAAAAAAATAATATATCTACATCTGCTGCTGCTGTTCGACGAAGGGAAGAAGGGAAAGAGGAAAGGGTAGTTTATGTATATATATAAAACAGTCAGGAGTTAAAACAGATAAGGATTGCAGCTCAGTTGGTGTGTGCGTGTGCGTGTGTCGGGAAGGTCTCCGGTTCGAAACCCGGGGGAAACAACATTATTATTTTTTTTTATACAGTGAAGAGGGAGTGGTGTTGGGGCTTGTGGGCCGAGTTTCTTGTGGGCCGGGGATTGGGCTTTGACTGGGCTCCGATGGATTAAAGAAAAAGAAGGTGGGCTTGGATTGTTGGTTAAAGTGTGGGTATGATGTGAGCCAATGTGTTGGTTGGGTAAAACCAACTAGTTATGTATCATCTTTATTATTATTATTATTATTATTATTATTATTATTATTATTATTATTATTATTATAAAAAAAAATGTATTATATATATATATTTATATACATATAGGTTGCGAGTTTGGAAAAAAAAAGTAAATATATAGACTTGGGCACATTAGTGTAGAATTAAGGATAAAATAAGGGCTTTTCGTATAGAAATTCCGTGAAAATTTTGCGATGTTACATATTGGATGTTTACACACGTTCTGGATCTGATTTGGAGCGTTAAACGCGCGAAAAACCGGAACAGCAAGGTTACAGGCGAATAGCAATCCTAATCGCCTATGTTAGAGGCGATTAGGAGGCCAATCGCCTATGATACATGCGATTAGGGCCTAATTGCTAGTAGATACATGCGATTAGCCCTAATTGCTAGTAGATACATGTGGTATAGCCCTAAATGCTAGTAGTTACATGTGGTATAGCCTAAATGCTAGTAGTTACATGCGATTAGCCCTAAATGCTAGTAGTTACATGCGATTAGCCTTCCTAAATGCCAGCTGACCAACCTAAATGCTAGTTGACTTTTCCTAATCGCGTGTACTGCTGCTGTAAGTGTAAATTAGCATTCCGAGACCCGATTTGACATGTAGGGACATGCTAGGAACCTCGTAACATATCTAATAACTTGGTAACATATGTTTGGATGTAATTCGGTGATACGTGAGCTATGTGCTATAACTTGTTGTGCGTTAACGTATGTTAAGTGTGATTGAATGATTTCATGTTTGAGAGCGTAAACATAACACGGGAAGTCCCGGGTCACCAATGGGATGTCGAGTCTTGTACTTTGGGTCAGTTAAACAGTCACGGTGTTTTCAAACGAACTTGGTTATGGTCTGGACATCTAGGGACTAATTAACCTGCGGGTTATTAGTCTAAGTGCTTGTAACTGTCATATGTTAGGTCGCCGCTTTACGGGACTAGCATAGCTGCTGAGTTATTCGTATTACGAAGTAACGCAACTTAAGGTGAGTTTACGGCCCCTCTTTTAAACTGGTTTCACATTTTCGGGGGAGAAAACATGTGTTAAAACGATTATTTGGTAACTACTGTCATACTATGGGTTTCTATTGTGTACTACACGATCTTTGGAAGTCCCGGGGGGAACCATGAATGTGCGGGTTTGCACAACGGGGAAATGTGAATAGCGCTATTGGGAGTGACCAACCCCGCTCGTCGACTTGGAGGGTCGGCGGGTGCATATTGTCTCAAACAGGAACAACAGGAACAACAGGGTTACTACATCGGGCATACATTTGGTTTGCGAGTTAGTAATGGTTTTCCAATCGTGGTAGTAACAAAACATACGCCTAGCTAGCGTACACTGGTTTTCGATTTGTTGTAGTATGGACAGCTTGACTTGGTACTTGTATTACAAAACCTGTAAACTCACCAGCATTTTTGTGCTGACGTAAACTTTTACATGTTTTCTCAGGTCGCTAAGGTAGCACTACTGGACTAGGGCGCACGCGTCTGCACGGCGTCTAGTTAGAGTCGCATGGTTTTCATATGTTGAACATTTGGTTTACTTTTGAGATACTGTTTTGAATAAGCTTCCGCTGTAAACGGGGATTTTAAACTGTGTTTTGAAATTGCATTACATTCATTTAGACTTGTTTATTGTGATCGTTGGTTTGGATCCTGGTTTGTCATGCGCCTCGCGGTAAAACTCCGCAAGTGGATTTTGAGGGTGTGACACCCCCGCTCCACAAAATGTATCTTTCTTGGATATTCTTCATCCAAATCCGCCTACAAATGCTATGACCCGGTCACCAATTGACTTTATCACTCAAGGCATGTGGAGTTCATTGATCATATCTTTCCCTTCAATGCCAATGGTCCATCTCCTATACCACTTCCAAAACCCGACCACTTTCTCTCCCCAACTACTCCTCCACATATCCCACACCCTACGGTTCAACAAAACCATCATGTGGCCCAATCTGCCCCACCATCTCCGGCCCAACAACAACCCTCCTCTACCTCACCTACTTTACCTCCACAAGCGGCCCAACAACAAGCCCAATCTCCGGCCCATACCACAACCACCTCTACGGCATCCCCATCCTCCACCACCCCACTACCTTCGGCCCAATCATCTCACTCAACCTCAACCAGCTCCACCTCCAATTCTTCCACTGACCCTACTGTCACAATGCCTCAAAACGCCACCCCATCTCCACCTTTGGAATCCATCTCTACTGACAATAACCATTCCAACCCCACCACTCACACGGCTACTCCCACCCGGCCACAACGAACTCGAAAACCCAACCCAAAATACTACAACACCAAATTTTATCAACACTACCACCTTTCATCCTTTACCACCATCCCTTGAACCTACCACTCACACCCAAGCTTCTAAAGATCCCCAGTGGCGCATTGCCATGGACTTAGAATTTAATGCCCTTATTCATAACCAAACATGGGAACTTGTCCCCCCCACAAATCACACACCAATTGGATGTAAATGGGTCTATCGTATCAAACGCAAACCCGATGGCTCCATTGACAAATTCAAAGCTCGCCTCGTAGCCAAAGGCTTTCACCAACAATATGGCAAGGACTACTTTGACACCTTTAGTCCCGTCACAAAACCAATCACCATTCGTACCATTCTTTCCATTGCTCTCTCTCGCAATTGTCCTTTGCGTCAACTTGACGTCAACAATGCTTTTCTCCATGGCACTCTCCATGAATATGTCTACATGACCCAACCTCCGGGCTATGTCAATTCTCAATTTCCAAATCATCTTTGCAAACTCAAGAAGTCCCTCTATGGCTTAAAACAAGCTCCTCGAGCTTGGTACAATGAGCTCGCAAACTTTCTTCTTAAATTCGGCTTTCGTAAGTCCATGGCCGATGCCTCCCTCTTTATCTACCAACATAACCAAATCATTTGCTACTTCATGGTCTATGTTGATGACATTGTCCTCACGGGCAACAACACCAAATTTTTAAACACATTCATTCAAGCCTTGAGCACAACCTTTTCCATCAAAGACCTTGGTATGCTTCATCACTTTCTTGGAGTTGAAGTCATACCTACATCCACCGGTCTTTTCCTTTCCCAACATCGTTACATCCAAGACATTCTCCACCAATTCAAAATGGATGGAGCAAAGGATGTTTCCACTCCCCTTGGCACCGCCGAAGCCCTCTCGGCCTTGGACACCTCCCCCGTTGTTGATGCAACTCCATTTCGCAAACTCGTCGGGTCACTCCAATATCTTGCCTTCACTAGACCGGATATTTCCTTTGCCATAAACAAACTATCTCAATTTATGCATAACCCTCGCCAAACTCACTGGCAGTCCCTAAAACGTGTCCATCGTTATCTCAAGGGTACCATACACCATGGCTTGTTCCTAAACCGGGACTCCTCACACGATCTCTCGGCCTTTTCAAACTCGGATTGGGGTAGTGTGCATGATGCGGGTCGCTCTACAACCGCCTACATCATTTACCTTGGGAAGAACATTATATCTTGGAAATCATCTCGACAAAAGTCCTTCTCTCGCTCCTCTACGGAAGCCGAATACAAAGCTATTGCAAACGCCTCGGCTGAACTCACTTGGACAAAACATTTGCTACAGGAACTTGGTGTCCCAATTACAAAAACACCAACTCTATTTTGCGACAACTTAGGTGCAACTTATCTCTGTGCTAACCCTGTCTATCACTCTCGGATGAAGCATGTTGCTTTGGATTACCATTTCGTTCGTGAGCAAGTTTCTTCAGGCAAATTACGGGTGCTTCACATCAACTCACAAGATCAGCTCGCTGACATGCTGACCAAGCCTCTCGGACGGGCGCCCTTCCTAAGAAATCGTTCCAAGATTGGAGTCTCCGATGGATCCTCCATCTTGCGGGGGCGTATCAAGACATCATCACAGTCAACACAATCGGTGGTCAAACCATGATTATCTCCCTCAACATTAATAGCATGATTCTCTCCATCAATACTAATAGCTACTTATTGTATTCCTTTAAACTCTCCTATTACCTTGTTGTATTTCTAGTATTTAAACCCTTGTATATCTCTTGTAAACTATTGCAACATTATATTAGTAGGTAAGGGTCTGTTTTGTAATAAAAGAATAGTTGGAGGGGTGCAAGTGTCAGAAGTGTCAATTAGTCAAGTTAGTTAAAGGTAGTTAGTTTAGGCGGGAAACTTGTGTATATGTAATGGAGTCTGTAATCAATGACGGTTAGCTATGTAATCGATCCTCGATCTCCGATTACCCACTATCCACCATCAACCACTGCAACTACCTACCATAACAACCAACCACCACCGCAGCTAACCACCCTAATGACCAACCGCAACCATAAATTCCGATTGTTTTCTTCATTTCATTCCATTTTTCATACTCCGTTTCGTTTCATTACTCTGTTTTCTTTCAATACCAGGTTTGATCATTCATGATCCTACCACTCCATTGAATTGATCAATTCGTGATCATTCTATTCCTTCAAACAATTCAATTTTTATAATTAAACCTGCAAGAACCATTTAATCAACACCATGACAACAATCTGTAATCTAACTTTTGAATAGAAGATCCAAGAGCATGATAATACCTTGATTCGATTGGAAACGACTGCTGGCAATAATTTAACATAAGTTGAAGGCCTTAAGACATTTGCACAGCATAATGCAGAAAATTTGGCTACAATCAAGACGCAAATGGAAGCTTAAAAGAATGAGATTATTAAATCCATACAAAATATGCACAATAGTCAATCTGCTTCAAACAATAATAATAATAATAATATAAATATGTTTCATGCCAATAACAACAATATTGGCGTGAATCGTAATAATAATAATAATAATAATAATAATAATAATAATAATAATAATAATAATAATAATAATAATAATAATTATTATTATTATTAAACATTCATCAAATTGCTGGAATGAATTATAGCTCACACGGTGCTAGCAGATTGACAAAGATAGATTTTTCTAAATTCAATGGGGAAAGTGTGAAAGGTTGGCTTTGCAAGATAACACACTTTTTTGGAATTGATAATACCCCATAATAAGACAAGGCTGACAATTGTTATGCAGGATGAAGCCTTGTTATGACATCAATCGTTTGTTAAAGCAAGGGGTGGAAACATTGATGGCATGGGCTGCACGATTTGGCCTCTTATTTATCATGTAATCTATATCAATATCTATATACTAGTTTTTATCCAACGTTTCAGGTTGAAACATCTAATATGACATAATAAAATATCTAATATGATAACATAATTAATGACTTGTCAATATATGATTATTATTATTATTATTATTATTATTATTTATTTTAAACAAATCTCTGTCATAAGTTATCATATTCAAATATAAAAAAAAAAAACAAATCTCTGCGCCGGGGTATAAATCTAGTGTCATTACAAAATATTATATAATGTCAAATGAATGCGGAAGTTTGTAATCGATCATTCTAAAAAGAACAAGCATGAAATAAGGAAAAAAAAGTTATTTATTGAAATATCGAAGGCATTAGTCTAAGGGTTATGTGATGCGTTAAAAAAATCATGGGTATATGATTAGGTATATAGTTCGGGTATTTAGGTATGTGGTTTCGGGTAATTGGGTCGGGTATCACCTAATCCCAGGCCCGACCCAAACCCATAATTTTTTTTAAACTAATTCCAAACCTGACACAATACATGTCGGGTTACAAAAAATAGTTGTTTTTTTTTCTCCGTTTTTTTATATAGTACTATGGTACTCGTTGGAAAGATAATAAAACGCTCGTTAATTTGGTGTAATTTTTTTCTTTAAAAAATCTCGTATATAAAAGATATCAACGTTTAAAAGTTATGGGATGAAACATGAGAGAAAATAATAAAGGTTTAATATTTAAATTTAGTAGATTAAGTATTTAATAGATTATGTTAAACCATATTTATATATTTTTTTTAATTGGTCTAGAGTTGTCACATCACATCCTATATGCATCTCTCAAAGGACAGATTGAGGGTTGAGGCGTCTATTAAATGTCACCTCAACAATATTCAATACTTTTATTATAAGTTATAGATTATAGATATTATAAAAGAAAGCCATTTTAATGACATGACATTCAAAGAGACATTCTCCTCTTTGAGTGTGCCATGTGTCATGTTATGTGCAAATTAAAAATAAATAAATAATAATATAAAACCTAATCTATTAAATTTAAAGTGAGTTATTTTAGGAAAAAAGAATTTAAAAACAAATTAAATTTTTTCTCATGTTTCCTCCCATAATTTTTAAACGTTAATATCTTTTATATGCAAGATTTTTTAAAGAAAAAAAATTACACCAAATTAACGAGCGTTTTATTATCTTTCCAACGAGTACCATAGTTCTATATAAAAAATGGAGAAAAAAACGACTATTTTTTGTGGGGTTTCGTTCATACAGGAAAAAAAACACAAAGTGTTTAGGTTATTCATTAATAATGTTTTTTCTTTTAAACTATGTTCTTATCTACGATGTTGAAATTCAGCCCAATCGCCATGCTTTCATTGGAATTTTACTCTTTTAAAGATGCATAAGTATATTAGATCAAGAGAAGCCAGGAGAAAGAATCGCGCAACACTGCAACACATGGTGTCACCTTATAGCACGGTTATTTTTTTATTTATTTAATTACAAGAGTAATAACTATTACTATTAGTATTATTATTATCATTATAATTGTTATATTTTTCAACCCCGAGACGCTCCCTGAATAAAAGCTAATAAATAAATAATTTTAAACATTTTGGTTCCTCTCATCAAAGATTCCCCCGCATATCTAACTTCTATAGTAAAAGTAAATGCTTAACTCAATTGCTATATCTATAACCACTGATAACAAAATATTATTTTACAACAAAATTACTGCTACTTTTGGTATGTTTGACAAAACTAGCTGAAGGCTGATAGCTGGAAGCTTTTTAAATATATTTTGGTGTTTGGCAGAGTAGCTGGAGCTTTTAATAAAATGTATAAAATAACCAAAATGGTCATAATTAAAAGATTTTAAAGAAGGTTTTTATTTTAATTTTAAAAATAGAATGTGTATTTGTGTCATTTACTAACTAAAAGCTTGTAGCTAGAGTTTTTTCTTAAAAGCTACTACTAGTAGCTTTTCACTGTAGAGCTTTTTCTCTAACTTAAAAGCTTTCAGCCTTTTCAACCAAACAAGACTTTTTATTAAGTAGGAGTTTTTTTTTTAAAAACTTAAAGCTTGAAGCTCTTAAAAGCTTTTAAAAGCTCATTGCCAAACATACCCTTTGTGTCTTTAATAGAGTATTATATTATATATATACGGGTTTATAGTTAAATTTTTATATTTAATTATATCTCGATCAAGCAATATTAGTATAGAGCAACGTATTTTAAAACATATCTAAGTGTGTCGGTTAATATTTTTAATTTCCAATCATTGGCACAACGATGGGAACCTTCGTTCAAGTGGAGAATGTGATGTAACTTGTGAACAAATGTGAATTCAATAGAAATGAAAGTCTCTGGTTCTCCTATATATAAATTTGCAAGACTCGCAAGAAGTCAAATGTTGGATTCTATATTGCCACTTTAAACAATTACTAGCTTTTATCCCGGAATGCTCATGAAGTTGAAAAATATAACCATTTTAATAATATTAATACTAATAGTAATAATTATTACTCTTATAATTAAATAAATAAAAAAATAACCTTGATATAAGGTGACATCATGTGTTGCAGTGTTGCGCGATTCTTTCTCCTAGCTTCCCTTGATAAAGTATACCTATCCATCTTTAGAAGAGTAAAATTTCAATGATAACATAGTGATTGGCTGAATTTCAATATCGTAGATAAGAACATGGTTTAAAAGAAAAAAAAAACATGATTAATGAATAACCTAAACGCTTTATGTTTTTTTTCCTGTATGAACGAAACCTCACAAAAAATAGTCGATTTTTTCTCCATTTTTATATAGCACTATGTAACTCGTTGGAAAGATAATAAAACGTTCGTTAATTTGGTGTAATTTTTTTCTTTAAAAAATGTCGTATATAAAAGATACAAACGTTTAAAAATTATGGGAGGAAACATGATAGAGAAAAATTTAAATTTATTTTTAAATTCTTTTTTCTTAAAATAACTCAATTTCTTTTGTTTTTTATTGGTCCACTTATCATCCTACATGACTCTCTCTAAGAAGAGAATGCATGAGAGAATGCCATGTAGGACACTGATAACTCAAAAAGTTATCATATAAAACGGGCATAAACAGTCTCATAATATGGTACAATTAAGGCAATATTGTAAGATTTGGTACTTAATTCGTTCTTATATGTATTTTACAGGAAAATGGAGCTCCAAAACGAAAATGAAGGATTTTCGGGCAAAAACAGGCAAAAACACGAGATTTCTGAAGATACGAGACTATCAGCCGGTTCACTGTATGTTTTGAAGGCAATCCCGGGACTTAAATAACACTCAAATCAGCCTCAGAGTGACCAAGCACACTTGCACGAAGGTCCTGCACACGAGAGAAAAACGCAGCAAACTTGGAGAGCAAGAAATCAAGACCAACAGACTGTGCATGCCCATGCCATATGCATTGGCACGGCCGTGCAATAGACCAGAAGTACAGACAGAGTCTGCCATGCAGCAACAGAACGTATGTGAAACAACGAGCACGCCTTTGACACTTCTGGGCACGCGGGCTTCCCCTGGAGGTCTATTAATAGCATGCTAACCCCCACCATTTGTTCATCCCTTCTTGTGCTTTCTTGGGCCGACTGCCAAGCTTCTTCCAGAGATCTTGGGGTCCCTTGGGAGGCCTTCTGGTCCTCCTAACATCCCCCAATGGTTAGGCTTCGACCTACCTTGTTTAGCTTGGCCAAGAAGAGGATCGTAGAGTAGTATGCAATAAACATCGAGGGCCGTGAGGATCTTGAGAGAATACGTATCACTTGGAAGATGGAGAGCTTGTCTATGAGCAGCCATGATCCTTGTGTTGATCATTCTTATGGTTGTATCTTTCTATTATTTACGAACCCGCTTCGATTTGTAGATTTTTATTATTAGTAGTAGTAGTTTATTTTTAGTTACTTATTGTGTTATCTTTTTCTAATCTTTATTTGTTTATCTTTGTGACAGATATGAATGATGATAAACTTAAATAACAACCTTAACTTAATTAATTAATTAATGGTATAATCAGCTTCTGGTAGTCCCGAGCTAGATCCAATGCGAGGAAACCGGTAGTGAGACAGATCCTTCGGGCTTCTGATATCCAAACCGGATTCTAAGCAATGGCTTTTGAAGTGGACCAGATCTGAGTGACACATTTCTGGTTCATACCAGATGGTTGAGTGATCTTCTTGGCAAATGATAGTTCACCTACGGGCGCACCAATGTTAAGGACTTCATTCAGCTCGGGAGATTATGGTTGGGTAATTAAGTCATCACTTATTTAAAAACCAACTTTATATTTAACAGGCCTGTAAAGTGTTACTAAGATAAATAAAATAAAGGTTCTTTATCTAGTTCTCGTTAGTACAACGCCGTTAGCCAATAGGGGCCCGCCTTCCTGTGACAACCATAAGAGAGATCATTCGGCTGTGACCGTTAACCAATGGGGATACGGGGTTGCCAGGATAAAGAGACCCTTCGGTACGGAACGCGAGAACTAAGGTTAGGTGTACAGTGTCCCTGGTTGGGAGTGAAGCCTCCAATGTAAGGATAAAGAGACCCTTCGGTTCGAAATCTAATTTTAAAAGAAACGCCTTTCTATTTCCTTTTTCAGCCATTCCATTAATTCATTAACCGCGAGAGGGCCATCAAGAATAAAACGATCAGTCAGGAAAGCCGATTGAGACTCAGATATCATACTACCCAAAACCTTCTTAAGTCGATTAGCTAGTATTTTGAGTCCCAAAGGAGTTTTTACCTTAGGGATCAAAGTGATGAAGGATGAACCGCAATCAGGATTGATAATACTTGTCCCATGAAATTCCTCCATAATGCTATAGAAATCCTCCTCCAACAAATTCCAAAAACGTTTAACAAAACGAAAATTAAAACCATCCGGGCCTGGCGCCTTGTTAGACTCGCAATCAAAAACCATATCTTTGATTTCCAGTTTAGAAACAAAGCAATCAAAGTATCACCATCCTGATCATTAATTGTATTAATACCTGTGCAGTTTAATTCCGACCGAATGTTGAAATCTTCTTTAAAATGATCTCTATAAAATCGCATTATCTCCTTCTTGATAAGTGTCGGTTTTGAAACCCATTCCCCTTTCACCTCAAGACCCAGAATACATTTCTCGCCTTTCTCCCATTAACAACACTATGAAAGAAACTCGTATTCTCGTTCCCAAGAGATGCCCATTTCACCCGTGATTTTTGTTTAATATCACGATTTCTATAAAAGCTCAATCTCTTCAAAATTCTTCTCACACTCTGACTAAACCCCTAACTCCGGTTCTTCTAAATCTTTTTGTTCCATCATAATCTTGATTTCTTCCTTTTCTTTTTGAAGTCTTTTCTCATCTTCGACTTCTTTATGTTTACACTATTTAAACCAAGCCTTTAACTTATCACGAATCATCTTCAATTTCATACTCAAGTTCATGTCTGATGGGTCGTCCCTGTTCCATCCCACTAAAACTGAATTAACCACATCTTCACACCCTGGCAAGGTTTTCAGGATTGGATCGGACCGAGAACCAGACTCTTTACTGGTTCACTGGTCTGACCGGATTTAGAAACCGGACGACGTCATATGTAATTTAATAATAAAAAATAAATATAATATGAGAATCTATTATAAATTAATTAAAACTGAAAAAATAAAGAGATAAGTGTATAAATTAAGTATATTAATTATAATGAATTTCAATTGGATACAACTATAAATTCTTGGAAAAGTAAATTGTCATATTAAGCATTAGCTTTTTTAATCTCTTATCTTTCCCTCTTCTCTATTCTCTTTATATCTTTCTCTACTCTTGAATTTTCTTAAGAAACAGATTGCACTCTATCCAAAACCTATATTCCTTCATGTTTTCAATATCATATTCTGTGACAACCATCAACGTCCGTACACGTTTCAGTTATGACTTCATTATATGTGCATATTCAGACAATTTGCATACATTATACCCCCCAGGCTAGTAGAGCATGAGTTAAACAGAAAACTCAACATAATGCACTTGTTTAGTCATACAACACCCGGACACACCATCAAAACAAGCATTACAAGAGGTTATGCCCTCTAACACATGCTAATGCACCTTTAACACACGATTATGAACATAAGGATCATTATGGGAAAACATTCAACAAACCCATGACACATGTGAAACAAAATACATGATAATTTTGTCATCAAGAGGCATGGGACATAACTAACTCTTACCCTTGTGGAACCAGATGATATTCCTATATCAAAGGTATACTAGAGACTATTTAATGAACACAGTGTACAATCACAACACTACTAACTTGTGTTAAGGCCGATTTAATCACAAGATATGATGAGATTTGATTTATTCATCATGGGAACAAACACGTGACAATATATACATGTGCACATATACACACGTACATATACAAACATATACACACACGTGTATCGGCTACACATGAAGATACACACATGACAAATACATGATCTTAGACTAGTTACTATCACCTCTACAACCTACAAACACATCGGCCACTCCTACCCAAGAACATATGACCATGGTTTAAAAAAACGGCTTAGGCGTGCGCCTCGAGGCGCGCCTCAAGGCGAATCGGGAGGAAAACGAGTCTGAGGCTGCGCCTCAGGGTGCTATTTTGTAGATGCGCCTCACAGGGCTGAGGCAGTAATAAAAACTGCGCCTCAGGTGCGCCTCAGGGGTTTTTTAAGTTTATTTTTGATGTTTTAGACTTTTTATTTCAATTTCAAGCATGTCATGCCCTTTTAACGTGTGTTTTTGATGTTTTTGATGAATTTGATGCTGAAATTAGTTAGTATTTCATTTTCTATAAGATATATAACATTTATATATATATATTTTCATTCCGCCTCGCGCTTACGCCTCGGTTCGCCTCGAGGCGTACGCCTCGTGAGGCGAAAGGAAAACGCCTCAAGGCACGTTTCCGTACTTTTAAACCTTGCATATGACAATGATAAAGCCTATACTTACACCCAACTTACACCTATTTAGGTAAGAAACCAAGATAACTCATTCTCCTATACAAGTCAACCTTCCTCTTTCTCCTTTCTTTTCGGCCACCTACAAACAACAACAATAACCTTCCAAGCATCCTACTTACTTGCACAAGAAAAGAGCCCTTGTAAGATGACAAACCTCTTCCCTAGACTATAGAACTTACCTAAAACACATTGGTGAACCTATCTAGTGGCCGATTATTTTAAGTATGACACACACATACCTTCTTACACCAAAGAGGATATAAGACAAAGATCCTAAAACACATGATCATGCATGAAAATCCTTCCACTTATGGCTAAGAAAACAATCGGCCAATACCTCATCATAGTATGATCCTCACCTACACTCACAAGTCACTATCTAGAACAAACTTCAAGGCATAATCCAACATCTTACACTCCTCAATTTCTTGTCTTCACCTAGCCGAAATAACAAGGAAAAAGGATCCAAGGACTTGTCACTTTCACAAAGGTTTCTAGAACCCAACCTTGGAAATAAGGCACCAATCAAATGCTAGGAAGAATGTGGCATGAACCATCACAATCACCCAAGATCATGCTACTTTATCATACTTTAGGATCGGCCGAAGCTATATAAGAGCACAAGCTCATGCTTTGTTGGCAACATTCACCAAAAAGCACATCAAAACAAGATAAGAAATCCTACTAACCAAGTCAATCCATCCCTTAATTATCTAGTCCAATCAATCGGCCCTACAAGAGCAAGCATGCCATCCTTTTTGTTTGTTTATAGCCTACACAAGTCTTGCACACAATAGGGGTTAAAGCATTAAACATTGCATCATTCTAGGCTTACTCATTTGCCATTTTGAACCTCCTTTGTTCATATCCATTGCCTATATAAGGAGCTTCAAGATCACCAAGTTTTCCTTGCACCAACACCTCATAACACTCCTACGTCACTCTCTTTTCCTACGGCCAAAGGAAGCCACAACCGAAGCCAAGGAAGCTCGAAGCTGGGATTAAGATCCAAGCATTCGGCCAACCCCTTGCATCCACTAGGTAAGTTATTGAGCCACCTTAATCTCTAGCTACCCTCGGCTATGCCATGTTCACCCAACATACCTTTGGTCCCTTGTAATCGGTTATACATACATGTATATCTTCACACATTGCACCACTAGTACATAATCGGCCTAACACATCAAAATGGCAATATTATCACTAAAACTATACCTTTGATACTAATTAATCGCATGAATATCATGTTTGCATAAACAAAGCTTTATAGACATGGTTATCAAGGTTCATCACCTCTTTATGTTAGTAATCGGCTAAATCGTTACATACATAGCTCGAATAAAGCTTTAACATCAAGCATGATTTGATTTAACAACACTATGAACCGGTTTTCGTTTAACAAAGCTTATGGTTTAGAACACGTGTGAACTAAAGTATTTATAAAGGAAACTATAATCGGATTTCGACTAAACATACACTTTTGAACATTGAAAGGCTTCGGCCATGTTAATCAAGCTAAGACTAGTCGATTTTGATCCATCAAGTGGATAACATGGAAGCTATGATACAAGATAGCTTCGGCTATTATGAGATAACACATGTTAGAGTTAAAACAAACACATGTAAACAAACTCTAGTGTGCTATGATGGCTAAAACATATATTTAAGCACTTATTATCTCACAAGTTGATCACACATGATCCATTAGGAGCCACATGGACCCGGAACAATACAAAAGGCCCATTTTGCCTACAATTGGTGCTATCTACGGGCTTAGCCAACACGAAACACTAAGAAACACCACATACACAAAGTCCCAGCCCACACACTTGGGTCCACAAATGTCGAGTGAACAATTTGTATGATAAACAACATCCAGATGACTTACCATGTCCATAATGATCATAGGGTATCATTTGTCAGGATGGTGATCATCTACTAGCTCACTAGACCACACACGACTCAAACATGTGAGTTTTCTATGGCCCCATTTTACTATTTTACATTTTTGGGGGAAATACATGCATAAATACTTGTGTCAATTTCAAGTGTGTGTACATTCTAGCATGACTACCATGTGGAACATGAGACATTTTTGTTCATGAGCTCACTAGTCCTCGTACATCGTTCACTGTAACCATTAGCTAGACATTTAGCCATGGAACACTTTAATAGATCTATTGGGTTGATACCCCCACTCTTGGTTAGTCGCTCTAACCGGCCACATGCAAAAGAGTGTTAGTATTCTAATATACATACATTGTCTTTAGTGTACAATGCACGAGGCACCACAGTCGTGAGGTTTGGTTACAGGACTCATGGTTCTCACAGCGATCATTTGCTTAGCTAGCTCATGATTGGTCAAACACGGATGACACGTTCATTTCACAGTACATTCAAAACCCATAGACTCACCAACATTATTGTTGACAAAATCCTTTATGCATGTGTTTCAGGTAACTAATGGAGGGCCACCGAGGATTGAGGGAAGGGTTCGAGCATGCACACCGTGGTATCACTTTGATGGCTTTTGTCAGCTTCAAAAGGCTATGTTGTCAATTTCCATAAAACAATGTTTATGCGCTATCACTACGGATAATATTTAAATAAATTCATGACAAATTCCATCTTCTATGGTGGTACTATTTTGAGTAAATGTGTATTGCTTGAAAACTTTTCGATCGTTGCATTCCTGTGTTTCCGCCTAGGCGGGGTGTGACATATTCCTTTTGTTTGCTTTCACATTACGCTGAAAATGAATCCTCTCACGCACAGTAAGGTAAATCGAGAAAGTTAGATGCGTTGTTGTTCCTAAGCGTTCGTATCTTCATTTTAAGATTCGTATTCTTCCACTTCTCTGAAGTCATTGCTGTCATTCCTCAAACTCACCGGCGAACCAGAAAAAGAATCAAACTGCCCAGTTTTTGCTGAACTTGATGAATTGCTGTGACCGGATCGCTTAACTTGGCGAACCCCGGTTCAACTAGTCAGACTGGCCGGTCCGATCCAGTCTTCAAAACCCTGCACCCCGGTCTATCCAACCACTAGTCAAACCAACGAAAGGGTTTCGGCCCAAAATTCGTATCATTCACAGAAAAAATCAAAGGCGAATGATCCGAGAGGTCTCTATTTAAAGCTCTAACACATGCATTCGGCCATTTGTTAAATACATTAGCACAAACGAGCATCCTGTCAAGTATAGTCATCTTACAATCACCCCCTCTATTCGCCAAATATGTATATTTCATACCGTTCAAATTGTATTCCCGGAGCCCTGCTTCATCAATAAGTTCATTAAAGTCTCTGGCACAAACCGGGTTGAAGATGGAGTTTTTCCTTTCATCCGGATCTCTGACTGCATTAAAATCCCCAAAAACAATTCACCAACCCTGCATCGATTGCATCACCTGATGAATTTTTGCCCAAAGGTTTCTTTTGTCTACATTGATTTGAAGTGCATACACATTAATAATATTAAGTCGAATGAAGCCACCCGTTAATAGACCCGAGACATGTAAGAAGTTATCATCTTCCACAACCACATCTTTCGAATATGTCTTCGGATCCCAAATACACACTATACCACCCGAATGCCCATTAGCATTAGCAATCACACAATCATAACCCAAACCTCCCCAATAATTCGACAGCATCCGAGGTTGTAAATTACTAGACATCGTCTCTTGCATACCGATAAAAGACACCCCAAATTCGTTTTTAACCTATTTATCCAACAAGCCTTCCCACTAACCCCAACCCCACGAATATTGATGGATAAAAAATTCATTTCTTACCGATTTATAACCCTTCTTGGACTAGCGACTCCTATATCATATTATCACACCTGTCTAGCTTGAGCCCCAGCTTTTCCCCCAAAACTTTATTGGCATCAATCTCAGCTGCTTGGAAACTAGTATCAGCCCCTCGGTTATCTTCGAGACTTGTATCAATCTCCTGACCATTAACCTCAGATTTTTCCCTAAACGGACCATCAATAGCGTCTTGATCGACTTGTTCTATTGATTTAGGTTGACAATTTGTCACACCCTCAAATTCCACGTGCGGGGTTTTACCGCGAGGCGCGTGACACACCAGGATCTCAGTCAACGATCACAATAATCATACAACAAACATGCATTCATAAATATATTTAAAACCAAAATATCATGCTTTGAGCCGTAAACCAGTAGCGGAAGCATTCTTGTTTACAACCAAAAGACATATCATTGTTTACAAAACATTGTTTAACATGCTTCAAAATATTAGACGTTGTGCATGACTCCGTGCGCCTAGCCCATTGACTGCTACCTTAGCGACCTGAGAAAACATGCCAAAAATGTCAACATATAATGCTGGTGAGTTCACAGGTTTTCTTTTATAAAGTGTTTGTTATAAGTTGTGAAGATCATATCCGTTACTACTAGGTTATAAGAACGTTAGCTAGACGTTAAGTGTTTGTTTACTACTGCGGTTGGGAATCCATTACTATACGTTTATAAGTTGTTGAAGCTTGCCCAGCAGTTTTGGCTATAACCGATGCCTCGGCGAGCCAGTAATAAGAGACAATATGCACCCGCCCCGCCCAACCGTCGAGTGGGGTTTGTGAGGCCCAATAGATCTATCCACATTTCCCCCGTTGTGCATCCCCGCACATTCATGGTTTCCCCCCTGGGACTTTCCGTAAAAAGCCGCATAGTATATGTAAAGTAACCATAGTATAACATGACCTTTAATGGGTAAGTAAGTAGCATGTTTCTCCCCCGAAAGTAAAACGGTAAAAGTGGGGCTGTGAAGCTCACCTGATGTACAGCGTACAATCAAATAGCAGAGAATAGCAAGTCCGTGATCAAGCACAACTAGCACAAGGCTAGGGAAGCTTTCAATGCTTGATTATGATGGGGTTTAGTGTGTTCTTCCTTAGTGGTTAAGCTCCAAGCTTGAAACACACAATGGGGGTTTGGAAGATGGATGTTTATGAGTGATTTGGAGGTGTTAAAAGTTGAAAGAAGTGTGTGTGTGGGCTCTTGGAAACTTACGGCCAAATGAAGAAGAAAAGAAGAAGAATTTGCTTTGTATGATCAATTATTCTCACATGTGTCTTTTATAATTCTTCCAAATCTTCCAAAGATTGGATGCAATCTAGTATGGATCCATGAGGATTTATGTGGTACTAGTTGAATCTTTGGGTGATCTTCTAAGTGTGTATATTGCCGTGGATTTAAAAGGAAAGAGAAGATTGTATAACTTTTTCTATGACATAATATCTATCCAAGATTCAAAAGATCTAATGCTAGATATAAACCCAATATATTAGTGATATGTTGTCCTTAGATGATCTTGGTGGATTTGTATAAGTGTGTGTGTGCCGTGGATATTGAAGAAGAAAAGAGGATTTGTATAATCTTCCAAGCCATACACATATCCTTTATAATCTTACATGTAATCTTCTTGGATATGAAATCCCTTAGATCATGGTCTTCCTTGTACTAACAAATCTTGTGGAGATTATATCTAGGGGTGTTTGGCCGATTTGTTTACAAAGATTTGGAGGATCTTGGATATCTTTCAAGTACCTAAAGATCTTACACATAATATCCTCCATATCTCCCATGATCTTCTTTAGATCCATAAGATCTCACACTAGATTCATATCCCTTATAATATGGATGGGTTTGTACTAGGTGATATTGAGTGATCTTTGGTGGATATTATTTGAGGGTGTTTGGCCGTGAGTTCTTAAGAAAAAAGAGGATTTTATCAATCTATTAAGGACATGCAAATCTTATATAAAATCATATCATAGATTACACCATACATACACATGATTTTCCTAGATTTATAATATCCAACCTAGATTCAAATCTCTTATATTATGGATATGTTGTACTAGGAGGATCTTACTAGATATGTATGTGTATATATTGGCCGATTTATTACAAAGATTGGAAGATTTTTAGAGATCTTACAAGGACACTACAAATCCATGCTACATCAGGCGATTAGGTCCCAATCGCCTGTTATCACCCCTACTCGCCTATATATATATAGGCGATTAGGCCCTCTTCCAGGTCCTAATCGCCTGAAACCCACCAAGTTGGGTTTTCGGCGCGTTAAACGCTATTTTAACACATATAAACACGTATTCACATACCGATAAGTCACATAATGATTCCCAACATATAATGCATGATAACTAACACGTTTACATCCGTTCACCAATTCCCGGGACTCGAGACTCGTGTGTGCATTAAACCCGGCGATTCCACGAATCACCAATCCTTGTACACATGGTTATGGACCGACTCCCGATGACCCCGCGGATCATCGTAACGACTCCCGATGATTCCCAGAATCATCATACCGACTCGACTGACCCCGTTAAGAACGTAATATGCATGACTCGCTAAGGTAGACTTACTAGTTTAGTCAACATTACTAACCTGAGTTTGCCGGGAGTCACATCATCCCCCTGTTGAAAGAATTTTCGTCCCGAAAATTGCCCAAGGCCCAAAAAGGAAGAGACGAAAGAGAAGAAAAATTTTCCGGTTGCCACATCATCCCCCTGTTGAAAGGAATCTCGACCCGAGATTCATTCAGCTTCAGCAGAGACATGCCTTGATTCGAACGCGCGTTTAGGAAATAAATTGGGATACTTAGCCTTCATTTGATCTTCCCATTCCCACGTGAACTCCGGTCCACGATCTGAGTTCCAACGGACTTTAACAATGCGGATTTTACTCCGGCGAAGGCTACGGATTTTATAGTCAAGAATTTCAACCGGTTCCTCCACAATACGCAGACGATTATCCACCATGATCTCCTCGAGAGGAACAACCAAAGATTCATCCACCAAACACTTCTTCAGATTAGAGACATGGAAGACATTATGCACATTACTGAGTTCAGCTAGCAGATCAAGCCTGTATGCTACCGGTCCAATCCGTTCCAGAATTGCGAACGGTCCTACAAACCGAGGATTCAATTTGCCCCGCTTCCCAAAACGTATAACGCCCTTCCACGGAGATACCTTCAACAAAACCCTGTCGCCAACCTCAAACTCCAAAGGCTTGCGACGACGATCGGCATAGCTCTTTTGACGATCCCGAGCTGCTGCCAAGCGGTTACGGATTTGTACGATCTTCTCGGAAGTCTCGTACACAAGTTCCGGGCCGGTGAGTTGACTCTCACCCACCTCGGCCCAACAAAGAGGAGACCGGCATTTCCGCCCGTAAAGAGCCTCGAACGGAGCTGCCTGGATGCTAGAATGGTAACTGTTGTTGTAGGAGAATTCCACCAACGGTAGATGACTCTCCCACCCCTTGCCAAAATCGATCACACATGCCCGAAGCATGTCTTCTAGCGTTTGGATTGTCCGCTCACTTTGACCGTCAGTTTGCGGATGATACGCTGTGCTCATGTCTAACTGAGTACCCAGAGCCTTATGCAAGGATTTCCAGAAGTTAGAGGCGAACCGAGGATCATGATTAGAAATAATAGAGACAGGCACCCCGTGCCGAGAGACCACTTCCTTGAGATATAACCGTGCCAGACGCTCGAGGCCATCGGTATCTTTGATAGCGAGGAAGTGTGCAGACTTTGTCAACCTATCGACAATTACCCAGATCATGTTACAACCACTGGGCGATTTCGGGAGTTTGGTCACAAAGTCCATCGTAATCCGCTCCCACTTCCACTCAGGAATTTCTGGCTGTTGCAGAAGGCCGGATGGCTTTTGGTACTCGACCTTGACCTTGGCACAGGTCAAGCACTTGCTCACGTACGAAGCCACGTCCGCCTTCATGTTCGGCCACCAATAAAGTATCTTTAGGTCTTGATACATCTTATCGGAGCCAGGGTGAATAGAGTACCGGGACTTGTGAGCTTCATCAAGAACGAGCTCCCGCAAGCCCCCAAATAAAGGAACCCAAATACGTTCAGCGAAATAGTGTAACCCATCGGACCTGAGCTCAAGGTGGCTATCAGCACCATGCATGGTTTCAGCTTTAAGGTTTTCCTCCTTCAAAGCTTCTTGCTGCGCTGAACGGATTCGATCAGGTAAGCCGGAATGGATGGTGAGCTGAAGAGCTCGAACACGACGAGGTTTAGCCGTTTCCTTCCTGCTCAAGGCGTCTGCGACCACATTCGCCTTGCCAGGATGGTATTTAATAGCGCACTCGTAATCGTTAAGAAGCTCGACCCAGCGACGCTGTCTTATATTCAACACCTTTTGATCAAAGATATGCTGGAGGCTCTTGTGATCGGTGTAAATAGTGCATTTGGTACCGTACAAGTAATGCCTCCAAATCTTTAAAGCAAAGACTACAGCACCCAATTCCAGATCATGGGTGGGGTAGTTTTTCTCATGAACTTTGAGCTGACGAGAAGCATAGGCGATGACCTTCTCGCGCTGCATCAGTACACAACCGAGACCCCGGATAGAAGCGTCACAATAAACCACAAAATCGTCCATGCCCTCAGGAAAGGACAAGATAGGAGCAGAACAGAGTTTAGCCTTTAACATCTGGAAGGCCGACTCCTGCGAATCAACCCAGTCGAACTTCTTGTCCTTCTGGGTAAGCGAGGTGAGGGGTTGAGCGATCTTCTAAAATCCCTCGATAAAACGACGATAATAACCTGCAAGACCCAGGAATTGCCGCACCTCAGATGGCGTCTTTGGTGCTTCCCAGTCTTTAATGGCTTCAATCTTAGCTGGGTCAACGTGAATTCCTTTCTCATTAACTACATGACCAAGGAACTGGACTTCACGCAACCAGAAGCTGCACTTAGAAAACTTGGCGTACAACTGTTCCCGCCTCAGGAGTTCCAAAACAAGACGCAAGTGTTCCTGGTGGTCCACCTCGTTCTTGGAATAGACTAGAATATCATCAATGAAGACAATCACGAACTTATCAAGATAAGGCTTACAAACACGGTTCATCAGATCCATAAAAATGGCTGGTGCATTGGTGAGACCAAAAGGCATGACCAAGAATTCGAAATGGCCATAGCGAGTTCGAAAGGCGGTCTTCGGAATGTCAGCTTCTTGAACCCTCAACTGATGGTACCCCGACCTCAAATCGATCTTCGAATAGAAACTAGAACCCTGAAGCTGGTCAAATAAGTCATCGATGAGAGGAAGAGGATAACGATTCTTGATGGTAACCTTGTTCAATTCCCGGTAGTCAATACACATCCGTAGGCTTCCGTCCTTCTTCTTGACAAACAAAATAGGGGCTCCCCACGGGGACGAACTAGGTCGAATGAAACCCTTCTCTAACAGCTCCTGCAACTGATTTGACAACTCCTGCATCTCGGGAGGTGCAAGCCGATATGGGGCTCGGGCAATAGGGGCCGCACCTGGAGCAAGTTCAATACCAAATTCGACCTGACGATAAGGCGGAAGACCAGGTAAGTCTTCAGGAAATACATCGGGAAAGTCACGGACAACAGGAATATCTTCAATCTTCTTCTCTTCTTCAGACGAAACCGAAACAAGTGCCAGAATGGCAGAATACCCCTTCCGAAGATACTTATAGGCTTTCATACACGAAATGATACTCAATGGGACCCCACTCTTCTCACCGTGCACCAACAGAATTTCTCCATCAGGGAGAGGAAGACGAATGACTTTATCAAAACAAACGATCTCAGCATGATACAGAGACAACCAGTCCATACCCACGACAACATCGAAACTACCCAAGGACACCGGCATAAGATCAATAGGGAAGGAATAACCCGACAACTCAAGGTGACACTCCCTAAGGACGTGCGTCGCCTCGACTTTCTTACCATCAGCCAATTCTATCAAGTACTTAGCCTCTAAAGGTGTAGGTACCCTATCAAGCAATTGGCTAAACCCAAGAGATATAAAACTCTTATCGGCACCGGAATCGAATAAAACCGTAGCATAGCGATTATCGAGAAGAAACGTACCAGTAACAGTGTCAGGATCCTGTCAAGCCCCGCTCGAACCAATCACGAAGGCGCGAGCATTCCTGCCTCCGCCCCCATTGTTTCCATTACCCGACCCGTTCTTCCCAGCCTCGCCCTGCTTCAACTTGGGGCATTCACGCTTGTAGTGACCAAGTTCACCACAATTGTAGCACCCCTGCTTACCCTGGTTTCCCAGGGGAGCAGCAACATGAGGAGCCGGAGTAGGTGTGGCAGGAGGGTTCCGGTTACCCTGAAGGTTAACCCTGTAGTCTTGGGCCACATGCTCGGCCTTGTTGCACCGGAGACAATGGTTCTTGTCGCAACGACCAGTATGATGGAACCAGCATCGTTCACACTTCGGCAACCTCCCCTGATAACCCCCCGTTTTCTGTTCAGACGACGATCCCCCAGTATCAGACTTCCTTACCTGCTGAGGCTGAGCCGAACTCGAGCCTTTCCCCACAGCTTCCCACTTCCGCTTGTTACTATCAGGAGCCTTCACGGTAGCGCCTCGAGGAGGCAAGACCCCTTCAGCCACCTTCATATTGGTCAGCCTGTGAGCCGACCGAACCACCTCAGAATAAACAGTGAGATTACCCGCAGCAACCAACCCTGCAATCTCCGGTACCAACCCAGCGACATAATGTTCAATCCTTCGGTATTCGGGTGCGTGCAGATCAGGGCACAACACCGCCAACTCATTGTGCCTAGCAGTGTAAGTTTCAATCTCGGACCCCACCATCTTATGATTCCAAACTTCGTGCTCAAGCTTTTGGATTTCATCCCTCGGGCAGTACTCGTTTTTCAGCAACTGAATGAACTCCGCCCAGGGCATAGCGTGGGCTTCCCCAATACCCATAGTCTGGGTGGTGGAGTTCCACCAAGTCAGAGCTTGACCCTCCAGGGTCGCAGAAGCATATTTCACCCGGTCGCCTTCCGGGCAGCTGCACATTGAGAAAACCGACTCAATTTTCTCCAACCAGCGGAGCAGTCCCACTGCCCCTTCAGTGCCACTCAAGTTGTGGGGCTTGCAATCCATAAACTTTTTGTAGGAACACTGGGGTGGAGGAGGATTGACAGCACCACCTGGAACAGACACGCAGGTGAGAATCAAGAAAAGGTACAGTACCCCAGAACAAGATAAAATAGGCGAGAATCGACGTACCACCCATAGCATTATGAGCGGCTTGAAATGCAGCCAGAGCAATATTCACGTGCTGCTGCATCAGGTTATCCAACTCCGCTTGGGTCATATTAATGTTCCCACGGCCACCGCCGCCACCACGGCCGCCAGCACGACCGCCAGCACGGCCGCCTCTGCGACCTCCACGAGCTCCCGACATCTTCTGTCATAGCATAAAACAAAAGATTTAGGCTTGCCCGTGGTATAACCCATTAGGAATTTCAAGAAACTAGACCGAGCCCAGTTCGGGTCCATTCGTTCAAGCCCAAAGTCCGCCAGGGATCCCATGCATCACAGTTTATGATCTCGTGTGCACCCGACAGGATAAACTGTTCTACATGGTCCTCCAGGCGCGCTTTAAGTTTGAAGTTCAAGTCACCTAACACTAGCGCCCAATCATGGTATTATCATAAGTATAAGTACAAGATAGTATGCATAAGAACGAGCGTGTTCATTAGGGCGTAGAAGGGAGATGTCCAAATCCCTGGACAGATCTCAAGAGTACGCCGAAGCTACCCCAATGTACACCGCCGTCAAGAAAGTCCAATAGTATATCGTTCGCCATCGAATCATAGTAAGGATGAGTCAAGAAATAGGATGATAAAGAGTAAATAGATGATGTAGCGTAGAAGATGACGACACCGACACCCCGACAAGTCATATCGTTACTCACTTGTTAAGACTCGACTAATTGTGACCGTCTAGTGTGTGCGACTCAGTTATAGACTAGACTCTACATGCAGTCCTAGTTCACTATAACCGTTGGCTCTGATACCAATCTGTCACACCCTCAAATTCCACGTGCGGGGTTTTACCGCGAGGCGCGTGACACACCAGGATCTCAGTCAACGATCACAATAAACATACAACAAACATGCATTCATAAATATATTTAAAACCAAAATATCATGTTTTGAGCCATAAACCAGCAGCGGAAGCATTCTTGTTTACAACCAAAAGACATATCATTGTTTACAAAACATTGTTTAACATGCTTCAAAATATTAGACGCTGTGCATGACTCCGTGCGCCTAGCCCATTGACTGCTACCTTAGCGACCTGAGAAAACATGCCAAAAATGTCAACATATAATGCTGGTGAGTTCACAGGTTTTCTTTTATAAAGTGTTTGTTATAAGTTGTGAAGATCATATCCGTTACTACTAGGTTATAAGAACGTTAGCTAGACGTTAAGTGTTTGTTTACTACTGCGGTTGGGAATCCATTACTATACGTTTATAAGTTGTTGAAGCTTGCCCAGCAGTTTTGGCTATAACCGATGCCTCGGCGAGCCAGTAATAAGAGACAATATGCACCCGCCCCGCCCAACCGTCGAGTGGGGTTTGTGAGGCCCAATAGATCTATCCACATTTCCCCCGTTGTGCATCCCCGCACATTCATGGTTTCCCCCCTGGGACTTTCCGTAAAAAGCCGCATAGTATATGTAAAGTAACCATAGTATAACATGACCTTTAATGGGTAAGTAAGTAGCATGTTTCTCCCCCGAAAGTAAAACGGTAAAAGTGGGGCTGTGAAACTCACCTGATGTACAGCGTACAATCAAATAGCAGAGAATAGCAAGTCCGTGATCAAGCACAACTAGCACAAGGCTAGGGAAGCTTTCAATGCTTGATTATGATGGGGTTTAGTGTGTTCTTCCTTAGTGGTTAAGCTCCAAGCTTGAAACACACAATGGGGGTTTGGAAGATGGATGTTTATGAGTGATTTGGAGGTGTTAAAAGTTGAAAGAAGTGTGTGTGTGGGCTCTTGGAAACTTACGGCCAAATGAAGAAGAAAAGAAGAAGAATTTGCTTTGTATGATCAATTATTCTCACATGTGTCTTTTATAATTCTTCCAAATCTTCCAAAGATTGGATGCAATCTAGTATGGATCCATGAGGATTTATGTGGTACTAGTTGAATCTTTGGGTGATCTTCTAAGTGTGTATATTGCCGTGGATTTAAAAGGAAAGAGAAGATTGTATAACTTTTTCTATGACATAATATCTATCCAAGATTCAAAAGATCTAATGCTAGATATAAACCCAATATATTAGTGATATGTTGTCCTTAGATGATCTTGGTGGATTTGTATAAGTGTGTGTGTGCCGTGGATATTGAAGAAGAAAAGAGGATTTGTATAATCTTCCAAGCCATACACATATCCTTTATAATCTTACATGTAATCTTCTTGGATATGAAATCCCTTAGATCATGGTCTTCCTTGTACTAACAAATCTTTTGGAGATTATATCTAGGGGTGTTTGGCCGATTTGTTTACAAAGATTTGGAGGATCTTGGATATCTTTCAAGTACCTAAAGATCTTACACATAATCTCCTCCATATCTCCCATGATCTTCTTTAGATCCATAAGATCTCACACTAGATTCATATCCCTTATAATATGGATGGGTTTGTACTAGGTGATATTGAGTGATCTTTGGTGGATATTATTTGAGGGTGTTTGGCCGTGAGTTCTTAAGAAAAAAGAGGATTTTATCAATCTATTAAGGACATGCAAATCTTATATAAAATCATATCATAGATTACACCATACATACACATGATTTTCCTAGATTTATAATATCCAACCTAGATTCAAATCTCTTATATTATGGATATGTTGTACTAGGAGGATCTTACTAGATATGTATGTGTATATATTGGCCGATTTATTACAAAGATTGGAAGATTTTTAGAGATCTTACAAGGACACTACAAATCCATGCTACATCAGGCGATTAGGTCCCAATCGCCTGTTATCACCCCTACTCGCCTATATATATAGGCGATTAGGCCCTCTTCCAGGTCCTAATCGCCTGAAACCCACCAAGTTGGGTTTTCGGCGCGTTAAACGCTATTTTAACACATATAAACACGTATTCACATACCGATAAGTCACATAATGATTCCCAACATATAATGCATGATAACTAACACGTTTACATCCGTTCACCAATTCCCGGGACTCGAGACTCGTGTGTGCATTAAACCCGGCGATTCCACGAATCACCAATCCTTGTACACATGGTTATGGACCGACTCCCGATGACCCCGCGGATCATCGTAACGACTCCCGATGATTCCCAGAATCATCATACCGACTCGACTGACCCCGTTAAGAACGTAATATGCATGACTCGCTAAGGTAGACTTACTAGTTTAGTCAACGTTACTAACCTGAGTTTGCCGGGTGTCACACAATTCAAGTCAAACGGAACTTGATCCTGTTCAGCCGAATTGTTTTCCTCAGTTATGCCATCCGGAACTTCATCATCGTTTAGGCCCAATAGGCTATTAAGCCCAAAGGGGTCTGCATGTCCGGGCCTTTTCACAACTTTCAAGCTTTCTTGGCTGCTAAAGTAACTTTTACTAGGTCGGCCCAATCCACCTCCTTTTTTGAAATTTTTTTCTTTTGTTAACATTTTTCGTAGCTGATTGACTACCATTATTCTCATCCCTGAACTGTTCAAATGGAAAGTTGACTGCAAGAACAAAATCACCCTTTTGTACTTCAAAATTAAAAACTGACTCATTCAATGAGACTGGTTGATTTTCATTAAAATAATCATTATGGCATTCGTTGCTTTCCATGTTAATCGGGTCACCATGCATGCTGACGTCATCGACAATTCTGGTCATCTTCTCAGGCACTATTTATGACAATTGTTCATTCTCCGACTTGTCTTCTCTGGACACCGACTCATCAATAACCTGATCAGCACTTTCAGTACTAATACCATCCGATTTAGGCTTGTCTTCAATAAACTCCAGAATCCATTCTCCCAATTCCTCCATTACCCACACACGAAACTTACAATCCTTCCAATTCAACACAACCTCCCCCGACACCCTTTTACCATCACCTGCCAAGACTCCTACATTCTCGTATGACAAGTCATGATCCGTATCCGATCTATTCTCTCTATGAACCACCTTTCCAAACACACCTCTGACGGCATCGATGACTTCATTAGATAACAAGTGCAAGGTAATTCCTTGCACTTTAAGCCATGCCAACCTCTCGAAACCCAAAGCCTGCCCCTCCCATATACTAATCATCGAAAACTTAGCCAACAAAGTTCTAGCAGCATCACGAACCGCTACGACAGTTTTCGCATCATCAAAGGATATCAATACATCTAACCCACCTAGATACTGCATTCTTCCTAACGATGGTCAAATATCATTCAATATAATCTTGATGTTCTTCAACGCTTCAAGATCAATCATTCTAGTGACTATAGCTCTCCCATGCAACCTGACGCATTGACATGGCTATCAATCGTAACTGTTTTACCCACAAGCATATCTTTGAAAGATCGCTCTCCTGTTTCAAAAGTCACTTTCTTTGCCTCCGAATGAATTTCACCGTCCTTTTGGTTCTTGTTAGTGTTAGTGAAAGTATTCGATTTCTCCGCATAGTTGTTGCTTATTTCTCCATCTTCCAGAACAAATCGAGCGACATTGAACCATAGCCGGTACTCACCCATATGAATGTTACGTAAACTCTTGATCAGCTCGTCCTTGTCTTTAACGTCAAGCATGGAAAAAAAAATCCAAACCTATTACCTCCTTTATCTCTTTTTCTTGCAATATATAAATCGAAAATCTATCCGAACGGCCGAACTTGACTCGCCATATCAGTGCCGCTACATCCCTCTGGAAGATTGGTGACGAAAAGCTTTGTAATACGACGTTGGACGTTCTCTGGGATGGGAATCCAACAACGACGGTCGATGTAGGGTTATTTTTAGCAGAATGAATACAAAACGAACTATTCTTTCGCCATTTACTAAAGAATACTGTGTATTTATTGATTACTGTTTAGTAGCAGAATTAGAGAGTTTGTGAATTGCAGTTCTAAACATCATTAAAACCACTACTTTATAATTAATGGATTATAACTGATCAAGATATTGGCAAGTCAAACAAATCACAAGTGTTTTGACGACGTGCACCGTACATCAACTTGATCAATTGAGTCATTTAATTAAAAACTGATGAAAGCCATGTTAGGTTTTCACATGAGGGCCCACAACATACTGAAGACCAAGTTGTTAATATATCAACTTCTAGCTATAACTTGGCATCCAATGCCAAAACACTATAAATACAGCAATCAGATTATGACAACACAACTTCCAAAACTCCTTCTGGTATCAAAAGATAAAATACTACTTTTCAAATTTCCTTCTGAAAAAATGGGCATCATTCGATTTCCTCCATTAAGTAGCAAAAACAAAAATTTCAGCAAATTGCAAGGACTTTGCAAAAGAAACAAGTTGGATGTAGTACCAAAAGGTTATATTGCTGTCTACGTCGGAGAAGTTCAAAAGACGCGGTTTGTGGTTCCTTTATCTTTTCTTGGATATCCTCCATTTCAAGACATGCTTCGACAGTCCGAAGAGGAGTTTGGGTTCGATCATCCTATGGGGGGTCTAACGCTTCGTTGTCGAGAAGATGCTTTCACTGATCTAATCTCTAGATTGCCTGTTTCATGATGTAAATTCCCTAGCTAGCTAGCTAGGATAAAAATGTTGTAGAAAATTGATGGAAGTTTTTTTTAGCACCATCGATCGAGATATATATCTTCTAAAAACCATGTAAAGATCAGATCCCGCCCACACTTTTTTGTCAAAAGGGGCTTCGATCGTTATTTGGAAGAATTATGCATGCATGCATGTGTTTATGATAGCAGAGAAAATATAGCTAGCTAGTTCCATTTCTTAATTTTGCTCGATGTAGTTATCATACATAATATATAATAAGCTGCTCAATATTCAAATGATGGTGACCTAGTCTAACTCCAATCGTTTCTCTTCAATATTCAAAATCACATAAAGTGATTGTGCATGCCACATTTAGGAGTTGCAATTCCTTGACACTATCCGAATCAAAATCCAAACCAAACACCAAATAGTATTGGTTTTGGGTCGGCTTACAGGACCGTTTTACCAAACTGCTCAACCAAAATAGCTAGGACATGTTTTAAGAATGGGTTAACCCCAAAAAGTCAGTTAAGTTGTCTACCGATTTACGGGCTTTTAGAAGTGTTTATATTTATATTTTAGAGATAAAAAGTGTGGATATTTAATGTTAAACTTGTGTCTAACTATTAACTTTAAAAAATGAAATTAATTTTTCCTTTTACACCGTGTTATCAACTTTTCACATGCAATATATTTATTTTATATGTTAACGTACTGCTGATTCTCCAATCATTTCGTTCACTAATTTAATATAAAGCTAGATATATAAACTCAAGTTTGAGACAAGGAATGAGATAAAGAAAACTAGAAAAGCAAGCGATTAATAAACCACACAATTATAAGAAATTTGATTTGAGTTGAAGTAATTAAGTGCGTAAATTGCCGCAAGTAACCACTTATTACTCATACTAGGATATAAGCCCGTGTATTACACGGGTTAATAAATGAAACGTTATATAATTAATAGTAAAAAACTTTGTACGAATTGCATGGTTGAATAAACCTGTACATTGTATTAATTGAATAAAAAATAATATAGTTTGTTAACGCATACACTCGTCAAAACATGTATTTAAAAAAATATAGTTTTATTTAGCATATTATATTTATACATTTTTACCCCAACAACATTAAATATTTGAAAATTCTAAGAATTTACTTATAAAAAAAGTTACCGTCATCACTCTTCGTTTTTAATATTTTAATGAACATAATTTTAAATTTGGTGAGGTTTTTAAGCAAAAGTACAAGTGTGTTTAAAAAACTAATAATTAATTTCATATTAAACTCATTTGTTTTTTGATATAAATAATATTATATTTAAGTAAAAATAAGTATTAAATAGGAGAGAGAAATGAAAAAAAACCAAATTGTTTAAATGAATGACATGTGTTCACAAATTGTTTTCTTTTATTATATAGTGTAGATGTAGAAGTGTAGATGTAGATTCGCAAAATTAACATTACACCGGTCAACAAGAAATACGTCCGCAACACGACGTAAACATTAAATGAGATAGCACGACACAACACGAATAAATATATGGGTTGGGTTAGGGTCGCCAACCCGAAGCTTGTCAACCTGCCAACTTTAGTCTGATTTAATACACGGTTCTATTCAATCATGGCAGCCAATTGAAAATCAAATGTGTTAGTTTTATTACCGTGTTATATCTGAATAACATGGTAATTAATATAGAGTAGTGTGTTATGGTAATATTTGTATCATTTAATTTTTCTTTAATCTAAAGGATTTGATTTCTATTCAACGTATGGTCTTGGAGCAGGTACTGGTATTATTTGGTAAGTTGCGGATTTGACTTGTTCAACACCTTAAGATTCAATAATTAATTATACCAATCATTAATTGGGAGAAGAGTTCAAATTTCTTGGATCCTCATGAAAACCAAGTCAGGTCTTGGGACTGACTAACATAATGTAATGAATGCTCCTCAAATATAGTGCCTGCAGGCAATCTTGGATGAAAATACGCTTACAGCCAAAGGATCCTTGCATGTGAGCTTCTCAGTGCCAATTGCCAAAAGAACTTCAGTATTATTCAAAATATGAAGTACAATGATTTACATTTTATACGTTCTTGAAATACTTTTAATATTCCCACTTGAATAAGGTATCAAACCATGTTTTTTTTTTTTTTTTTTCATTTGTTGGTATTTTTTGTACAACCTACAAAATTAATTTGTACCAAATTTCTCTATGTAGAGGCAATCAAGAAAGCTGTATAAGTAAATACATAACCTACAGAAAAGTAGGCTAATCCAACCAATCTTGCTTGTACATTGAAAAGTGCGCGCCACCGGTTTATCTCTCCAACGAATTAAATTGGCCAACGATAACCGAGAGTATTCAATCATTAAATTTTCCTAAAGTTACTCTTGGTGTGGCCCCCTTCCATGGATTGAATGTATTAAAGAAGTACACAAACACGCAGATATAATAAACAAGTGATTAGAAAAATAGATTTGTTTTGATTTCTTTTTTTTTTTAACGGCGAAAACTTTATATATAGATATAAAGGGCCCAGCAAGAGGCTGAGAAAAATACACCAAAGAAAGGAAACTAAAAAAACGGAACAACAAAGAACGACTAAATAATGCTTCCAACATTGAAATTAATCTAATCCTCTCACACTGGAGACGAAATCTTCGCTCTATGAGTCGCCCAAAGGAAGGAGTCCTCCTTTATGAGATCTACCGTCTTGTTGATCGGGATGAATTTGCCGTTAAAAACTTTATGAGTCCTTGCTAACCAAATTCTCAAAACCGTCGCCATAATAATCATGTTAACGAGCTTCTTCCACTTTTTCCCTTCGGGAGCAGCCCCAATTTCTTTAACAACTTCGCGCAAGCAGTCCAAAGTCAAAGGCAAAGGGATTTTAATCCAAACACACACATTCCACCAAATACTCCTTGCGAATAAGCATGAAGCGAAGATATGATCCGGATCCTCAACACAATATTCACATCAATCACAAAGAGAATTAGGAAGAGAGATACCCAGAGCAAGAAGACAAGTTTTCGCTGCCACTTTTCCGGAACAAGCACGCCACAGGAGATAATTGCATTTCGACGGGGCCTAGGAGTTCCATGAGAAACGGTCTTGAATATTGGGTCCCAAATCAGCCTTCACAATCCCTTTCCTAACCTCCTTGACACTGAATAAGGAGTCCACACTATCGGTCCATTTCCAAACATCTTTGCCAGCCCCAAACCTGAATTGATCCAGCAGACTGAACAACGCATCAAGCTGTTGAAGCGCAGCCTGCGGACTTTGATCGTTGTTCCATTCCCAACCCCAATGAACACCATCGGTACTAACCACCACGTGGGAAGCAATACTATCGTTATTGTTCCTCGCACGTTTGTAAAGATCCGGGAAAAAGAGTACAAAAGGGCTCATTTGAAGTCCACCTATCCTTCCAAAATAAAGTGTTGCAGCCATTTCCCACATGAACTTTGAGATTTTCCTAGATGTTGATACCATACTTCATGAGAATGTTGTCTAGATACCCAATATCTTTACAAGCACTGGTGACCGAAAGTTTAGAGGAATCATCTTGTTGTTGAGCCGCGAGGAGTGAATAGAATTAATAACCTTAGCCCAAAGAAGGTTCGGATCATCTTTAATTCTCCACCACCACTTCGCAAGCATAGCGAGGTTAAAATCTTTTATACCTCCCATACCCGCATCGCCCCACGCCTTAGGCTTAGAAATGTTTTGCCATTTGATCCAACAAACTTTCTTCCTAACACCATCTCTTCCCCACACAAAATCCCTTCTCATCTTTTGAAGCTTATTAATGACGACTTTCGGGGCTAAAAAAAGAGAAAGGTAGTAGGACGGAAGACTACCAAGAACGGCCTTTGAAAGAGTAACCCTTCCGGCAAAAGACATATTCCTACCTTTCCACGCTGCAAGCCGTTTGGAGAATTTATCAACGATGGGCTGCCAAAATCTCTCCCTTTTCATATTAGCGCCATTAGGGACCCCAAGATATGGAAAAGGCAAAGATCCCACCGAACAATTGAGGATCCTAGCCATGGCTTCCACTTCCGAGTCATCCACCCCCACACTGAAAATCTTGCACTTCTTATGATTAATTTTGAGACCGGTAACAAGGAACAAACATCTAAGGAAGCGGCATAAACTAGTGACGTTATGTTCCGACCATTCTCCCAAAAATAGCACGTCATCGGCATAACAAAGATGAGACATTAAGGGCCCGTTGTTTGGGAGATTAACCCCATGAAAAAGGCCTAAATCAACCGCCCTCTTCATAAACATATTGAGAACCTCCCTGGCGATAATAAAAAAGAAAGGGGACAACGGGTCGCCTTGTCATAATCCCCGTTTGAACGAGAATTCGCCCGAAGGGGAGCCATTAACAAGAACCGAACCTTTCCCGGAAGTTAAGTAACATCTCACCCAATTAATCCACACTTCCGAAAAACCCATACACGACATTATCTTGAACAAAAAATTCCAATTGATCGAGTCATAAGCTATCTCAAAATCGACTTTAAAAATAAGCATTTTATACCCTGACTTCTTTGCCCATGACACCATCTCGTTCACCATAAGAGGCCCATCCAATATATTCCTACCACCCACAAAAGTCGATTGGGATGGCGAAATCAAACAATTCATTACCTCCTTAACTCGTTTAGACAAAAGCTTAGAGACAATTTTGTAAAGAGAACCAATAAGAGAAATGGGTCGGAAGTCCATCACCTCTTGAGGGTCTTTGATTTTGGGAATGAGAGCGATGAAAGACGAGTTGCAACCCACATTCAATGTACCGGATCGATGGAACTCCTCCATAACTGATTTTGTTTTGATTTCTTTTGTTCATGATATAAAAAACGATGCCCTACTTGGATGTTCTACACAGATTCAAGGCTTGCGCTGATTTGCAATTTTGTTATGAGATAAGTGATTAGAGACATCAACAACAACAACAATAACAACCTTACCCAGTAAATCCCACAATTAGCGAAACTAAGAGTAGGGTCTGGGGAGGGTGAGATGCAGGTAAACCTTTCCCCTATCCTTGCGGATAGAGAGGCCGCTTCTTGAGAGACCCCCGACTTCATAACTCACAAACGACAAGCAAACAACACTAAAAAGGTAATAAAGGGATACTGAATTTAGAGAAACATTGAAAGCGTCATGTAGTAAATAGAGGTATAAATGCCATCAAAAACAACATAAACCATAAACAACCAAACACAAGACATCCTTATAGGACTCCTACCAATGTAAGAAAAAGTCTAGGCTCCTTGAACCACGCTACGATAAAACCAAAACCACCCTAATAATCCTTAACCTTAATCCTGCGTCTCCACGAACCCCTATCCTCGACCATGTCCTCAGAGAGGTGCATCTCTTCTAAATCCAGCCTAATCCGCCCATCCCAAGTCAATTTGGGTCTTCCTTTACCCCTCTTTCCCTCTATAGTGAGGGTTTCCACTACTCTAACTGGGGCCGTCATTGGCCTCCTCTTCACACGCCCATACCATCTTAATCTTCCTTCCTTTATCTTGTCGGATATGCTAGCTACCCTTAACCTTTCTCTAATAACCTCATTTCTTATTCGGTCTACCCTAGTGTACCCGCACATCCACCTTAGCATTCTCATTTCTGCTACCACCATCATGCGATCTTGTGTCTTTTTGATGGCCCAACAATCTGTCCCATATAACATAGTAGGTCTCACTGCGACCCTATAGAAATTTCCTTTTAATTTAGTTGGGAACCTCTTGTCACATAAGACCCCACTGGCGGCCCTCCACCTACATGTAACACCCCAACCGATGGCGGAAACATCGAGGTGTCACGTAAGAATGAGTATACAGTAGCACATGGTATTCAAGTTTTAATTGAAATTTATTTAAAGTAAAAATATCCAAAATTGAAGATACATAACAAGTCTTGAATGAAATTCTAATACATCAAAAAGCCAAACAAAGCATAAACTTCAAATTGTATCCTCATGCTAGCTCTAGACTTCAAGCATCATTATTTCCTGTTGAGTTGTAAAAATGGGGGGGGGGGGTCAACTAGAAGTTGGTGATAATACATAAGCCATGTCACGCAATTAAGTTTAAGAATAAAAGTTTAGCAATTCATATGTCTATCGTAAGTTTAAGTCTACATGAATAAACATGAAGTGTAGTATGCACATAATCAAACCTACGACAAGTTTAGGTCCATCCCGTCATCTACGGTTCACCTTAATATCACGTTGGAACGATAACAATCACCCGCGCTCCCCATAAAAGATGGTCAACGAATCTAGGTGGAATTGTCAATCCAATAGATCTATTATTGAGTATCGCCGGCTTGGCCATAGCTAATGATTATGTACGTTGAAGTTTAAGTCTAACAGTAGTTGTCTAAGTCATGAGGAATTAAAGTTTACAACTAGACATGTATGTAGAATTGCTTAAGTATAATGTTGCAAGTATAAAGAATTACATAAACATGGTTACGTAAACTCACCTTAGCAAAGTATTAAATCTCGAGAAATAGAATATGTGTAGCCCAAAGTTGCCAAGTATTACCCTATGTATAAGGTAACAAATAAGTCTAAGTCTTTCTAGTCTACAAGTATTTTCTAGGGTTTCGAATTTGGGGATAAGTACTCGCTTGATTAATAATTAAATTGTTTAATAAATAAGAGAAATTCGATAAATAAATGAACAAAAGTCTTTGTGTAAACTTTAGATTAAAGATGGTCACATTATAAGGTTTTAAGTATGAAAATAATTTTTATAAAATTATTTTCTTAAAAATAGAATATTTAATCTATTTATTTCAATTTGTCAAAAATACAACTTAATATCTAAAAATATTAAAATTAAAGAATTTTTAAATTAAAATTTGTATTTCTGTTCTAAATAGACAGAAATAATTTATATAAAATTTTGGTGCAAAAATATTGAAAAATGAATTTATTATGATTTATTTATGATTAAAAATAAGAATAATTGATTAAAAATATTAAATAAATGATTTTTCAGAAATAAAAATCATTTAAAAAATGTTTAATGTTTTATAAACTCAGAATAATTTTTGTGGATATTTATATAATCGTTTTGATATTTTATAGAATTTTATAATTATAATAGAATAAATTTGTAATATTTATTTTATATAATAAATAAATGATTTTTGAAAAACTAAAAATTGTATGATAAACTTTTCTATTAGTATAACATAAAATAATTTTTGTAGAATTTATAAAGGAGTTTTAGTATTTTAAAACCATTTTTAAAAATAATGGAGAATATATAAAAGTAAAGGTTTTTTAAAAAAAGAGTTGTGTATGCCAAGGCTCGAACCCGGGTCTGAGACCGGGTGGGGTTTTATCACAAGCCCAGCCACCAACTGGGCTGGACCCTGAGAACGAATAAACTTCATTTAAAATTAATTATATAGTTATGTTAAAACTGATTTATAATTCTTATAAAAGAAAGGAAAAAAAGGTGTGGTATGCGGGACTCGAACCCGCGTACCTTTGTTCACAAATAGACAGACACAACCACTTGATCTAGATCAGTGGTTGTGTTTGTCTTGCCTCTGTTTAAATTAAAAACACAATGTCTGCAGAAGTTTTTCCCCAATTCAAATTCGTTCGAACCATAGCTAAACAATAATCAGATTAGACAAATAATAACCCGATTGATCATAGGGTTATTGTTGTGAGATGACCGATGAACAAAGCCGTGTAAAAACATAAGAACTTACAAAGCTTAATCGTGATTATTGAGCGGTCAACCAACAAAGTCAAACGCGAAACAATTGGAGCTTGTAAAGGTGTTTTTATCAGAAATTGAAGGTGAGGAAGAAGAGATCGGCGAGTTTAGGTTGTAGAGGAGGTTCCAATTTATAGTGGAAGGCTTTTGGGTTTAAATTGGGTAATGGTTGACTCGTGTATAAACGTTGACGCGTGATTGGACTCGATTAGGAAGGAATTAATGGTGAATTGAGCGTGCATTGGACGTGAATTATCCTTCTCAATCACCAATCATACCATAACAGGGATTAAACGCGTTTAGATGGATTAATTATGGTTAATTGTCTTCACAGTTGACTTTCCAAGTCAACTGTTAAGACTCTAAGACGTTATATAATTAAGACGCGTTGAAGGATAAACAAACATGTGGTGTAGATCAACTGGTTGGCTGTTTGTGTGTGAAACCTTGAACCGGCCATGGGCTCGGGATCGAACCCCGGCCCATGCAATAATTTTTTCGACAATTAAATCAAAAATATAATGATGTTATATGTATATAGTATAGTACTAGGGGTCCAAATGGGCACGATAATGAAAAAAAAAAAGTTCGATGTTTTATTAATAATCGTAACGTACAAAGAATTTAATGCGAAATGTTACAGTCTCCCCTACTTTTAGGAACTTCGTCCCGAAGTGAAGTTGGAGAGTCTGGTGGGAATAGATGTGGGTACTTAGACTTCATTTGGTCCTTGCGTTCCCAAGTGAACTCTGGACCTCGTTTAGATTCCCAACGAACCTTAATGATTGGGATGCGACTGCGCTTGAGTTTCTTGACTCCAGTATCCACGATCTCAACAGGTTTCTCGAAAATGTGCATAGTTTCATCGATCTGCACATCTTCAAGAGGGACATGGAGGTTCTCATCTACTAAGCATTTATTGAGATTCGAAATGTGAAAGGTTGGGTGAACATTGTTTAGCTCAGGTGGAAGATCAAGTTTGTAAGCCCTTTCTACCGAAGCGAATAACTCCTTTCCAAGGGGATACCTTAAGAAGTACAAGGTCCCCGACTTGAAATTCCAAGGGCTTACGACGTTTATCAGCATAGCTCTTCTGTCGACTTCTAGCCTTGAGAAGATTATCCTGAATGAGTTGGATTTTATCTGTGGTTTCCTGGATCAGTCGGGTCCAGTGATCTGGGCTTCACCAACCTCAGTCCAACAGACAGGTGAACGACATTTACGACCATAGAGTGCCTCGAAAGGAGCCATGTTAATGCTGGCATGATAAATGTTGTTGTATGAAAACTCGACCAAAGGAAGATGAGAATCCCATGCGCCACCAAAATCGATGACACATGCCCTGAGCATATCCTCAAGTGTCTGGATGGTCCGTTCGGTCTGACCATCTGTTTGAGGGTGATAAGCAGTACTCAGGTTCAGCTTGGTACCCAAAGCGTCTTGTAAAGAATCCCAAAAGTGAGAGGTGAAACGACAATCACGATAAGAGATAATGTCCAAAGGTATACCATGACGACACACGATTTCACTTACGTACATCTTTGCTAACCTTTCCACAGAATACTTCTCATGAATAGGTAAGAAATGGGCTGACTTGGTCAAACGGTCGACGATTACCCAAATGCTGTCAAAACCTTTGGGTGTACGAGGGAGCTTAGTGATGAAGTCCATTGCTATGCTCTCCCATTTCCATACAGGAATTTCTGGTTGTTCAAGCATACCAGATGGTCGTTGATGTTCAGCCTTGACCTTTGAACAAGTAAGGCATTTTGCAACGAAAAGAGCGATATCTTTCTTCATACCAGGCCACCAATACGAATAACGAAGATCTTGGTACATCTTGTCAGCTCCAGGATGAATAGAATAACGAGACTTATGAGCCTCGTTCATAAGGAAGGTACGAAGATCATCACGGTCAGGAATCTAAAGTCGATTGAGAAAATAGAGTAGACCATCAGGTTTGGTTTCAAGTTGAGTCTCAGCACTACAAGACATTTCCTCGTACATGTTACCTTGGGTGACTGAGGTATGTTGAGCCTGGAGAGTACGATTCTAAAGATCAGTACGAACTCTCGCACAATGAAGTTTGATACGCTCTTTACGACTAACTACGTCAGCCACATCATTCGCTTTGTCAGGATGGTAGCGAATCTCGCAATCATAGTCGTTAAGTAACTCCACCCAACGTCGTTGCCTCATGTTAAGATTTTTCTGGTCGAAGACATGTTGGAGGCTCTTGTAGTCCGTGAAAACCACACATTTGGCTCCATAAAGATAGTGTCTCCAAATCTTAAGAGCAAAGACGACAACGCCCAATTCAAGATCATGGGTGGTATTATTCTTTTCGTGGGTCTTGAGCTGTCTAGACGCATAAGCAATAACCTTGCCTTGTTGTATGAGAACACAACCAAGACCTTGGTTTGATGCATCACAATAGACCACGAAGTCATCATTACCATCAGGTAGAGACAGGATAGGAGCTTCACAGAGTTTCAGCTTAAGTGTCTCAAATGCTTCCTCTTGTTTTGGTCCCCACTCATAAGGTTTACCCTTGTGAGTTAAGGCAGTGAGAGGAACAGCGATCTTAGAGAAGTTGGCAATGAATCGACGATAATAACCAGCCAAACCAAGGAAAGAACGAACTTCTGTTGGAGTTTCAGGAACACTCCACTCTTTGACAGCTTCGATCTTCGCGGGATCAACATGAATTCCGTTCTCATCAATGACGTGTCCCAAAAATTGAACTTCCTTAAGCCAAAATTCACATTTCGAGAACTTGGCATACAATTGTTCTTTCTTTAGGAGACCCGAAATTGAGTGAAGATGATGTTCGTGATCAGTTTTTGATTTCGAGTAAATCAAAATGTCGTCGATGAAAACGATCACGAATTTGTCAAGGTAGGGTCTACAAACCCGATTCATTAGATCCATAAACACTGCGGGAGCGTTGGTCAATCCGAACGGCATGACCATGAATTCGTAATGACCATAACGTGTACGAAAGGCTGTCTTGGGAATATCTTCATCGTGGACTCTAAGCTGATGATAACCAGAACGAAGATCAATCTTCGAGAAATGGGTTGCTCCTTGAAGTTGATCGAAGAGATCGTCAATCCTAGGCAAGGGATAACGATTCTTGATGGTGAGTTTGTTGAGTTAACAATAGTCGATACACATCCTGAGAGATCCATCTTTCTTCTTAACGAACAAAACTGGGGCTCCCCATGGAGAAGAACTGGGGTGAATGAAACCTTTATCAGAAAGTTCCTGTAGTTGACTGGCAAGTTCTTGCATCTCAGAGGGTGCAAGACGATAAGGAGCTTTGGCGAGAGGATTTGCACCAGGAACAAGATCGATCCTAAATTCCACTTGTCGAGCAGGAGGCAAACCAGGTAAATCCTCTGGGAAGACTTCAGGATAGTCCCGAATGATTGGGATGTCTTGGATACTTTTGCCCTTGTCTTTCTTTTCTATCACGTTAGCTAAGAAAGCCTTATACACCTTTCGTAAGTATTTTTGAGCAGTAGTACAACACATGAGCTTAAGCTCACCACAAGGCTTCTCACCATAGATCTTCAAAATATCACCAGATTCGAGAGGAATGTGAATGACTTTCTCAAAGCATAGGATTTCAGCACGATGGGTTGACAACCAATCCATGCCTACTATGACATCAAAGCTTCCAAGATGCATAGGAATGAGATCGATAGAGAAAGTATGTTCACCGAGGTTCAACACACAGTTACGAATGACAGAATCGATCGAGATAGACTTCCCATTAGCTACCTCTACCACTAAAGGTTCCTCTAGGTTAGTTTGGGGTAAGTTATAAGTAAGGGTTCAAACTTTAGTGATACAAATGACTTATCAGCACCCGAATCAAATAATATAGATGCATAGTGGTCATTAACGAGAAACATACCATTAACCACCCCGTTGTTGTCGCGAGCCTGATTAGCATTGAGGTTGTATGCGCGACCTCGAGCACCTTGGTTCTGGTTGTGGTTCTGGTTTTGGTTGCGGTTTTGGTTCTGGTTTCCAAGTCTAGGGCAAGCATCCCTATAATGTTCCGTACTTCCACATTCATAGCACTGGCCATGAACAGGCCTACCATTTTGAGCATTAGGAGCTGGATTATTTCTGGCAGGGTTGTTTTGAGTGGCAGGGGCTTGGCAAGCATTGGTATAGTGTCCATACCGCTTGCAGTTATTACATTGGCGGCATGGTCTGTCAGCAAGATGGTGGGATTGACAAGTGTTACAAAGAGGGTGATTCTCGACATACGGTTTCTTGGATGGGTTTTGCACTGCAGGCGGGGTGGTAGTAACCATGTAGTTCCTAGCCTTGCGCTTCCTATTGGTTGAGGTCTCAGGCTTAACCTCAATAGCGGGCTGAGGAGTGTCTTTTGCAGCAGTCTTCTTGGTGTTCTTGCGAAAAAGAGTACCGTTCTTCACATGATTATCGGTTAGAGTAGCCGCCAGGCGTTTGGCTTCCTCCAAGGTGGCAGGATTCCTTTCCCATACCGTGTCCTGGATTTGCATAGGTAGGCCACCAATATACTTCTCGATGGCTATAGGTAGGGGAGTAACTTTATGGGGCAACAACAAACTGAGCGTGAAAGCGGGTATTATAAGCAAGGTTTTCATCACTATCCTGAGCAAAGGTGTGGAACTCGTCTTCTAGTTTCTTAACCTCGTTACGGGGACAGAACTCATCTTTCATAATCTCCTTGACTTGATCCCAGGTCATAGCAAGTGCAACTTCAGCTCCGCGGGTGCGCTTTTCCTCATTCCACCAAGTGAGTGCTCGTTTGTGAAGAACACTCATGGCATAACGGACCTTAAAGTTATCGGGACACTCACTGTTAATGAAGGTATTCTCAATACCCTCGAACCATTGTAGAAGACCCGTAGCTCCTTCATCTCCACTGAACTTAGGAGGATTACAGGTATTAAAGTGTTTAAGAGTGCAAGCTGGGAGACCATTCCCGTTTCCATTCCCGTTTCCATTGTGGTTTCCATTGCCGTTTCCGTTGCCGTTTCCGTTTCCATTACCGTTTCCGTTCATCAGGATGACTTGAGCCAGTAAGTTAGGGACCAGAGTTGCTATCTGTTGTGCCATTTGTTGAGAGATGATCGCAGCCAGTTAAGCATCAACGCCATTGTTGTTGTTGTTATTGTTGTTGTTGTGGTTAGCGTCGTGGTTATGGTTGTGGTTGTCGCCACCTTCCTCATGGTTCTCACCATTGCTATTGCGAGTGCTGCGACGTGGAGGCATGATCTGTAAGAGACACAATGAAATGAATGAGGTAATATAAGGAATGTAATCATTTATTCATTAATTAAAACGAATAAACGAAAACGTTGACTTATCAAAGATTCTAGATTCTAATAACATAGTGAAGACATGCTTTAGCCTATAAGTGAACACTCATCCCGAGAATTCCCAGGTTGGCATCCGGGTCCCTCGTCTGATTGGGATATATGCGCAATGCCAGCCTAGACAGAAGACTCAGAATAAAGGCGTTCACCCTTCCAAATTGCACGTGTTCGTTATTAAAATCTAGAACTTCGACGAGATCTCAAGGTGGTTCAGGCTAAACCTGAGGATTTTGTCCTATTAATCTAGTGGTGGATCAGGATTGCAGCAGACGAATAAGAGTAGTCACTCGTAAGGCTTAATGTTGTATAAGGTGTAGGATAGGGATAGGATTAAGGAAGGAATTAGGGTCACAAGTAAGAGAAGCAAGTACTGTTTAAATCCCTAAGGTTATAGTCTAGATTATTTTCTAATAACCTAATTCCCTATAACCAAGGCTCTGATACCAATCTGTAACACCCCAACCGATGGCGGAAACATCGAGGTGTCACGTAAGAATGAGTATACAGTAGCACATGGTATTCAAGTTTTAATTGAAATTTATTTAAAGTAAAAATATCCAAAATTGAAGATACATAACAAGTCTTGAATGAAATTCTAATACATCAAAAAGCCAAACAAAGCATAAACTTCAAATTGTCTCCTCATGCTAGCTTTAGACTTCAAGCATCATTATTTCCTGTTGAGTTGTAAAAATGGGGGGGGGGGGGGGTCAACTAGAAGTTGGTGAGAATACATAAGCCATGTCACGCAATTAAGTTTAAGAATAAAAGTTTAGCAATTCATATGTCTATCGTAAGTTTAAGTCGACATGAGTAAACATGAAGTGTAGTATGCACATAATCAAACCTCTGACAAGTTTAGGTCCATCCCGTCATCCACGGTTCACCTTAATATCACGTTGGAACGATAACAATCACCCGCGCTCCCCATAAAAGATGGTCAACGAATCTAGGTGGGATTGTCAATCCAATAGATCTATTATTGAGTATCGCCGGCTTGACCATAGCTAATGATTATGTATGTTGAAGTTTAAGTCTAACAGTAGTTGTCTAAGTCATGAGGCATTAAAGTTTACAACTAGACATGTATGTAGAATTGCTTAAGTATAATGTTGCAAGTATAAAGAATTACATAAACATGGTTACGTAAACTCACCTTAGCAAAGTATTAAATCTCGAGAAATATAATATGTGTAGCCCAAAGTTGCCAAGTACTACCCTATGTATAAGGTAACAAATAAGTCTAAGTCTTTCTAGTCTACAAGTATTTTCTAGGGTTTCGAATTTGGGGATAAGTATTCGTTTGATTAATAATTAAATTGTTTAATAAATAAGAGAAATTCGATAAATAAATAAACAAAAGTCTTTGTGTAAACTTTAGATTAAAGATGGTCACATTATAAGGTTTTAAGTATGAAAATAATTTTTATAAAATTATTTTCTTAAAAATAGAATATTTAATCTATTTATTTTAATTTGTCAAAAATACAACTTTAATATCTAAAAATATTAAAATTAAAGAATTTTTAAATTAAAATTTGTATTTCTGTTCTAAATAGATAGAAATAATTTATATAAAATTTTGGTGCAAAAATATTGAAAAATGAATTTATTATGATTTATTTATGATTAAAAATAACAAAAATTGATTAAAAATATTAGATAAATGATTTTTCAGAAAAAAAATCATTTCAAAAATGTTTAATGTTTTATAAACTCAGAATAATTTTTGTGGAAATTTATATAATCGTTTTGATATTTTTATAGAATTTTATAATTTTAATAGAATAAATTTGTAATATTTATTTTATATAATAAATAAAAGATTTTTGTAAAACTAAAAACTGTATAATAAACTTTTCTGTTAGTATAACATAAAATAATTTTTGTAGAATTTATAAAGGAGTTTTAGTATTTTAAAACCATTTTTAAAAGTAATGGAGAATATATAAAAGTAAAGGTTTTTTAAAAAAAGAGTTGTGTATGCCAAGGCTCGAACCCGGGTCTGAGACCGGGTGGGGTTTTATCACAAGCCCAGCCACCAACTGGGCTGGACCCTGAGAACGAATAAACTTCATTTAAAATTAATTATATAGTTATGTTAAAACTGATTTATAATTCTTATAAAAGAAAGGAAAAAAAGGTGTGGTATGCGGGACTCGAACCCGCGTACCTTTGTTCACAAACAGACAGACACAACCACTTGATCTAGATCAGTGGTTGTGTTTGTCTTGCCTCTGTTTAAATTAAAAACACAATGTCTGCAGAAGTTTTTCCCCAATTCAAATTCGTTCGAACCATAGCTAAACAATAATCAGATTAGACAAACAATAACCCGATTGATCATAGGGTTATTGTTGTGAGATGACCGATGAACAAAGCCGTGTAAAAACATAAGAACTTACAAAGCTTAATCGTGATTATTGAGCAGTCAACCAACAAAGTCAAACGCGAAACAATTGGGGCTTGTAAAGGTGTTTTCATTAGAAATTGAAGGTAAGGAAGAAGAGATCGGCGAGTTTAGGTTGTAGAGGAGGTTCCAATTTATAGTGGAAGGCTTGTGGGTTTAAATTGGGTAATGGTTGACTCATGCATAAACGTTGACGCGTGATTGGACTCGATTAGGAAGGAATTAATGGTGAATTGAGCGTGCATTGGACGCGAATTATCCTTCTCAATCACCAATCATACCATAACAGGGATTAAACGCGTTTAGATGGATTAATTATGGTTAATTGTCTTCACAGTTGACTTTCCAAGTCAACTGTTAAGACTCTAAGACGTTATATAATTATGACGCGTTGAAGGATAAACAAACATGTGGTGTAGATCAACTGGTTGGCTGTTTGTGTGTGAAACCTTGAACCGGTCATGGGCTCGGATTCGAATCCGGGCCCATGCAATATTTTTTTCAACAATTAAATCAAAAATATAATGATGTTATTGTATATAGTATAGTACTAGGGGTCCAAATGGGCACGATAATGAAAAAAAAGGTTCGATGTTCTATTAATAATCGTAACGTACAAAGAATTTAATGCGAAATGTTACACTACACCAACCAGCTTGTATGCGATGGGTGACATCACTATCTTGCTCTCCATCCCTTTGAACAAATGATCCTAAGTACTTGAACCTAGTTACCTGCGGGACGACTTGGCCTTCAATCGAGAGTTGAGTATTCTCATTGCTGCTTGCACCACTGAAACCACAATACATGTACTCGGTCTTAGAAAGACTAATCCTTAAACTGTTACTCTCTAAAGCTACATGCCAACGTTCTAGCTTCTCATTTAGACTTTGTTTGGACTCTGCAACTAACACAATATCATCTACAAAAAGCATGCACCACGGCACTGACTCTTGAATCGACTTGGACAGCTCATCCAAGACAACTGCAAACAGGAACAGACTCAACGCAGATCCTTGGTGGAGTCCTACCCCCACAGGGAAGGAGTCAGTATCTCCTACAGGCGCGCGGACACTAGTTTCAGACCTACTGTACATATCCTTAATCAAGTCTATATACCTCTCAGGGACCCCTCTACTCTCAAGACTGTCCCAAATCAGTTTGCGTGGCACACTGTCATATGCCTTTTCAAGATCTATAAAGGCCATATGAAGATCTCGTTTTTTCTCCCTATACTTATCCATCAGCCTCTTTAGAATATGTATTGCTTCCGTCGTTGACCGCCCTTGCATGAAACCAAACTGGTTTACCGAAACCCGAGTTTCTTTTCTAATTCTAGCCTCAATAATCCTTTCCCACAGTTTCATAGTATGACTTAACAACTTAATACCTCTGTAATTCCCACAACACTGAGCGTCGCCTTTGTTCTTATATAGAGGTACTATGACACTATTCCTCCACTGTCCAGGCATTTGTTTAAATTTGAAAATACAATTGAACAAAGTTGTTAACCAGTGGACTCCTTCCTCTCCAAGACAGTTCCATACCTCAACTGCCTTAGCCCTTCCCATCTTACTGAGTGCAGACCTCACTTCACCCCGAGTAATATTTCGACAGTAACATTTATTTGATTGCCGCGTTTGGGTAATGGGGTTGTCGTGCTCCTGTTGGAGAGCTCCCTTGTCGTTGAAAAGACTACAAAAATATGATTGCCATCTTAGCTTAATGTCCTGTTCCTTTACTAGAATACGCCCATCTTCTCCCTTTATAAACTTCACCACCCCTAGATCTTTCCTCTTATGTTCCCTAACTCTGGCAATCTTGAACATATCATGTTCCCCCTCTTTAGTTTCAAGTCGATCATACATCTTCTTATAGGAAGTGTTCTTTGCCTCAGTCACTGCCTTCTTTGCCTCCCTCTTGGCCTCTTTGTATCTTTCCTTAAGTGTGACACGCTCCCGATCGTCTGCACACCTCAAAAGACCTCTAAAACTATCATGCTTACTCCTAATTTTGATCTGCACCTCCTCAGTCCACCACCAAGACTCCTTAACAGACTAATGAGACCGATAATGAGATGTTCAGCCTACATCTTTTAGGAAGTAGAAGGCGTTAAAAGAAATCGATATGTGCCAAGTCTAAGCAAATCGCCCCACATCTAAACTACTAACGTTTTTAGGAGCCAAAATATAAACAATTGTCTTGACCCGGTGCACAAAAAAACCTAACCTGGAAAAAACCCCGAACCCGGGTCTTAGAAAAACCAAGGATTGTATACCCAGACCCATACCCAACCCTATTCATAGTGTCTGCACTAGGTTTAAGGTTTGGCTCCAAAACCCGAACTTGTAACCACTTTTTATTTTTTTATTTTTTTTTCACTCATGAGAAAAACCTTATACCCGATTCATGTAGATCCCATCACCGGTTTTTATAAATACCCTACCCAGGTTTTTTAATACCTGAAACGGGTATTTTGAATACCCAAATATCTAGTATAAACCAGAGTATTATTGTTGCAGATAGAGCTAATCAGCCGATCATTTTGACCGTTTTCCAACAGCTATAAGCCGTTACAAGGCCAATTTGAACCGTTTTGCACCCCAAACCTACGTAGATCGAATTAGTATAAATACATGCTTGATGTTTGTGTTTAGTTACAACATTTGAAAAACATCAAATTCAGAAAAAAACACTCTTAAAACGAGAAAATGGCTTCTAAAAGTGCTACATCTTCCTTTGACGTGGGCTCAAAGGCTACCAAAACAAACTGTGATGGAAATTATGCCTACAACTCAAAAAAAATAAATTTTGGTAGATTTTCCCAAACAAAGCTCAACGCATTTATTGTGGTTCTGTGTTGAAGTCGGATTTCAACACCACTTTGAGAAACATTTGGAGACACTTTGGAAAGTGATGAAGAACAACTTGTCACATCACGCCACAATAGAAACACGGGAGTGTAATCCAAAAAAGGTTCTTCAAGAAAATGATTAAGCAAACATTTACATGACATTGAACTAAATGCTTACAAATTATTTTACAATGTGGTTGTTTTCACCTGCGCGTTTCGACAGGGAGCCATCCTGTTTTGCGAAGTAAATACTACTAATATATCTAAGAACCTATCACTCATTGTGGAGTGGTATCTGTGTACGAACCAAATGGCCAAGAAAATTTTTTAAGCTATGTTATTATGATATCTATAAAAAAACCAGCTATCGAAAAGTTAAATGAATTGTGTCAGAGTTGTGATGAGCGAATTAAAAAAACAATAATATAATTAAAAAGACGAATACAACTTTCTTTTTCAACCTTAAAACTGAAATAAGTTGAATGCAAGAGGAAATTATGTTATTTACACTTTTACTATTCGTGCATTCATGTAATTACAATGTATTATTTTACACAATTAAAATAAAAAGTAAAGAATATAGTTTCTTTTAAATAACGTGAATACGAGTAAAAAAATAGATATGAATGGCAAAGGATCTATTAACTGTTTTGGAAATGCATCCCGTTAATATCGCAATTACAATAACCGTCTCATATATCAACCATACTTATACGTGGCACTTATTTCTTTTGTTTGTTTTACGCAATTGAACTTCCATAGTCTTTTTAAATTCAATTGTTGCTTCACACAACTTTACAGTTAGGTCTAGAGTGGTTCCTTGTCCAGCCTCGAGTTGGACAGTCATGCATTCGTCACTTTCCGCCTTTTCTCTTCCCCTTTGTTTTGACTCTCATATGCATGCCTTCTTCTTCTTGTTTTTTTTCTAAGATAATAATTCTTCTCATGTGATGGGCTAAACTTGAATAAACCAATCTTTGTGCCGTGAATAATAAAAATCTTAAACTTGTGTGCTATGTAAAGTCCAAATATTTCTTTGACTTTGTGTACAGCCCACGTGACTTCACAAAACAAACATCTTTGGCAGAATTCTGTCATGTTTATTTGCTTTTGTTTAATCTGGGCAAAACTAGTTTTGATTGTCGTTAAATACCCATTTTGATGATATGAACTTCGTTTTGAAGCCTTCGTCCTATTTTTGGGTTTCAAATTTTAATTTATGGATTGAGATTCTTCTTGCACCCCTTCGTCTTGGTTTCTCCGATTTGTGATCGGTTGTCCTTTGCAAAATCAGTTTTTGGTATTCAACGTCTATATCGGGTGATTTTCAACAGTCCTTCATTGAAACGATTTTGAAATTGATATTTTTGACTTGATTTGTTTGTCTACGGCAGTCCCTTTGCCGACTCTGTTTTCAAAAAAAAAAGTTTTAAGATTTGCAATTAACCTGTTGAAATGATATTCAACTCACACCCATCTCCATCTTCTGCCCTTGCATGAAATTTTAGTGATTGCGTTTCAAAATGTGACTCTATTCGCACCCTTCAAATTTCCACTCATCTTCATCTTGTTTGTGGCAACCAAGCATTCACCCTCATCGATCATCTTGTTATTGTCATTTCTTGGCGCTATTTTTGGGAATATAACTAAATTATTGGGTGACCAAGAAATAAATTAACAAATGCGCAGACGGGTGAGAAGATGACCAGATATGTTAGGCGACGGTGGGGGTTCTATAGTGTGAAACAGTGGCAACCGACAGGAACCGTAAAGTATTTGGTTATTAATATTAAAGTCGTGATGAAATTGGAAACGCAACGTACGTTGATGTTGGTAGTTATCATTGTCACCGTCAATTAACGGTTTCACCGTAACCCTGTTAGTCTTCCGTTAAGTTAGTATTTGTATATATATATATATATATATATATATATATATATATAGAGAGAGAGAGAGAGAGAGAGAGAAAATCAACCACCATGATTTAGAGTCAAATCTACACTAAATGACTAAAGTGTAACTCTTCTAAAGCTCGGTAACCTAGTATGCATGTGTAACACAAGATGAAGACTTTCTATCTAGCATTAAAATACCTGAAAAACAATGCTTAAAAATATCAACATAAAGTTGGCAACTTCATGGTTTTGTTATCATCGTAGTAAACGATTTCTCCAAATACCGTTTGGAAAACTTTGGAATAACGTTTGAGAAAACTTTTGTTACTCAAAACATTATTTGAGGAACTTGTAAATCATTCCTTTGGAATCCTTAACGGACATTCCTTGTAATATTTAGAAAACCCTTCCCTTAGAATGCTTGCTAAATGGAAGCCATTCCCTATAAACTTCATGAAAAATCATTTCCCCCCAAATGTTTATGACAACCTTTCCTTTGAATGCTGGGAGACATAAACCATTACCCAAACACTCATGAAAACCATTTCCCTAAAATGTTTATGAAACCTTTTCTAAGACTACTAAATGTTGGATCAGTATGCTCTTTAACAATTGCTTGCTTATGAACACATGTGTTTTGCAAGTTAATCAAAGCAGTTTGTGCAGTGGAATAAGTTATAAAGTTTCATTATCAACAGGAGTTATTACTCCTCCTGGATGTTTATAAACTAAATATAGTTAATGAGAATCTAAGCAACTGAATGTATACGATAATAAATATGCAAAGAGATTCTCATAATATGAAATGGTATTTCAAGTAAAAGCTCTGAAGGATTTCAGTTTCAATTAAAATCAATGTCTAAAATAGTGGGATTAACACATCTATTTATAGACAAACATATACATGAACCTTGTTACAAAAGCAAGACTGCAACAGGCTGTAGTCTTGGAACTTGTACAAAAGATAAAGTAATAATAAACTACTGAAACATAAGGGCGGTGGAAAGATTCTATTACAAATGCTGATGAGTGACAAACTACTAATGAGTAGTTTGTCTTCAGTTGGCTTGTCTGGTTTGACTTCAGAACTTCTGATCTTTACTCTTCAGTACTTGTTGAATCCTTCTTCAGTACTTTTGTCTTCTTTCTTCAGTAGTTCCATACTTAGAATGTTTTGGCAGAAATAGGAATTAGACTAAGGTTAGCAAAAGAGGTTTCTTCAATCCTTTTTGCCTTTAAACTTAACAAAAAAAGCCATTCCCAAAACACTCTTGAAAATCATTTCCCCAAAACGTATGTGAAAACCTTTCTTTCAAATGCTTATCAACACAAGCCATACTTAAAACATTTATGAAAACTATTTCCTCGAATAGTCTTTAAAAACTTTCTTTAGACACACAATCCATCCCTAAAACACTTATCAAAACTAACTCCATAATGCTTATGAAAACCTTGCCTAGGAATGCTTGATGACGCGAGTCATCCCCGAAGCATTTATGAAAACCATTTCGCCGAAATGTATATGAAAAGCTTGCCTAGGTATGTTTGATACGCAAGTCGTCCACAAAGCATTTATGGAAACCATTTCCCTATTTTTTTGTGTGAAAGCAAACCATTCCCTTGAAATCCTAGATATGCATTCCTTGGGACATACCGAAACCAACCCGTATACGTAATTAATGAAATACATGATGATCAAATCATTACCTTGCAAGAAAAATGACCAATGTGCCTACATAAGCCCATAACCAAACCATGACAATGCACTTTGCCTCGTCCATCTTATACCTATGACGATGCATTTTGGCAATTGCACATAGCTGGAGCGCCCTTCTATACTCTCATATTATGCCACAAACCTGATAGCCAAATGAAAGAGGCGCAGGGGATTCATTCGGGTTCTTAGCTAGCTGCCATCTAGAGTATATAAAGTTGAGTAGTAAAGTCTTGTGCTATGAACGTATAAGCGGGTAAAGAGTACATTGAGCGATCTAGAAATCAATAACTCCTAAAGAGGCTAGAGCAACGCCTAATTGAAAATGAATCGAATTCTTAATTGTGTCATATTAGAACGAATGCAAGACTAGAGGACTCCCAGGAAGATAAAGTGAAAGCGGAGGAATGTGGCTTCCGGTCTTTCACCATTGGGCACTAAGGTCTAAAAGATGAGTCTACCTGAGTTTACATTATATATATTATCACACAATATATAAGAACATATACACTTTCAGAAACATCAGGATCCCATCCCGAAACCTTGTTTAGGAATCCGTGTAGACACACGCAAAACCCCTTGGATAAACATTCCACCTTAAACGTAAGTCAAACTCGATCAAGTATTTATATTTATACTTGAAATATATATATACTTTTCAAAACGTGACGACTAGTCAAAATTAATATTCCTAAATGTTGGGAATCGTATGACCCATTCAGGTTCAAATCAACCCGAACCATTTACCCAGTTTATTATAAAATCCAATTATATATATATATATATATATATATATATATATATATATATAGTAACACAAATAATAGTAATAACATTTATCGATAATCAAAGTGGAAGCGTTATACCAAAACTAATATCTATTATTTCTAAACTGAACACGCAATCCCAATCCAATGATCCAAATACAAATCAAGAACAAATAATATAATCACAACCATAGGGCGTTTAGAAAAACTACCTTTTGACGAAACAATAACTAGATCGCACGATGGATCCATGAACGCCACGCTAGTTAGAAAATCACCAACACTGGAATCTCCTGAAACACCCAAGAACACCGGAGTAGATTTCTATTAACACGAACACGAAACAACCAAACAAGATAGCCCGGTGTGAGAACCGAAGCCACACGACCCGAAGCAACAACCCATGGTGGCACGTGGGCTTGGTTCGAACACAGATGGTGGCACGTGTGGTTGTGGTACGGAGGTGAGTGGTGGCCGACGGCGAGGTGGGCAGTGGTGGCGGCCGGTTATCGTTATGGTGGTGATGTAGGGTTTTGAATATTATCAAAATAATATTATAATGATGGTGGCTAAAACTAGATTAGGGTTTTGGTTTTGAGATTATTATACAATAATCTCTATCACACTTAGGTCCCTAATCTTTTTGTCTTGCTTCCCAAGGAGTTGCCAAATTGTAATTAACTAATTTAATTACAAGTCCATCATATTTTATTAATTAACAATTGATTAATAAAGTTATATATTATGTATTAATATTACTATCAATTAATAACATTATTATTATTTAACTCCTTAAATAATAAGCACCATAATATTAGACCATCTAATATCATCGTCCCCCGACAATTATCTATAACCATTAATTGATATCGAATAACAGGTATTTGATAACGCTGAAATAATTATTCTAGAATTAATATATAGTTCAACGCCTTAAATGATTCAGTTGATTATAATCAATCCACTTCCAATATATTGTTTTTCTAAACAATCAACACCGATTATTCCTAATAATCTATTTGATAAATTTGCAAAGTATTTATTTCTCAATCAAAGTTTATTCGTGATCAATAATATTCAAAAATTATATATTATTACTATGTTCGCATTCCAAAACGTAACTCTTTGGATCGTAATTTTATAGTCGCATTATTAATCTATATTCGGACACCATTTCCAATAGACTCCCACTTGGACAAGTAACAATTACTTGGTATAATGCACGACAGAGTTGGGAGTCTAGCTACACTGCACTATCCCTATCAAAGTACGATGATTTATGTTTGTCAACTATACCTTCTCTGTTATGAGTAACGCTTTACTCAATTAAGCATATTGACTTAGTGATATCAGTTATCATCTATCCTTTCTGCTCCAAGAACTTGTCAAACATGAGACATGGATATGTCATTCTCATATTGTTTAACCATTTCTATATCGTACTAGATTCAAGTGGTAATGAAAAACTACTGCTAGTTTGAGTATGGCCATATGTCACACCCTCAAATTTCCACTGCGGGGTTTATACCGCGAGGCGCATGACAAACCAGGATCCCATAGCCATAAGTCACAAGAACGAACTCTAAATGCCCAACCCATTTAGTTCGTTTTCAAAAACCAAGTTTAGTTAAGCTGTGGAAGCGTAAACCAAATTTAAACCCTTTTTAAAACCATGCGCAAAACAACGCGCCCAAATTGAAACCATACGAAAGCATAATATGTAATCTATGTGTATGCCCGAGACCCCAAATGCAGTGAAGTGTACAGTGCTTTCTAATCCTGACACCGGAAGCTAAATACCTGCAAAAGCATGTAAATCGTATGTCAACATAAAGCTGGTGAGTTCACAGAGTAAAGTAATTGAGTATGTAATTGCGCTGGTTCCCAAAACCACGTAACCAAATGAAAGCGTAGGTCCTCCAGACCAAAAAGTTAAAGAGTTGGCAGTTTAAGTGTGTCAAGGGTAGCTAGCCCACTCAATGTAACTAAACAAGATTATTGGGAAACCTTCAGAAAAATAGTTATTTGCCTCAATGACTGGCGTCTATCAACACCAGTCGGAAATTGTGGTCAGAAGTTCATGCCCGTGCCTCAAGCACCTCAGACATGAGGTTGCTGCATCAACCTAATAGCGCTATCAACTAATACCCCGCTCGCCTCCAGCGATTAACCCAATAATATGCAAGGACTTTAAATGATAGAGTGTTTAGATTACAAAGGACTAATAAGTTTTAAACTGACCGAAAACCAGATCCACACAAGGAATCGTAAAACCCAACCCACACAAGGAGTCCAAACCCGACCCACACAAGGAGTCAAAACCTGAGTAGTCCCAAACTGGACTAGAAAATGTTTACCAAAGTTGTCTCTAATCCGAGACGCATGCTTTTGAGAAAAAGAGTAGTGAAACTCACCTTAACGTGGAAGCAAAAGAAATCTGAACCGCAAGTAAAGTATGCTACCGACACCCTAATAACAGTGTCACTAAGTGAGTATAGGCGTAATATCATTACACCATATAACTCGTTTGTCCAAGGCGTTTTAAACGTTCAAAAGTGTGTATGTGACGCCTAGTGATTCTACATGAAATAGTAAACCCTACGGACTCGTTGGTGAATGTGTTGGTTACAATTAGTTTCTACATTCCGTATGTGTCTCAGACAAGTGTACTTCGGTTACATGTCAATTCCATACCACCTAAGACCTCAATTAATCACATAAGCACATAATACACAATCTATGTTTTCAGGACAGATTGTGCGCCATCAAAACGAATTTATTTAAAATAGCAAATCAGTGAGTTATCCTCCCAAATTTTTACTGAATTTTCTTTGGAATTCACTTAACAATACCAATTTTGTTTTTGTCTTAAATCCAAACACAAAAATAATTAAAATTCGTCTAATACAGCTATGTCCAGAAAACCTTCCTAACAGGTCAGTTTGGTAAATAAATTCCCAAAAATTGCGTATTCATCCAAACGGGATGAATCCACTTGGAAAACTCATATTACTTTATTATTAACCTTCTGTAAATATTTTACAACCCAACTCTTTATAAAACTTGAGTTATGATGTTTCAAAGTTGACTCAGTTTGATACCCGAAATTCTGACCTGACCTATTTTCAATGAAAATTCCAAAAACGACTCAACCGACGTCCAAAACACTTGATTTTACCCATTATGAAAAGCTAAGACCAAGTGTGATTCAACCATGCAAAGAAAATACCAAAATCATCATGTTAAGGTTGTGTTACAGCTCCTACAAATTCGTCTAATCATTCTGTCCAGATTTTAGTTTCGCCTAAATCATACTTTAATCGACTACCGGGTGCATAAAAACAATCAACAATCATCAATAATCATTACCCAACATCCCTAATACTTATTTTGATCAGATTCTATTACCAATCATGCAAAGATCACAACTTTAAAGACCAAAACATCAATAACTTGCGCAACAAGTATCCTATGATGTTATTATTATGTTTAATCCGTTTAATCTTCAAAAACCTCATGTTTTAATGATTATTAAAAACTTTCAGACCTGGACAAACTTTGTTACATGATTTTTATAACAAAAACATAAGATAAAAGTGTATGGAATCAAAGGTTATACCCTTTGCTCTTTGATTCGATCAACCGTGCGCCTTTGGAGCTTCCCAATTGATGATCTTGAGCCTTAGGAGGAGTTTTAGGGTTAATATTTCGTGTGGGGCAGTAAGGGGGCGATTAGGGTTGAGTTTAGGGGTTGCATGGGGGTTAAGGATGCTTAAATAGGAGTTTAAGGCGGTTTAAACCCGTCAGACACGAGCGAGCGGCCGCTCGAGCCCTGTGAGCGGCCGCTCACAGGCTTGAGGCCCTCGTTCGTGTCTCGTTTCGTCACCCGACGCGTTATCCTTTGACGTTTTCGCTATTTCGGACCGTAACAAGTGCAACCCCATGCGTTAAGACCTTAATCAACCTCATACTCCTCTTTTAGTGATTTTTATTAACGTATTCGGTTTAGGTTCACATAATCACGTATGGTTTTCACATAAGTTCATCAAATATCACAGAGACACATAAGTTCGTTATTCACCAACATCTGAGTTTCACTAATCATGTACCCGATATTAACTCACAACAATGCACATATATCCTATCTAGTTAACCCTAGTTAAGTATAATGCAAGGAATGTAACTAGAGTTTAGTTAAAGTAAGAACCCGAAATTGCGGGGTATCACATCATCCCCAAGTTGAAAAGAATTTCGTCCCGAAATTCAGCAAGTAAACAATAAAGCTAGCTAGAAAAGTGTGTGCTTGGTTCTCGGATGTCACATCATCCCCAAGTTGAAAGGAATTTCGCCCCGAAATTCGCTTTGAGCGAGCTGCTTTATGTTTAGTGTTCGATCTATGTTCAAGTTCAAGTTTAGAAAAGAGGTGTGGATATTTGAGCCGCATTCGATCTCTGCGCTCCCACGTATATTCCGGTCCTAGACGGGAATTCCATCTTGCCTTAAGAATAGGTATAGTGTTTTGTCTGAGTTTCTTGACGCCCTGCTCAAGAATCTCCACTGGTTCTTCTACGAACCGTCACTGATCGTTCACCTGGATCTCCTCCAGTGGCACTACCAGTGTCGTATCTGATAAGCATTTCTTTATATTTGGTACGTGGAGTACATCGTGTACCCCATTGAGTTCATCTGGTAGATTTAACTGATAAGCTACCGGACCAATCCTTTTAACAATCTCGAAAGGTCCAACGTATCGTGAGTTCAACTTCCCACGTTTCCCAAAGCGTATCACTCCTTTCCAAGGTGACACCTTTAACAAAACCTTGTCCCCAACCTGGAACTCCAAAGGTTTTCTACGTTTATCAGCATAACTTTTCTGTCGATCCCGAGCAGCAGCCATCCGGCTTCTAATTTGCAATATCTTCTCAGAAGTTTCGTGCACGAGTTCGGGACCTGTTAGTTGGCTATCCCCAACCTCAGTCCAACAAATGGGAGACCTACACTTGCGCCCGTAAAGTGCCTCAAAAGGCGCACACTGTATCGAAGTGTGGTAACTGTTGTTGTAAGAAAATTCGATCAAGGGCAAGTGCTTATCCCAATTATTGCCAAAGTCCACCACGCACGCTCGTAGCAGATCCTCTAATGTTTGGATGGTACGTTCACTCTGTCCATCCGTCTGCGGGTGATAGGCTGTGCTCATATCAAGACGAGTTCCTAAAGCATCTTGGAGAGTAGTCCATAAACGAGAAGTGAATCGCCCATCGCGATCAGATATAATGGAAGTAGGCACCCCATGCCTAGAGACTATCTCCTTGATGTAAAGGTTTGCCAGTTTCTCTAGTGAGTCCGTTTCCTTTATTGCCAGGAAGTGGGCCGATTTGGTTAAACGGTCCACAATGACCCAAATCATGTTATGGCCCGTTGGCGTTCTAGGAAGCTTTGTAATAAAATCCATGGAAATCCCATCCCATTTCCACATCGGAATTTCTGGTTGTTGGAGTAGGCCTGAAGGTTTTTGATATTCAATCTTAACCTTCGCACAAGTCAAGCACTTACTAACATAAGTGGCTATCTCAGCTTTCATGTTTGGCCACCAGTAAAGAGTCTTAAGATCTTAGTACATCTTGTCCGAACCAGGATGCACCGAATAGCGAGAGGTATGTGCTTCGTCAAGCACCAGTTGTCTGAGATCCCCAAATCGTGGTATCCAGACTCGATCCATGAAGTACTGTAGACCATCCGTTTTCAGTTCCAAGTGCTTATCAGCACCATGTAGGGTCTCAAGCCCAATGTTTTCTTCCTTCAAGGCTTCACCCTGGGCTTCACGTATCTTATCAGGAAGATTAGAATGGATGGTGAGTTGTAAGGCTCGCACCCTTCTGGGTTTTGTTTCCTTTCGACTGAGGGCATCAGCTACTACGTTAGCCTTCCCTGGATGATACTTGATGGCACAGTCATAATTATTCAAAAGTTCAACCCAGCGACGTTGTCGTATATTCAGCACCTTCTGATCAAATATATGCTGAAGGATCTTATGATCAGTGAAAATCGTGCACTTCGTTCCATAGAGGTAATGCCTCCAGATTTTGAGAGCGAAAACCACCGCTCCCAGTTCCAAATCATGAGTGGGGTAATTCTTCTCATGGACCTTCAGTTGCCGTGATGCATATGCAATTACCTTATCACGTTGCATCAGCACGCACCCTAAGCCTTGGATAGACGCATCACAGTACACTACAAAGTCCTCTGTACCCTCAGGCAACGATAGTATCGGTGCACTGCAAAGTTTGGACTTTAGTAGCTGAAAGGCAGATTCTTGGGCATCTCCCCACTTGAAAGTAATACTTTTCCGTGTTAGGGCGGTGAGAGGTTGAGCGATCTTAGAAAATCCCTCAATGAATCTACGATAGTAACCCGCGAGACCAAGAAATTGGCGCACTTCAGTAGGGGTCCTAGGAGCCTCCCACTTTTGATAGCGTCAATCTTGGCTGGGTCAACATGTATTCCTGCCTCGTTGACCACATGCCCAAGGAATTGGACTTCTCGAATCCAAAAATCACATTTAGAAAACTTTGCATACAGCTGCTCATCCCTCAGTAGTTCCAAGATTAACCGCAGGTGCTGCTCGTGCTCCTCCCTGCTCTTGGAATAGATCAGTATGTCATCTATGAACACTATGACGAATTTGTCCAAGTAAGGCTTGCACACACGGTTCATTAGATCCATGAACACCGCCGGTGCATTAGTTAGCTCAAATGGCATAACCAAAAACTCATAATGTCCGTAACGGGTTCGAAATGCCGTTTTCGCCACATCCTCTTCTCGGACTCTCAGCTGATGGTATCCTGACCTCAAGTCAATCTTAGAGTAGAAGCTCGACCCTTGCAGTTGGTCGAACAAATCATCAATACGAGGCAAAGGATAACGGTTCTTAATCGTTACCTTGTTCAACTCTCGATAATCTATGCACATGCGAAAGCTCCCATCTTTCTTCTTAACAAACAGAACTGGAGCTACCCATGGCGAAGAACTGGGCCTAATGAAACACCTATCCAATAGCTCCTGGAGCTGGGTAGATAGTTCTTGAAGCTCCCCTGGTGCTAAACGGTACGGTGCGCGTGCAACTGGCGCTGCTCCAGGTGCAAGGTCAATCTGGAACTCCACTTGATGAACTGGTCGGAGTCCAGGTAATTCCTCTGGGAAGACATCTTGGAAGTCTCGGACCACTTGGATGTCCTCAATTCTAGTTTCAGTTTCAGCTCGAGTATCAGATATGTTAGCCAAAATGGCCGGACAGCCCTTGCGAATACACTTCTGGGCCTTCAGATAGGAGATGATGCCCACCATGGCACCACCTCGATCACCCTGTATGGATAAAAGTTCTCCACCTGGGGGAGAAATGCGAACAATTTTCTCCTGACAGAGAATTTCCGCGTGTTGCTTGGACAACCAGTCCATGCCAACCATGAGATCAAAGCTACCTAGGGTGATAGGTAAGAGGTTGATGGCAAACAATTGCCCGTTCAACTCGAGCTTACAGTCACGATGTATATGGGTTACCTCGACAGGCTTCCCATCAGCCAGTTCAATGGAGTATGGGGTATCTAGAAGAGTAGGAACCATCCCTAATTGTTTACTAAGTTTTGATGAAACAAAACTATAGTCCGCACCAGTATCATATAAAATAGAAGCAAGAGTGTCGTTCAAGGAACACGTATCCGTCACGACATTGTTATTCGTCCTAGCTTTCCCGAGGCCAATCACAAATGCTCTTCCCCGAGCTCCCGTTGTTGTTGCTACCATTGATTGTTGTTGTTGCAGGACTTATACCTCACGCTATCCCACGTCCTCTTGTTATCACCAAAAGTAGAAAATGAAGCACCATGCTTCGGAAAAGTACCACGGTCGGCAGCCTCGTCAGTGAGTTTGCGAGTCAAGTGAAAGATTTGTAGGTGAGCTGCAGTGGCCAAGCCATGAATCTGAGGGGCCCACCCTTTCGGTATAAAGTTCGATCCATTTGTAAGGTAGGTTAAATAGATTTGAGCCTATAGTGGCTATCTCCTGTAGCTTAGTAGTGTAGGCGTCGATCTCAGACCCATACGAAAGCATAATATGTAATCTATGTGTATGCCCGAGACCCCAAATGCAGTGAAGTGTACAGTGCTTTCTAATCCTGACACCGGAAGCTAACTACCTGCAAAAGCATGTAAATCGTATGTCAACATAAAGCTGGTGAGTTCACAGAGTAAAGTAATTGAGTATGTAATTGCGCTGGTTCCCAAAACCACGTAACCAAATGAAAGCGTAGGTCCTCCAGACCAAAAAGTTAAAGAGTTGTCAGTTTAAGTGTGTCAGGGGTAGCTAGCCCACTCAATGTAACTAAACAAGATTATTGGGAAACCTTCAGAAAAATAGTTATTTGCCTCAATGACTGGCGTCTATCAACACCAGTCGGAAATTGTGGTCAGAAGTTCATGCCCGTGCCTCAAGCACCTCAGACATGAGGTTGCTGCATCAACCTAATAGCGCTATCAACTAATACCCCTCTCGCCTCCAGCGATTAACCCAATAATATGCAAGGACTTTAAATGATAGAGTGTTTAGATTACAAAGGACCAATAAGTTTTAAACTGACCGAAAACCCGATCCACACAAGGAATCGTAAAACCCGACCCACACAAGGAGTCAAAACCCGACCCACACAAGGAGTCAAAACCTGAGTAGTCCCAAACTGGACTAGAAAATGTTTACCAAAGTTGTCTCTAATCCGAGACGCATGCTTTTGAGAAAAAGAGTAGTGAAACTCACCTTAACGTGCAAGCAAAAGAAATCTGAACCACAAGTAAAGTATGCTACCGACACCCTAATAACAGTGTCACTAAGTGAGTATAGGCGTAATATCATTACACCATATAACTCGTTTGTCCAAGGCGTTTTAAACGTTCAAAAGTGTGTATGTGACGCCTAGTGATTCTACATGAAATAGTAAACCCTACGGACTCGTTGGTGAATGTGTTGGTTACAATTAGTTTCTACATTCCGTATGTGTCTCAGACAAGTGTACTTCGGTTACATGTCAATTCCATACCACCTAAGACCTCAATTAATCACATAAGCACATAATACACAATCTGTGTTTTCAGGACAGATTGTGCGCCATCAAAACGAATTTATTTAAAATAGCAAATCAGTGAGTTATCCTCCCAAATTTTTACTGAATTGTCTTTGGAATTCACTTAACAATACTAATTTTGTTTTTGTCTTAAATCCAAACACAAAAATAATTAAAATTCGTCTAATACAGCTATGTCCAGAAAACCTTCCTAACAGGTCAGTTTGGTAAATAAATTCCCAAAAATTGTGGATTCATCCAAACGGGATGATTCCACTTGGAAAACTCATATTACTTTAATATTAACCTTCTGTAAAAATTTTACAACCCAACTCTTTATAAAACTTGAGTTATGATGTTTCAAAGTTGACTCAGTTTGATACCCGAAATTCTGACCTGACCTATTTTCAATGAAAATTCCAAAAACGACTCAACCGACGTCCAAAACACTTGATTTTACCCATTATGAAAAGCTAAGACCATGTGTGATTCAACCATGCAAAGAAAATACCAAAATCATCATGTTAAGGTCGTGTTACAGCTCCTACAAATTCGTCTGATCATTCTGTCCAGATTTTAGTTTCGCCTAAATCATACTTTAATCGACTACCGGGTGCATAAAAACAATCAACAATCATCAATAATCATTACCCAACATCCCTAATACTTATTTTGATCAGATTCTATTACCAATCATGCAAAGATCACAACTTTAAAGACCAAAACATCAATAACTTGCGCAACAAGTATCCTATGATGTTATTATTATGTTTGATCCGTTTAATCTTCAAAAACCTCATGTTTTAATGATTATTAAAAACTTTCAGACCTGGACAAACTTTGTTACATGATTTTTATAACAAAAACATAAGATAAAAGTGTATGGAATCAAAGGTTATACCCTTTGCTCTTTGATTCGATCAACCGTGCGCCTTTGGAGCTTCCCAATTGATGATCTTAAGCCTTACGAGGAGTTTTAGGGTTAATATTTCGTGTGGGGCAGTAAGGGGGCGATTAGGGTTGAGTTTAGGGGTTGCATGGGGGTTAAGGATGCTTAAATAGGAGTTTAAGGCGGTTTAAACCCGTCAGACACGAGCGAGCGGCCGCTCGAGCCCTGTGAGCGGCCGCTCACAGGCTTGAGGCCCTCGTTCGTGTCTCGTTTCGTCACCCGACGCGTTATCCTTTGACGTTTTCGCTATTTCGGACCGTAACAAGTGCAACCCCATGCGTTAAGACCCTAATCAACCTCATACTCCTCTTTTAGTGATTTTTATTAACGTATTCGGTTTAGGTTCACAGAGACACATAAGTTCGTTATTCACCAACATCCGAGTTTCACTAATCATGTACCCGATATTAACTCACAACAATGCACATATACCCTATCTAGTTAACCCTAGTTAAGTATAATGCAAGGAATGTAACTAGAGTTTAGTTAAAGTAAGAACCCGAAATTGCAGGGTATCACACCATACATGTCACACCAGTCTTATCCTCGAGGGTGCCAGAACGTTCTTTCTTATTATAAAGAAGTACATAATTCCTCAGACAACATACAACTCCAACTTAACTTCTGCATTATTCACAACCCACCACCTTTTTTGCTATCCTATTATTGCATATCGTTCAGTGAGATTAGTGAACAACCTTAGGCCAGTAGAGCTAATGTGATCCTAGGGTCTTAGGAAAAAAAGATCATATCACTTTCAAAGTTTCTCTATGACTATGATGCATGAAGACAACTTTGAAGCGAGTTGTCACACCCCGACAAGGCGGAAACATGAGGGTGCAACGAAAAATGTTTTCAAAGCATATGATTAACCTAACACTTACATGACATTGATACTAAAGGTTTTACAAAGCTTCTTACAAATCTAGATTCGTTTAGATTTAGAAACAACTCTATACTCGTAGACTAATGGGTGACTCTTCCAAAACTTGGTATCGTAGTCTGTATGCAAAATCAAAAATGAGACTCTCCATCTTGTATTAAACACTTGGAAAATATGCTAAAATCGTCAACATAAAGTTGGTGAGTTCACAGGTTTGTCGACTCATTGTAAATTGTTCTTGAAAATTCATTTGGAAATCTCGTAAACTGTTTGAGAAAAATGATCATAAATCACTTGAAAAATCTTGTAACTTGTTTTATAACATCATAATTCGTTTCCTTGGAATCCTTATAAGGTATTCCTTGGATTACGACTTGAAAAAATGGTAAATCATTCCCTTAGAATCCTGGTAGGGCATTCCTTGGAGTATTTTGGAAAACTTGTAAATCATTCCTTAAGATCCTTGTAAGGTAATGCTAGAAATGTTTTAGAAATTATACGTAAACTTAGTGAAGTTCTTGAATGACCGAATGAATGCCTAGCTAAGACAATGACAATATGTGACCAACATGAGCCCATAACCAAACCTCTACCATGTTATGCCTCACACATTGTACACTAAAGACAATGTATATATTGTTTATGAAATACTAGCACTCTTCGTCGTATGTATACGAGGTTAGCGCGGCTGACCAAGAGTTGGGGGTGCCAAACCCATAGATTTAATCAAGTATTTTATGGCTAAGTCCATTGCTAATGGTTACGGTATAATGAAATGACATGAGGGCTTTATGAGTATTTCTAAACCAATTATCTCATGCACACATAATGGTCTAATAGAATTCACTCTTGAAATATTGTAAATGCAACAAGTATGGCATGTTTTCCCCCAAAGTATGAAAACAGTAAAAAGGGGCCTTGAAATTTACCTTGAGTTCATGCAAATCTAGCAATAATATAGCCCGAATTAATAAAAACCCGACTTATTCGTGCACTAAACACAAATGACATTTTCGGTCTTGAAATAAAATGTCTCGCATGCAAGTTGTTCACCCAACATACTAGACTCTTTGGAATGTTCTCGTTTAAAAAATAGTGTTAACCCAACGATCCATTGGTGATTATTAATTACTTCTCAAATATATACTCATGCACAAAATATATGAACAAGTAAACATAGAGTTAAATAATTCTTGGGTTGAGAATCCAGTTAAAAACCGAATTCATGGATCGATTAAGCTAAAACAACTCGATTTCAGACGGGAGATTCGAGACGAGACAGAAACATACGATAACAACGTCATCACAGATTCGTATTACTACAGAAACGGTTACAGACACTGTCATCAGTAGGATAAACGTCTATCTCGTGGCCGGGGGAGGTCGGGCATAACCTCCCCCTTGAGAGCATTCAAAGTACAAACTCAAATCACCAAATGAACAATAACACATGAGATTGCTATTTATAGTACAACACCCAAGAGCCACCTTCGCCCCTTTAGAATGGTCGAATGTGGAGCATTTCCACATTCGCCCATTTGTAATGGTCGAATGTGGAAAACTTCCACATTCGCCCAGTATATATAGGTTGAACTTGGCTTTGGTATTTTTCCTATATTTTACAAATGCGTCAGATCCATAAAATGCCCTTATGGATCACCACAATCTCATGTAACACTATACAAAGACTCAACCCTAGTCTATTCGACAGTGACGTCCACAGAAAGTGCATCAACATGGGTTACATGCTGATATCTCGTACTAAAACCCGATTTTTATGGTAAAACAAGGATAAGTTTGGTTGCTCATACTATTAGAAAGTAGGTGAATATTTTAGTGAGGAAGAGAGTGAATCTTGAGCTTCCAAGCAACGTGGTTCCTTATTTAAGATCCAAAAACCTTAACACCTCAAGAGAATGGAGAAATGGACCTTGGATTTTATTTAGTCTTGGTTATAATAGAAATGGAGATGTTTATGTTTTTGTTTAAAACCAAAATAGAAGACATGAGTTCAAAGAAATATAAACAAATCTACATTGAGTGGATTGGGTTTTGGTGGAGTCACATGATGGATCATGATGTTTTTGAGAGGGAAAACTGTAGGATCGGTTTTAGTCAAAACAACACAAAGATCACACAAGTATGAGCAAACTAGGTGCGGAAACCCTAATTCGTATGCAAAATGGTAATATTCAAATCAGAACACGTAAAGATCCATTTTCAATATGATTTCCATTAATATAATGTTTATAAAACCTTACAAGTTAAGATATTAATGAAAATACACGTTTTCAGAACACTCTAGAAACACCTTAAGAAACACACACTTACACACCTAACCAAATGGCCAAAAAAGTTATGTTGAAAACCAACTTCAACATATATATAGAAGTTCCATTCAACCTATGCAGAGGTCGAAGGGCTTCATTCGACCTTATGTTGGTGCGAATGACCAAACCAATAAACAAACTAACACATTTCAAATACATTCGACTTAGACTGAAATTCATTCGACCATTCGACTAGTCGAATGAGCTTGACAAACTTCAAATCTTCAAAACAAATGATGATATATATACAATCCAAAAGCGATAGCCACATAATGCATCTACAAAATCCCCTTGGCTATTTCTCTGATTGATTATGCATTTTGAAGCTTGATCTTGATCTTCCTCTTAGCGCTCTCGCTCATTTTTGGTTCTGCTTATTGAATTGTCCGCTTCTTCGGTTCAGATCTAATCTTCATCGTCTTTCCCAACAGCTTTTTGTAATCGCAACCAGCAAATATTCCCCGAGCGAAGCAGAATATAGCATCCTTTTGGAACATCCAAGCGGGTTCTATATATCTAACATCAAAATGAATCTGATTGTAATACAATGTGTCGATATCTTCTCTTAACAGTTTATCAACCACATAGGATCGAACACACGTATCTTCTAACACATTAACTTCAGATTCTTATCACGTAGCACTATCACAGATTCACCGGTCACCCAATCATAGTACCAGAACTTAAAATCTTTACTGAAATTTTGCTGGATTGGCATCAACGGAATCCTCTTCATCACCTTAGGAGGTTTATACTTCAAAGTAACCTTCAGTAGAGCATTCTTCGGATCAAACTCATTATGAACAATCCTCTTTGGAAATTAAGGTCTACATGCATCCCATTTTGTGTGACTCTCTCTTGTCATTCTCTCAGCCATCCAATGAACAATAATCGTATTATCACAACTTGATATCTGGTGTCTATAGATGTCTCTCACAGCCCAGTATGGAAGTGTCTTGATCTCATGAAAATGTCGAAAGTATAAGATACCTTTCTCCCATTTAAACCCGATACACCTCAGCTGTGGAAAGTATTTCCATGCCAACGCACGTCCTTTGAAAACTTTGTTTTGGAACTTGTAGACATCATCTTGAACTACAGGTTTAGGTTGTCTTGCTTCATCCTCTCTCAATTTCTTCAATAATTCTTTCAAAGTATTAGAGTATTAGATAGCTTGAAGACTTCAGCCTTTTCTGCTTCATTATCAAATACTTTGTCAATAATCTTTTTGCCTTTCTCTTCTGCAATCTTTTCAGCCTGTTTGAGAGATTCTTCATTAATAGTTGGAATGCTGGAATTATCATGTATGTTTTAGTACTCTGGATATTCTTCATGAGAAATATCTTCAACTTCAACATGATTATACTTTTCTGCTTCAATCTCTTCAGCATCGTTTTGTTTTGGATCAATGACCGGAACATATGGAATTTCTTTATCTTTCAAGATGTCGTCCAGTGACTTTCCAACTTGCCGCGCTAAACCTTCCAAAATCTCTTTAGCAACCGCAACACTGACCTCTTCATCTTCCAACTCAGGATCAGTATATTCAATTTGAAATCTCATGTCATTGTTTACAAAGATCTCAGGAAACCTTCCTGTGATTTCAAGAGTATAACATCCTCTTTTCATCATCACTTTCACCATCTGCTTGTCAGCTTCAGTCATACCTCCTGATTTCTTACTTGAAATACCTTCCTTCTCTTATGCTGACGCTCTTCAAATGAATACTGTGTTGCATCATCATCATCATCATCATCATCATAATCTTTTGAACAGGTGGGCTTCTCTTTATTCGCATTTCCACCACCCGAAGCATCATCATCATCATCACTACTATCATCATCCTTATCATCATCATCATCATCATCATCATCATCATCATCATCATCAGTTCCACTGTAATCAAATTTCTCTTCTTCTTCTTGTTCTTCTTCCTCCTCAGTACCCTTAAGCTGTGGTGCTTTCTCATACAGATTGTCAATTACCTTTCTCAGCTTCTCATTATCTTGTTTTATCAACAAGATTCTCTTTGTGTTCCTCTTGTTAGACGTCTTAAGCATTTTGTTTTCAGTTTCAAGTGTCTTCACTTTGTTTTCAAGCTCATCAATCGTGTTAGCTTTCTCTTCAAGCTCATCTTGTCGATCTTTAGAAGCTAATACAATCTGTAACATGTCCTTTTCATTTTCCTTCATTTTTCTGATCTCTGCTTCTTGTTGATTGAAAATTTTCATCATCTTTGCAATCTGTCTGTTCACCATATCCATCACTTCACTAGATACTGCTGCGTGTGGAGTTGAACTTGATTCAGCAACCAGTTTAGCAACTCTAGTCTTCATACTAGCCAACACATTCTTCAATGATAATGAAATATTCTCAGGATTTAGTTGTGAAGCTGTTTCAGTTGTCACATTTTCTTTCACAACCTTTTGCTTCGTCGCTGCTGCAGGAATCTTCTTTCCCTTCAATAACAAATCTATCTCCTTGTCTCTTCTCTTCCTGGTAGGTTCCCGTTGTGACATGTGCTTCACCCTTCTTCTTTTTGTTGGAATAGGTGCAACAGGCGAACCTCCAAAATCAGTATCTGCATCAAGAATCAAATTCTCATTTTCTTCAGTAAAGTCTTTATTCCTCTGTTCTTCAAAGTTTTCTCTAATGCATCCGGAGTACTAATTCCAGTGGCCTTGGGATTAATATCCTTCACAGTTTCTACTTTAGAATCCCATACAACATCTTCTTTAGTCGGTTCCGAGTCTTCATCAATTAACAACGTCTTTGTCTTTCCTTTGCCTTTAACTGTTTTCTTTTTCTTTGGTTCTACTCTACAATCTTCTCTTTACCTTTACCCTTTGACTTTGCACCTTTGTTGATCACCTGGCGCTTTTGCTTTGCACCCTTATCAACTGGCACCAACAGACTATCCGAATCAGAATCGCTTGTAGAATGTCTAACAGTATCCAAACCTGGATCTGTATAACCAACCGTACTAAGATGTCCAAACAAGCGTCTATTTGGCGACTTTTGTTCTTCAGTCTTGCCTTTGTATGTCTTCATTCTGTTCAGTGTCTTCATATTCATATGCTCTTGATTCACCACTTGTAATAGATCCTTTCTGAAATTTGGATACTTATTTTCAAATATCATTTTCCCAAATCTTGGATACATAAGAAATTTATCAACTTTCAAACCTTGAAACACTTCTTTCATGTGGTGAAAAATCATTCCAGATACGTTGTAATGAAAGTGATAAGTTCCAGAACAGGGTAACAACAAGTGAACATAATGTATTCCTCAGAACATCGAATCCCCCTCTCATTGGTCCAAAAATGTAACACCCCAACCGATGGCGGAAACATCGAGGTGTCACGTAAGAATGAGTATAAAGTAGCACATGGTAACCAAATTTTAATTGAAATAAATTTAAAGTGCAAATATCCAAAAATGGAAATACATAATGAGTTTCAATGTGGAAATCTAATACATCACAAAGACCAAACAAGCATAGACTTCAAATTGTCTTCTCATGAAAATACTCTAGCCTTCATTCATCATTATTTCCTGTTGAGTTGTAAAAATGGGGGGGTCAACTAGAAGTTGGTGAGAATACATAAGCCATGTCAAGCAAATAGTTTAAGTATAAAGGTTTAGCAATTCATATGTCTATCGTAAGTTTAAGTCTACATGAATAAGCATAATATGTTGAATCGACATAATCAAACCTCCGACTAGTTTAGGTCCATCCCGTCATCCACGGTTCACCTTAATAATATGTTGGAACGATAACAATCACCCACGCCACCTATGTAGGAGGTACACGTATCCGGGTGGGATTGCCAATCCAATAGATCTATTATTGAGTATCGCCGGCTTGGCCATAGCTAATGATTATGTAATGTTGAAACTCGTTGAAACTGTTGTTGTTGTCTAATTCATGAGGCATTAAAGTTTACAACTAGACATGCATGTAGAATTGCTTAAGTAAAATGTTGCAAGTATAAAGAATCGCAATAACATGGTTACGTAAACTCACCTTAGTATAGTATTAAGTCTTGAGAAATAGTATGAGTGTAGCCCAAAAGATTACCAAGTATTACCCTATGTATAAGGTAACAAATAAGTCTAAGTCTAACTAGTCTACAAGTATATTCTATTGTTTCGATTTGGGGATAAACATTTGTTGGATTAATAATAACATGTTTTAATAAATAAGAGAAATTTGATAATTAAATAAATGAAAGTCTTTTTATAAAATTTGAATTTAAGATGGTCACAAAAATGTGTTTAAAGTATAAAAATAATTTTTATAAAATTATTTTCTTAAAAATAGAATATATAATCTATTTATTTCAAATTGTCAAAATTTAACTTTAATATTTAAAAATACTAAAATTAAAGATTTATTAGATTAAAAATTATATTTCTGTTCCAAATAATCAGAAATAATTTATATAAAATTTTGGTGCAAAAATATTAAAAAATGAATTTATTATGATTTAATTATGATTAAAACTAACAAAAATTGATTAAAATTACTAAATAAATGATTTTTCAGAAATAAAAATCATTTCAGAAAAGTTTATTGTTATAAAAACTCATAATAATTTTTTTGGGAATTTATAAGATTGTTTTGATATTTTTATAGAATTTTATAAATTAAATAGAATAAACTTGATTTATTTATTATATGTATTAAATAAATAAATTTTTGAAAACTAAAAATTGTATGTTAAACATCTTCATCAGATTAATACAAAATAATTTTTGTAGGATTTTTAAAAGTGTTTTAGTATTTTAAAATGAATTTATAAAATATAAGTAATTATATTTAAAGTTTGAAAACAAAACAAAAAAAAAAAGAAAAAAAAGAATGTTGCTGCCAAGGTTCGAACCCGCGTGGCCGGTTCAGAAGGCACCAGGCACAACCACTTGGTCCAGACCAGTGGTTGTGTTTGGTTTTATTTCGTTAAAATTATATAATATACGCGAAAACAGTTTTCTTCCCCAAATGAATCATTCGAATCCTAACTTTTACAATTGATCAAATCACACAACATTAATTAACCTTAGGGTTAATGTTGTGTGTATGCCAAACAACAAATCCCACAAAAAAATGTTACTTACAAACACGTTAAGAACACGAACGATCGGTCAAAGCTCGGGGTCAAAAATACGATCAAAATATCAAGAACAGAAGATTAATAAGAGGAATTGGGGGTTGAGAAAGATTGATTGGCGAGTTGTGATTGTCCAGAAGTGTCCAATTTATAGGATAGTGGTCTAGATCGTCGAATTGGTAAGGTTGACCATGTATTAATTGGGTTTCGTCAATTTAAGCATAATTGGTACGAATTGATGATGATATTACGTGTATAAGACTCATGATAGGCTGGTGATTACGAATACATTCCTATCTTGGATCAATTATGCGTTTAATGATGTTAATTATAGAAGCTTGCTGTCACAGTTGACTTCTCAAGTCAACTGTGAAGAAACCAAATGCCGTGATAAATAAAATACAAGCAGGAATGAAACAAGATGTTTGTGTAGAGCAGATGGTTGGGACGCGTGTATCTTTGGCCCGGCTTGGGGCGCGGGTTCGAGTCCCGGCCCAAGCTATTATTTTTTGATAATTATTTAGTATATATATGTGTATTATGTATACATATTATAGTATTAGGGTTCCAAAAATGCCACAAAAATAAATAAACGCGAACAATAAAAATAGAACTTGACGTTTTTATTCCTGGTAATCGTAACGTACAAGTATAAATGCAAAATGTTACAGTCTCCCCTACTTTTAGGAACTTCATTCCGAAGTTGAAGTTGGAGAGTCTGGTGGAAAAAGATGTGGGTACTTAGACTTCATCTGGTCTTTACATTCCTAAGTGAACTCTGGACCTCGTTTAGATTCCCAACGAACCTTAACGATCGGAATGCGACTGCGCTTGAGTTTCTTGACTCCAGTATCAACAATCTCGACGGGTTTCTCGATAATGTGCATAGTTTCATCGATTTGCACATCCTCAAGAGGAACATGGAGGTTCTCGTCTGCTAAGCATTTCTTGAGATTCAATACATGAAAGGTTGGGTGAACATTGCTTAGCTCAGGTGGAAGATCAAGTTTGTAAGCCACTTTTCCAACCCTGTCTAGAATTTTGAATGGGCCTATGTATCGAGGAGCTAGTTTTCCCTTTCTACCGAAACGAATCACTCCTTTCCAAGGAGATACCTTAAGAAGTACAAGGTCCCCAACTTGAAATTCCAAGGGTTTACGACGTTTATCAGCATAATTCTTCTGACGACTCCTAGCCTTGAGAAGATTATCCTGAATGAGTTGGATTTTGTCTGTGGTTTCCTGGATTAGTTCGGGTCCAGTGATCCAGGCTTCACCAACCTCGGTCCAACAGACAGGTGAACGACATTTACGACCATAGAGTGCCTCGAAAGGAGCCATGTTAATGCTGGCGTGATAACTGTTGTTGTATGAAAACTCAACCAAAGGAAGATGAGAATCCCATGCGCCACCAAAATCGATGATACATGCCCTGAGCATATCCTCAAGTGTCTGGATGGTCTGTTCAGTCTGACCATCTGTTTGAGGGTGATAAGCAGTACTCAGGTTCAACTTGGTACCCAAAGCATCTTGTAAAGAATCCCAAAAGTGAGAGGTGAAACGACCATCACGATCAGAGATAATGTCCAAAGGTATACCATGACGACATACGATTTCACTCACGTACATCCTTGCCAATCTTTCCACAGAATACTTCTCACGAATAGGTAAGAAGTGGACTGACTTGGTCAAATGATCGACGATTACCCAAATGTTGTCAAAACCTTTGGGTGTACGCGGGAGTTTGGTGATGAAGTCCATAGCTATGCTCTCCCATTTCCATACAGGAATTTCTGGTTGTTCGAGCATACCAGATGGTCGTTGATGTTCAGCCTTGACCTTTGAACAAGTGAGGCATTTTGCAACGAAAAGAGCAATATCTTTCTTCATACCAGGCCACCAATAAGAATAACGAAGATCTTGGTACATCTTGTCAGCTCCAGGATGAATAGAATAACGTGACTTATGAGCCTCGTTCATGAGAAAAGTACGAAGATCATCACGGTCAGGAATCCACAGTCGATTAAGAAAATAGAGTAGCCCAACAGGCTTGGTTTCAAGTTGAGTCTCAGCACCACAAAATGTTGAGCCTGGAGAATGCGATCCTGAAGATCAGTACGAACTCTCGCACATTGAAGTTTGATACGCTCTTTACGACTAAGTGCGTCAGCCACAACATTCGCTTTGCCAGGATGGAAGCGAATTTCGCAATCATAGTCGTTAAGTAACTCAACCCAACGTCGTTGCCTCATGTTAAGATTTTTCTGGTCGAAGACATGTTGGAGACTTTTGTGGTCCGTGAAAACCACACATTTGGTTCCATAAAGATAGTGTCTCCAAATCTTAAGAGCAAAGACAATAGCGCCCAATTCAAGATCATGGGTGGTATAATTCTTTTCGTGAGTCTTGAGTTGTCGAGACGCATATGCAATAACCTTTCCTCGTTGCATGAGAACACAACCAAGACCTTGGTTTGATGCATCACAATAGACCACGAAGTCATCATTACCTTCACGTAGAGACAAGATAGGAGCTTCAAAGAGTTTCAAACGCTTCCTCTTGCTTTAGTCCCCACTCATAGGGTTTACCCTTGTGAGTTAAGGTAGTGAGAGGAACAGCGATCTTGGAGAAGTTGGCGATGAATCGACGATAATAACCAGCCAAACCAAGGAAGGAACAGACTTCTGTTGGAGTTTTAGGAACACTCCAATTCTTCACAGCTTCGATCTTTGCGGGATCAACATGAATTCCGTTTATATCAATGACATGTCCCAAAAATTGAACTTCCTTAAACCAAAATTCACATTTCGAGAACTTGGCATACAGTTGTTCTTTCTTTAGGAGACCCAAGATGGAGTGAAGATGTTGTTCGTGATCGGATTTTGATTTAGAGTAAATCAAAATATCATCGATGAATACGATCACGAATTTGTCGAGGTAGGGTCTACAAACCCGATTCATTAAATCCATAAACACTGCGGGAGCGTTGGTCAATCCAAAAGGCATGACCATGAATTCATAGTGACCATATCTTGTACGAAAGGCTGTCTTGGGAATATCTTCATCGTGGACTCTAAGCTGATGATAACCAGAACGAAGATCAATCTTCGAGAAGTGGGTTGCTCCTTGAAGTTGATCGAAAAGATCGTCAATCCTAGGCAAGGGATAACGATTCTTGATGGTGAGTTTGTTGAGTTCGCGATAGTCGATACACATTCTAAGAGATCCATCTTTCTTCTTAACGAACAAGACAGGGGCTCCCCATGGAGAAGAACTGGGGCGAATAAAACCTTTATCAGAAAGTTCCTGTAGTTGACTGGCAAGTTCTTGAATTTCAGAGGGTGCAAGAAGATAAGGAGCTTTGGCGACAGGATTAGCACCAGGAACAAGATCAATTTTAAATTCCACTTGTCTAGCAGGAGGCAAACCAGGTAAATCCTCTGGGAAGACTTCAGGATAGTCCCGAATGATTGGAATATCTTGGATACTTTTGCCCTTCTCCTTCTTCTCAATCACGTTAGCTAAGAAAGCTGTATACCCCTTTCGTAAGTATTTTTGGGCAGTAGTACAAGACATGAGCGTAAGTATTTGTGCTGCAGGTGGAGTGGTAGCAACCATGTAGTTCCTAGCCTTGCGCTTCTTGTTGCTTGAGGTCTCGGGCTTAACCTCAATAGCGGGCTGAGGAGTGTCTTTGGCAACAGTCTTCTTAGTTCCCTTACGGAAGAGAGTACCGTTCTTCACATGATTATCAGTGAGAGTAGCCGCCAGACGTTTGGCTTCTTCCAAGGTGGCAGGATTCCTTCCCCACACCGTGTCCTGGATTTGCATGGGCAGACCACCGATATACTTCTCGATGGCTACGGGCAGGGGAGTGACTTTGTGGGGCAACAATAAGCTAAGCTCGTGAAAGCGGGTATTGTAGGCAAGGTTTTCCCCACTATCTTGAGCAAGGGTGTGGAACTCATCTTCTAGCTTCTTAACCTCGTTGCGAGGACAAAACTCATCCTTCATAACCTCCTTGACTTGATTCCATGTCATAGCAAGAGCAACTTCAGCTCCACGAGTACGCTTTTCCTCATTCCACCAAGTGAGTGCTCATTTGTGAAGAACACTCATGGCGTAACGAACCTTAAAGTTGTCGGGGCACTCACTATTGATGAAGGTATTCTCAATACCCTCAAACCATTGTAGGAGTCCTGTAGCTCCTTCATCTCCACTAAACTTTGGGGGATTACAGGAATTCAAGTGCTTGAGAGTGCAGGCTGGAAGACCATTCCCATTCCCGTTGTGGTTTCCATTTCCATTACCATTGCCGTTACCGTTCCCGCTGCCGTTCATCTGGATGACTTGAGCTAGTAAATTAGGAACCAGAGTCGCGATTTGCTGCGCCATTTGTTGAGAAATGATCGCAGCTAGTTGGGCATCGACACCATTGTTGTTGTTGTTATAGTTGTTGTTATTGTTGTTGTGGTTAGCGTCATGGTTGTTGCTATTCACTTCATCTTGATTGTCACCATTGTTAAAGCGAGTGCTGCGACGTGGAGGCATGATCTGTAAGAGACACAATGAAATGAATGATGTTATATAACGAATGTAATCATTTATTCATTAATTAAAACGAATAAACGAAAACATTGACTTATCAAAGATTCTAAATTCTAATAACATATGAAGACATGCTTTAGCCTATAAGTGAACACTCATCCCGAGAATTCCCAGGTAGGCATCCGGGTCCCTCGTCTGATTGGGATATATGCGCAATGCCAGCCTAGACAGAAGACTCAGAATACAGGTGTTCACCCTTCCAGATTGCACGTGTTCGTTATTAAAATCTAGAACTTCGACGAGATCTCAAGGGGGTTCAGGTTAAACCTGAGGATTTTGTCCTATTAATCTAATGGTGGATCAGGATTGCAGCAGACGAATAAGAAGTAGTCACTTGTAGGCTTAGGGTTATATAAGGTATAGGATAGGGATAAGATTAGGGAAGCAATTAGGGTTACAAGTAAGAGAAGCAAGTACTGTTTAAGTCCCTAAGGTTATAGTCTAGATTATTTTCTAATAACCTAATTCCCTATAACCAAGGCTCTGATACCAATCTGTAACACCCCAACCGATGGCGGAAACATTGAGGTGTCACGTAAGAATGAGTATACAGTAGCACATGGTAACCAAATTTTAATTGAAATAAATTTAAAGTGCAAATATCTAAAAATGGAAATACATAATGAGTTTCAATGTGGAAATCTAATACATCACAAAGACCAAACAAGCATAGACTTCAAATTGTCTTCTCATGAAAATACTCTAACCTTCATGCATCATTATTTCCTGTTGAGTTGTAAAAATGGGGGGGGGGGGGGTCAACTAGAAGTTGGTGAGAATACATAAGCCATGTCAAGCAAATAGTTTAAGTATAAAGGTTTAGCAATTCATATGTCTATCGTAAGCTTAAGTCTACATGAATAAGCAAAATATGTTGAATCGACATAATCAAACCTCCGACTAGTTTAGGTCCATCCCGTCATCGACGGTTCACCTTAATAATATGTTGGAACGATAACAATCACCCACGCTACCTATGTAGGAGGTACACGTATCCGGGTGGGATTGCCAATCCAATAGATCTATTATTGAGTATCGCCGGCTTGGCCATAGCTAATGATTATGTAATGTTGAAACTCGTTGAAACTGTTGTTGTTGTCTAATTCATGAGGCATTAAAGTTTACAACTAGACATGCATGTAGAATTGCTCAAGTAAAATGTTGCAAGTATAAAGAATCGCAATAACATGGTTACGTAAACTCACCCTAGTATAGTATTAAGTCTTGAGATATAGTATGAGTGTAGCCCAAAAGATTGCCAAGTATTACCCTATGTATAAGGTAACAAATAAGTCTAAGTCTAACTAGTCTACAAGTATATTCTAGGGTTTCGATTTGGGGATAAACATTTGTTGGATTAATAATAAAATGTTTTAATAAATAAGAGAAATTTGATAATTAAATAAATGAAAGTCTTTTTATAAAATTTGAATTTAAGATGGTCACAATAATGTGTTTAAAGTATAAAAATAATTTTTATAAAATTATTTTCTTAAAAATAGAATATTCAATCTATTTATTTCAAATTGTCAAAATTTAACTTTAATATTTAAAAATACTAAAATTAAAGATTTATTAGATTAAAAATTATACTTCTGTTCCAAATAATCAGAAATAATTTATATAAAATTTTGGTGCAAAAATATTAAAAAATGAATTTATTATGATTTAATTATGATTAAAACTAACAATAATTTTGGTGCAAAAATAAAAATCATTTTAGAAAAGTTTATTGTTATAAAATTCAGAATAATTTTTGTGGGAATTTATAAGATTGTTTTGATATTTTTATAGAATTTTATAAATTAAATAGAATAAACTTGATTTATTTATTATGTATATTAAATAAATAAATTTTTGAAAACTAAAAATTGTATGTTAAACTTCTTCATCAGATTAATACAAAATAATTTTTGTAGAATTTTTAAAAGTGTTTTAGTATTTTAAAATGAATTTATAAAATATAAGTAATTATATTTAAAGTTTGAAAACAAAACAAAAAAAAAGAAAAAAAAGAATGTTGCTGCCAAGGTTCGAACCCGCGTGGCCGGTTCAGAAGGCACCAGGCACAACCACTTGGTCCAGACCAGTGGTTGTGTTTGGTTTTAGTTCGTTAAAATTATATAATATACGCGAAAACAGTTTTCTTCCCCAAATGATACATTCGAACCCTAACTTTTACAATTGATCAAATCACACAACATTAACCCAATTAACCTTAGGGTTAATGTTGTGTGTATGCTGAACAACAAATCCCACAAAAAAATGTTACTTACAAACACGTTATGAACACGAACGATCGGTCAAAGCTCGGGGTCAAAAATACGATCAAAATATCAAGAACAGAAGATTAATAAGAGGAATTGGGGGTTGAGAAAGATTGATTGGCGAGTTGTGATCGTCCAGAAGTGTCCAATTTATAGGATAGTGGTCTAGATCGTCGAATTGGTAAGGTTGACCATGTATTAATTGGGTTTCGTCAATTTAAGCATAATTGGTACGAATTGATAATGATATTACGTGTATAAGACTCATGATAGCCTGGTGATTACGAATACATTCCTATCTTGGATCAATTACGCGTTTAATGATGTTAATTATAGAAGCTTGCTGTCACAGTTGACTTCTCAAGTCAACTGTGAAGAAACCAAATGCAGTGATAAATAAAATACAAGCAGGAATGAAACAAGATGTTTGTGTAGAGCAGATGGTTGGGACGCGTGTATCTTTGGCCCGGCTTGGGGCGCGGGTTCGAGTCCCGGCCCAAGCTATTATTTTTTGATAATTATTTAGTATATATATGTGTATTATGTATACATATTATAGTATTAGGGTTCCAAAAATGCCACAATAATAAATAAACGCAACAATAAAAATAGAACTTGACGTTTTTATTCCTGGTAATCGTAACGTACAAGTATAAATGCGAAATGTTACAAATAACATGAAGTATCACATGTAGTAGATATTTGAATGGAAGTGATAATTTCGGTTTGTGTAACTGGCAATCAGTTATTGGCCTTTTGTACTTCATTCTCAGAAAACACGCCCTTTGTACAGACCACGATAACTCAATAGGATATTCATAGGAATCAGTCAATCGTAGAACTTCCTTGAAATCCTCTTCACCAACGAAGATCATAGTACCTTGTATCTTGCTTTGAATCACCGACCTGTCATCCCAGAATGTTAATCCTGCTTTCTCCCAAAACTCCACATGAAGATCCTTGTAAATGGTGATAGGTTGAGCAACTGCATGCACAATCCTCGACCTCCTATGAAAATCGATCATCCCTTGAAATTTGGCATATTTAGCATCCACGGGTCTGATGTACGCACAAAAGTTGTGTTTGACCTCGAACTTCAATTCTTTTGGGGCTGCCTGTTCTGGAACTCCCTGTTCTTGTTGTTCTACCATTTTTCCTGTAAAAACAAACAAAAATACAAAATTTGTCAATTTGGATTCAAAATAAAAAATTTCAATTTTTTTTCATTTTGGTTTGACCCATCATGGGTTCGAATGAGTTTAGTTTATGTCGGATGAACATGAAATCAATTCATTCGACCTCTTGAATTCTCATTCGACCATTAATTTATGTCGAATGGATCTTTTCAAAATTCAAAATTTCCATTTAGTAATTCAGTCCATTCAAACATCAACATTTGATTCAAACATGTTCTATTAAGTCCGATTAACCTTGATTGATCAACAATTTTACCAATTAATCAATTATTGATGGTTTTTCCTAAATTCTAGGGTTTATAAAATCATAATCCATAATCATTATGTTTAAACACTGGAATTTGGTATATTACCAAGCTTCAGGATGTAGCAAGATTTGTCGTCAAAGTGTACAGAAAATTTCTTGTCACATATTTTAGACACACTGTCATATGCCTTTTCAAGATCTATAAAGGCCATATGAAGATCTCGTTTTTTCTCCCTATACTTATCCATCAGCCTCTTTAGAATATGTATTGCTTCCGTCGTTGACCGCCCTGGCATGAAACCAAACTGGTTTACCGAAACCTGAGTTTCTTTTCTAATTCTAGCCTCAATAATCCTTTCCCACAGTTTCATAGTATGACTTAACAACTTAATACCTCTGTAATTCCCACAACACTGAGCGTCGCCTTTGTTCTTATATAGAGGTACTATGACACTATTCCTCCACTGTCTAGGCATTTGTTTAAATTTGAAAATACAATTGAACAAAGTTGTTAACCAGTGGACTCCTTCCAAGACAGTTCCATACCTCAACTGCCTTAGCCCTTCCCATCTTACTGAGTGCAGACCTCACTTCACCCCGAGTAATATTTCGACAGTAACATTTATTTGATTGCCGCGTTTGGGTAATGGGGTTGTCGTGCTCCTGTTGGAGAGCTCCCTTGTCGTTGAAAAGACTACAAAAATATGATTGCCATCTTAGCTTAATGTCCTGTTCCTTTACTAGAATACGCCCATCTTCTCCCTTTATAAACTTCACCACCCCTAGATCTTTCCTCTTATGTTCCCTAACTCTGGCAATCTTGAACATATCATGTTCCCCCTCTTTAGTTTCAAGTCGATCATACATCTTCTTATAGGAAGTGTTCTTTGCCTCAGTCACTGCCTTCTTTGCCTCCCTCTTGGCCTCTTTGTATCTTTCCTTAAGTGTGACACGCTCCCGATCGTCTGCACACCTCAAAAGACCTCTAAAACTATCATGCTTACTCCTAATTTTGATCTGCACCTCCTCAGTCCACCACCAAGACTCCTTAACAGACTAATGAGACCGATAATGAGATGTTCAGCCTACATCTTTTAGGAAGTAGAAGGCGTTAAAAGAAATCGATATGTGCCAAGTCTAAGCAAATCGCCCCACATCTAAACTACTAACGTTTTTAGGAGCCAAAATATAAACAATTGTCTTGACCCGGTGCACAAAAAAACCTAACCTGGAAAAAACCCCGAACCCGGGTCTTAGAAAAACCAAGGATTGTATACCCAGACCCATACCCAACCCTATTCACAGTGTCTGCACTAGGTTTAAGGTTTGGCTCCAAAACTCGAACTTGTAACCACTTTTTATTTTTTTATTTTTTTTTCACTCATGAGAAAAACCTTATACCCGATTCATGTAGATCCCATCACCGGTTTTTATAAATACCCTACCCAGGTTTTTTAATACCTGAAACGGGTATTTTGAATACCCAAATATCTAGTATAAACCAGAGTATTATTGTTGCAGATAGAGCAAATCAGCCGATCATTTTGACCGTTTTCCAACAGCTATAAGCCGTTACAAGGCCAATTTGAACCGTTTTTTCACCCCAAACCTACGTAGATCGAATTAGTATAAATACATGCTTGATGTTTGTGTTTAGTTACAACATTTGAAAAACATCAAATTCAGAAAAAAACACTCTTAAAACGAGAAAATGGCTTCTAAAAGTGCTACATCTTCCTTTGACGTGGGCTCAAAGGCTACCAAAACAAACTGTGATGGAAATTATGCCTACAACTCAAAAAAAATAAATTTTGGTAGATTTTCCCAAACAAAGCTCAACGCATTTATTGTGGTTCTGTGTTGAAGTCGGATTTCAACACCACTTTGAGAAACATTTGGAGACACTTTGGAAAGTGATGAAGAACAACTTGTCACATCACGCCACAATAGAAACACGGGAGTGTAATCCAAAAAAGGTTCTTCAAGAAAATGATTAAGCAAACATTTACATGACATTGAACTAAATGCTTACAAATTATTTTACAATGTGGTTGTTTTCACCTGCGCGTTTCGACAGGGAGCCATCCTGTTTTGCGAAGTAAATACTACTAATATATCTAAGAACCTATCGCTCATTGTGGAGTGGTATCTGTGTACGAACCAAATGGCAAAGAAAAATTTTTAAGCTATGTTATTATGATATCTATAAAAAAACCAGCTATCGAAAAGTTAAATGAATTGTGTCAGAGTTGTGATGAGCGAATTAAAAAAACAATAATATAATTAAAAAGACGAATACGACTTTCTTTTTCAACCTTAAAACTGAAATAAGTTGAATGCAAGAGGAAATTATGTTATTTACACTTTTACTATTCGTGCATTCATGTAATTACAATGTATTATTTTACACAATTAAAATAAAAAGTAAAGAATATAGTTTCTTTTAAATAATGTGAATACGAGTAAAAAAATAGATATGAATGGCAAAGGATCTATTAACTGTTTTGGAAATGCATCCCGTTAATATCGCAATTACAATAACCGTCTCATATATCAACCATACTTATACGTGGCACTTATTTCTTTTGTTTGTTTTACGCAATTGAACTTCCATAGTCTTTTTAAATTCAATTGTTGCTTCACACAACTTTACAGTTAGGTCTAGAGTGGTTCCTTGTCCAGCCTCGAGTTGGACAGTCATGCATTCGTCACTTTCCGCCTTTTCTCTTCCCCTTTGTTTTGACTCTCATATGCATGCCTTCTTCTTCTTGTTTTTTTTCTAAGATAATAATTCTTCTCATGTGATGGGCTAAACTTGAATAAACCAATCTTTGTGCCGTGAATAATAAAAATCTTAAACTTGTGTGCTATGTAAAGTCCAAATATTTCTTTGACTTTGTGTACAGCCCACGTGACTTCACAAAACAAACATCATTGGCAGAATTCTGTCATGTTTATTTGCTTTTGTTTAATCTGGGCAAAACTAGTTTTGATTGTCGTTAAATACCCATTTTGATGATATGAACTTCGTTTTGAAGCCTTCGTCCTATTTTTGGGTTTCAAATTTTAATTTATGGATTGAGATTCTTCTTGCACCCCTTCGTCTTGGTTTCTCCGATTTGTGATCGGTTGTCCTTTGCAAAATCAGTTTTTGGTATTCAACGTCTATATCGGGTGATTTTCAACAGCCCTTCATTGAAACGATTTTGAAATTGATATTTTTGACTTGATTTGTTTGTCTACGGCAGTCCCTTTGCCGACTCTGTTTTCAAAAAAAAAAAAGTTTTAAGATTTGCAATTAACCTGTTGAAATGATATTCAACTCACACCGATCTCCATCTTCTGCCCTTGCATGAAATTTTAGTGATTGCGTTTCAAAATGTGACTCTATTCGCACCCTTCAAATTTCCACTCATCTTCATCTTGTTTGTGGCAACCAAGCATTCACCCTCATCGATCATCTTGTTATTGTCATTTCTTGGCGCTAATTTTGGGAATATAACTAAATTATTGGGTGACCAAGAAATAAATTAACAAATGCGCCGACGGGTGAGAAGATGACCAGATATGTTAGGCGACGGTGGGGGTTCTATAGTGTGAAACAGTGGCAACCGACAGGAACCGTAAAGTATTTGGTTATTAATATTAAAGTCGTGATGAAATTGGAAACGCAACGTACGTTGATGTTGGTAGTTATCATTGTCACCGTCAATTAACGGTTTCACCGTAACCCTGTTAGTCTTCCGTTAAGTTAGTATTTGTATATATATATATATATATATATATATATATATATATAGAGAGAGAGAGAAAATCAACCACCATGATTTAGAGTCAAATCTACACCAAATGACTAAAGTGTAACTCTTCTAAAGCTCGGTAACCTAGTATGCATGTGTAACACAAGATGAAGACTCTCTATCTAGCATTAAAATACCTGAAAAACAATGCTTAAAAATATCAACATAAAGTTGGCAACTTCATGGTTTTGTTATCATCGTAGTAAACGATTTCTCCAAATACCGTTTGGAAAACTTTGGAATAACGTTTGAGAAAACTTTTGTTACTCAAAACATTATTTGAGGAACTTGTAAATCATTCCTTTGGAATCCTTAACGGACATTCCTTGTAATATTTAGAAAACCCTTCCCTTAGAATGCTTGCTAAATGGAAGCCATTCCCTATAAACTTCATGAAAAATCATTTCCCCCCCAAATGTTTATGACAACCTTTCCTTTGAATGCTAGGTGACATAAACCATTACCCAAACACTCATGAAAACCATTTCCCTAAAATGTTTATGAAACCTTTTCTAAGACTACTAAATGTTGGATCAGTATGCTCTTTAACAGTTGCTTGCTTATGAACACATGTGTTTTGCAAGTTAATCAAAGCAGTTAGTGCAGTGGAATAAGTTATAAAGTTTCATTATCAACAGGAGTTATTACTCCTCCTGGATGTTTATAAACTAAATATAGTTAATGAGAATCTAAGCAACTGAATGTATACGATAATAAATATGCAAAGAGATTCTCATAATATGAAATGGTATTTCAAGTAAAAGCTCTGAAGTGTTTCAGTTTCAATTAAAATCAATGTCTAAAATAGTGGGATTAACACATCTATTTATAGACAAACATATACATGAACCTTGTTACAAAAGCAAGACTGCAACAGGCTGTAGTCTTGGAACTTGTACAAAAGATAAAGTAATAATAAACTACTGAAACATAAGGGCGGTGGAAAGACTCTATTACAAATGCTGATGAGTGACAAACTACTAATGAGTAGTTTGTCTTCAGTTGGCTTGTCTGGTTTGACTTCAGAACTTCTGATCTTTACTCTTCAGTACTTGTTGAATCCTTCTTCAGTACTTTTGTCTTCTTTCTTCAGTAGTTCCATACTTAGAATGTTTTGGCAGAAATAGGAATTAGACTAAGGTTAGCAAAAGAGGTTTCTTCAATCCCTTTTGCCCTTAAACTTAACGAAAAAAGCCATTCCCAAAACACTCTTGAAAATCATTTCCCCAAAACGTATGTGAAAACCTTTCTTTCAAATGCTTATCAACACAAGCCATACTTAAAACATTTATGAAAACTATTTCCTCGAATAGTCTTTAAAAACTTTCTTTGGACACACAATCCATCCCTAAAACACTTATCAAAACTAACTCCATAATGCTTATGAAAACCTTGCCTAGGAATGCTTGATGACCCGAGTCATCCCCGAAGCATTTATGAAAACCATTTCGCCGAAATGTATATGAAAAGCTTGCCTAGGTATGTTTGATACGCAAGTCGTCCACAAAGCATTTATGGAAACCATTTCCCTATTTTTTTGTGTGAAAGCAAACCATTCCCTTGAAATCCTAGATATGCATTCCTTGGGACATACCGAAACCAACCCGTATACGTAATTAATGAAATACATGATGATCAAATCATTACCTTGCAAGAAAAATGACCAATGTGCCTACATAAGCCCATAACCAAACCATGACAATGCACTTTGCCTCGTCCATCATATACCTATGACGATGCATTTTGGCAATTGCACATAGCTGGAGCGCCCTTCTATACTCTCATATTATGCCACAAACCTGATAGCCAAATGAAAGAGGCGCAGGGGATTCATTCGGGTTCTTAGCTAGCTGCCATCTAGAGTATATAAAGTTGAGTAGTAAAGTCTTGTGCTATGAACGTATAAGCGGGTAAAGAGTACATTGAGCGATCTAGAAATCAATAACTCCTAAAGAGGCTAGAGCAAGGCCTAATTGAAAATGAATCGAATTCTTAATTGTGTCATATTAGAACGAATGCAAGACTAGAGGACTCCCAGGAAGATAAAGTGAAAGCGGAGGAATGTGGCTTCCGGTCTTTCACCATTGGGCACTAAGGTCTATAAGATGAGTCTACCTGAGTTTACATTATATATATTATCACACAATATATAAGAACATATACACTTTCAGAAACATCAGGATCCCATCCCGAAACCTTGTTTAGGAATCCGTGTAGACACACGCAAAACCCCTTGGATAAACATTCCACCTTAAACGTAAGTCAAACTCGATCAAGTATTTATATTTATACTTGAAATAAATATATACTTTTCAAAACGTGACGACTAGTCAAAATTAATATATCCTAAATGTTGGGAATCGTATGACCCATTCAGGTTCAAATCAACCCGAACCATTTACCCAGTTTATTATAAAATCCAATTATATATATATATATATATAGTAACACAAATAATAGTAATAACATTTATCGATAATCAAAGTGGAAGCGTTATACCAAAACTAATATCTATTATTTCTAAACTGAACACGCAATCCCAATCCAATGATCCAAATACAAATCAAGAACAAATAATATAATCACAACCATAGGGCGTTTAGAAAAACTACCTTTTGACGAAACAATAACTAGATCGCACGATGGATCCATGAACGCCATGCTAGTTAGAAAATCACCAACACTAGAATCTCCTGAAACACCCAAGAACACCGGAGTAGATTTCTATCAACACGAACACGAAACAACCAAACAAGATAGCCCGGTGTGAGAACCGAAGCCACACGACCCGAAGCAACAACCCATGGTGGCACGTGGGCTTGGTTCGAACACAGATGGTGGCACGTGTGGTTGTGGTACGGAGGTGAGTGGTGGCCGACGGCGAGGTGGGCAGTGGTGGCGGCCGGTTATCGTTATGGTGGTGATGTAGGGTTTTGAATATTATCACAATAATATTATAATGATGGTGGCTAAAACTAGATTAGGGTTTTGGTTTTGAGATTATTATACAATAATCTCTATCACACTTAGGTCCCTAATCTTTTTGTCTTGCTTCCCAAGGAGTTGCCAAATTGTAATTAACTAATTTAATTACAAGTCCATCATATTTTATTAATTAACAATTGATTAATAAAGTTATATATTATGTATTAATATTACTATCAATTAATAACATTATTATTATTTAACTCCTTAAATAATAAGCACCATAATATTAGACCATCTAAAATCATCGTCCCCCGACAATTATCTATAACCATTAATTGATATCGAATAACAGGTATTTGATAACGCTGGAATAATTATTCTAGAATTAATATATAGTTCAACGCCTTAAATGATTCAGTTGATTATAATCAATCCACTTCCAATATATTGTTTTTCTAAACAATCAACACCGATTATTCCTAATAATCTATTTGATAAATTTGCAAAGTATTTATTTCTCAATCAAAGTTTATTCGTGATCAATAATATTCAAAAATTATATATTATTACTATGTTCGCATTCCAAAATGTAACTCTTTGGATCGTAATTTTATAGTCGTATTATTAATCTATATTCGGACACCATTTCCAATAGACTCCCACTTGGACAAGTAACAATTACTTGGTATAATGCACGACAGAGTTGGGAGTCTAGCTACACTGCACTATCCCTATCAAAGTACGATGATTTATGTTTGTCAACTATACCTTCTCTGTTATGAGTAACGCTTTACTCAATTAAGCATATTGACTTAGTGATATCAGTTATCATCTATCCTTTCTGCTCCAAGAACTTGTCAAACATGAGACATGGATATGTCATTCTCATATTGTTTAACCATTTCTATATCGTACTAGATTCAAGTGGTAATGAAAAACTACTGCTAGTTTGAGTATGGCCATATGTCACACCCTTAAATTTCCACTGCGGGGTTTATACCGCGAGGCGCATGACAATACAGGATCCCATAGCCATAAGTCACAGGAACGAACTCTAAATGCCCAACCCATTTAGTTCGTTTTCAAAAACCAAGTTTAGTTAAGCTTCGGAAGCGTAAACCAAATTCAAACCCTTTTTAAAACCATGCGCAAAACAACGCGCCCAAATTGAAACCATACGAAAGCATAATATGTAATCTATGTGTATGCCCGAGACCCCAAATGCAGTGAAGTGTACAGTGCTTTCTAATCCTGACACCGGAAGCTAACTACCTGCAAAAGCATGTAAATCGTATGTCAACATAAAGCTGGTGAGTTCACAGAGTAAAGTAATTGAGTATGTAATTGCGCTGGTTCCCAAAACCACGTAACCAAATGAAAGCGTAGGTCCTCTAGACCAAAAAGTTAAAGAGTTGTCAGTTTAAGTGTGTCAGGGGTAGCTAGCCCACTCAATGTAACTAAACAAGATTATTGGGAAACCTTCAGAAAAATAGTTATTTGCCTCAATGACTGGCGTCTATCAACACCAGTCGGAAATTGTGGTCAGAAGTTCATGCCCGTGCCTCAAGCACCTCAGACATGAGGTTGCTGCATCAACCTAATAGCGCTATCAACTAATACCCCGCTCGCCTCCAGCGATTAACCCAATAATATGCAAGGACTTTAAATGATAGAGTGTTTAGATTACAAAGGACCAATAAGTTTTAAACTGACCGAAAACCAGATCCACACAAGGAATCGTAAAACCCGACCCACACAAGGAGTCAAAACCCGACCCACACAAGGAGTCAAAACCTGAGTAGTCCCAAACTGGACTAGAAAATGATTACCAAAGTCGTCTCTAATCCGAGACGCATGCTTTTGAGAAAAAGAGTAGTGAAACTCACCTTAACGTGCAAGCAAAAGAAATCTGAACCGCAAGTAAAGTATGCTACCGACACCCTAATAACAGTGTCACTAAGTGAGTATAGGCGTAATATCATTACACCATATAACTCGTTTGTCCAAGGCGTTTTAAACGTTCAAAAGTGTGTATGTGACGCCTAGTGATTCTACATGAAATAGTAAACCCTACGGACTCGTTGGTGAATGTGTTGGTTACAATTAGTTTCTACATTCCGTATGTGTCTCAGACAAGTGTACTTCGGTTACATGTCAATTCCATACCACCTAAGACCTCAATTAATCACATAAGCACATAATACACAATCTGTGTTTTCAGGATAGATTGTGCGCCATCAAAACGAATTTATTTAAAATAGCAAATCAGTGAGTTATCCTCCCAAATTTTTACTGAATTTTCTTTGGAATTCACTTAACAATACCAATTTTGTTTTTGTCTTAAATCCAAACACAAAAATAATTAAAATTCGTCTAATACAGCTATGTCCAGAAAACCTTCCTAACAGGTCAGTTTGGTAAATAAATTCCCAAAAATTGTGTATTCATCCAAACGGGATGAATCAACTTGGAAAACTCATATTACTTTAATATTAACCTTCTGTAAAAATTTTACAACCCAACTCTTTATAAAACTTGAGTTATGATGTTTCAAAGTTGACTCAGTTTGATACCCGAAATTCTGACCTGACCTATTTTCAATGAAAATTCCAAAAACGACTCAACCGACGTCTAAAACACTTGAGTTTACCCATTATGAAAAGCTAAGACCAAGTGTGATTCAACCATGCAAAGAAAATACCAAAATCATCATGTTAAGGTTGTGTTACAGCTCCTACAAATTCGTCTAATCATTCTGTCCAGATTTTAGTTTCGCCTAAATCATACTTTAATCGACTACCGGGTGCATAAAAACAATCAACAATCATCAATAATCATTACCCAACATCCCTAATACTTATTTTGATCAGATTCTATTACCAATCATGCAAAGATCACAACTTTAAAGACCAAAACATCAATAACTTGCGCAACAAGTATCCTATGATGTTATTATTATGTTTAATCCGTTTAATCTTCAAAAACCTCATGTTTTAATGATTATTAAAAACTTTCAGACCTGGACAAACTTTGTTACATGATTTTTATAACAAAAACATAAGATAAAAGTGTATGGAATCAAAAGTTATACCCTTTGCTCTTTGATTCGATCAACCGTGCGCCTTTGGAGCTTCCCAATTGATGATCTTGAGCCTTAGGAGGAGTTTTAGGGTTAATATTTCGTGTGGGGCAGTAAGGGGGCGATTAGGGTTGAGTTTAGGGGTTGCATGGGGGTTAAGGATGCATAAATAGGAGTTTAAGGCGGTTTAAACCCGTCAGACACGAGCGAGCGGCCGCTCGAGCCCTGTGAGCGGCCGCTCACAGGCTTGAGGCCCTCGTTCGTGTCTCGTTTCGTCACCCGACGCGTTATCCTTTGACGTTTTCGCTATTTCGGACCGTAACAAGTGCAACCCCATGCGTTAAGACCTTAATCAACCTCTTACTCCTCTTTTAGTGATTTTTATTAACGTATTCGGTTTAGGTTCACATAATCACGTATGGTTTTCACATAAGTTCATCAAATATCACAGAGACACATAAGTTCGTTATTCACCAACATCTGAGTTTCACTAATCATGTACCTGATATTAACTCACAACAATGCACATATATCCTATCTAGTTAACCCTAGTTAAGTATAATGCAAGGAATGTAACTAGAGTTTAGTTAAAGTAAGAACCCGACATTGCGGGGTATCACATCATCCCCATGTTGAAAAGAATTTCATCCCGAAATTCAGCAAGTAAACAATAAAGCTAGCTAGAAAAGTGTGTGCTTGGTTCCCGGATGTCACATCATCCCCAAGTTGAAAGGAATTTCGCCCCGAAATTCGCTTTGAGCGAGCTGCTTTATGCTTAGTTTTCGATCTATGTTCAAGTTCAAGTTTAGAAAAGAGGTGTGGATATTTGAGCCGCATTCGATCTCTGCGCTCCCACGTATATTCCGGTCCTAGACGGGAATTCCATCTTACCTTAAGAATAGGTATAGTGTTTTGTCTGAGTTTCTTGACGCCCTGCTCAAGAATCTCCACTGGTTCTTCTACGAACCGTCGCTGATCGTTCACCTGGATCTCCTCCAGTGGCACTACCAGTGTCGTATCTGATAAGCATTTCTTTATATTTGGTACGTGGAGTACATCGTGTACCCCATTGAGTTCATCTGGTAGATTTAACTGATAAGCTACCGGACCAATCCTTTTAACAATCTCGAAAGGTCCAACGTATCGTGAGTTCAACTTCCCATGTTTCCCAAAGCGTATCACTCCTTTCCAAGGTGACACCTTTAACAAAACCTTGTCCCCAACCTGGAACTCCAAAGGTTTTCTACGTTTATCAGCATAACTTTTCTGTCGATCCCGAGCAGCAGCCATCCGGCTTCTAATTTGCAATATCTTCTCAGAAGTTTCGTGCACGAGTTCGGGACCTGTTAGTTGGCTATCCCCAACCTCAGTCCAACAAATGGGAGACCTACACTTGCGCCCGTAAAGTGCCTCAAAAGGCGCACACTGTATCGAAGTGTGGTAACTGTTGTTGTAAGAAAATTCGATCAAGGGCAAGTGCTTATCCCAATTATTGCCAAAGTCCACCACGCACGCTCGTAGCAGATCCTCTAATGTTTGGATGGTACGTTCACTCTGTCCATCCGTCTGCGGGTGATAGGCTGTGCTCATATCAAGACGAGTTCCTAAAGCATCTTGGAGAGTAGTCCAGAAACGAGAAGTGAATCGCCCATCGCGATCAGATATAATGGAAGTAGGCACCCCATGCCTAGAGACTATCTCCTTGATGTAAAGGTTTGCCAGTTTCTCTAGTGAGTCCGTTTCCTTTATTGCCAGGAAGTGGGCCGATTTGGTTAAACGGTCCACAATGACCCAAATCATGTTATGGCCCGTTGGCGTTCTAGGAAGCTTTGTAATAAAATCCATGGAAATCCCATCCCATTTCCACATCGGAATTTCTGGTTGTTGGAGTAGGCCTGAAGGTTTTTGATATTCAATCTTAACCTTCGCACAAGTCAAGCACTTACTAACATAAGTGGCTATCTCAGCTTTCATGTTTGGCCACCAGTAAAGAGTCTTAAGATCTTAGTACATCTTGTCCGAACTAGGATGCACCGAATAGCGAGAGGTATGTTCTTCGTCAAGCACCAGTTGTCTGAGATCCCCAAATCGTGGTATCCAGACTCGATCCATGAAGTACTGTAGACCATCCGTTTTCAGTTCCAAGTGCTTATCAGCACCATGTAGGGTCTCAAGCCCAATGTTTTCTTCCTTCAAGGCTTCACCCTTGGCTTCACGTATCTTATCAGGAAGATTAGAATGGATGGTGAGTTGTAAGGCTCGCACCCTTCTGGGTTTTGTTTCCTTTCGACAGAGGGCATCAGCTACTACGTTAGCCTTCCCTGGATGATACTTGATGGCACAGTCATAATTATTCAAATGTTCAACCCAGCGACGTTGTCGTATATTCAGCACCTTCTAATCAAATATATGCTGAAGGCTCTTGTGATCAGTGAAAATCGTGCACTTCGTTCCATAGAGGTAATGCCTCCAGATTTTGAGAGCGAAAACCACCGCTCCCAGTTCCAAATCATGAGTGGGGTAATTCTTCTCATGGACCTTCAGTTGCCGTGATGCATATGCAATTACCTTATCACGTTGCATCAGTACGCACCCTAAACCTTGGATAGACGCATCACAGTACACTACAAAGTCCTCTGTACCCTCAGGCAACGATAGTATCGGTGCACTGCAAAGTTTGGACTTTAGTAGCTGAAAGGCAGATTCTTGGGCATCTCCCCACTTGAAAGTAATACTTTTCCGTGTTAGGGCGGTGAGAGGTTGAGCGATCTTTGAAAATCCCTCAATGAATCTACGATAGTATCCCGCGAGACCAAGAAATTGGCGCACTTCAGTAGGGGTCCTAGGAGCCTCCCACTTTTGATAGCGTCAATCTTGGCTGGGTCAACATGTATTCCTGCCTCGTTGACCACATGCCCAAGGAATTGGACTTCTCGAATCCAAAAATCACATTTAGAAAACTTTGCATACAGCTGCTCATCCCTCAGTAGTTCCAAGATTAACCGCAGGTGCTGCTCGTGCTCCTCCCTGCTCTTGGAATAGATCAGTATGTCATCTATGAACACTATGACGAATTTGTCCAAGTAAGGCTTGCACACACGGTTCATTAGATCCATGAACACCGCCGGTGCATTAGTTAGCTCAAATGGCATAACCAAAAACTCATAATGTCCATAACGGGTTCGAAACGCCGTTTTCGCCACATCCTCTTCTCGGACTCTCAGCTGATGGTATCCTGACCTCAATTCAATCTTAGAGTAGAAGCTCGACCCTTGCAGTTGGTCGAACAAATCATCAATACGAGGCAAAGGATAACGGTTCTTAATCGTTACCTTGTTCAACTCTCGATAATCTATGCACATGCGAAAGCTCCCATCTTTCTTCTTAACAAACAGAACTGGAGCTACCCATGGCGAAGAACTGGGCCTAATGAAACACCTATCCAATAGCTCCTGGAGCTGGGTAGATAGTTCTTGAAGCTCCCCTGGTGCTAAACGGTACGGTGCGCGTGCAACTGGCGCTGCTCCAGGTGCAAGGTCAATCTGGAACTCCACTTGACGAACGGGTCGGAGTCCAGGTAATTCCTCTGGGAAGACATCTTGGAAGTCTCGGACCACTGGGATGTCCTCAATTCTAGTTTCAGTTTCAGCTCGAGTATCAGATATGTTAGCCAAAATGGCCGGACAGCCCTTGCGAATACACTTCTGGGCCTTCAGATAGGAGATGATGCCCACCATGGCACCACCTCGATCACCCTGTATGGATAAAAGTTCTCCACCTGGGGGAGAAATGCGAACAATTTTCTCCTGACAGAGAATTTCCGCGTGTTGCTTGGACAACCAGTCCATGCCAACCATGAGATCAAAGCTACCTAGGGTGATAGGTAAGAGGTTGATGGTAAACAATTGCCCGTTCAACTCGAGCTTACAGTCACGATGTATATGGGTTACCTCGACAGGCTTCCCATCAGCCAGTTCAATGGAGTATGGGGTATCTAGAAGAGTAGGAACCATCCCTAATTGTTTACTAAGTTTTGATGAAACAAAACTATAGTCCGCACCAGTATCATATAAAATAGAAGCAAGAGTGTCGTTCAAGGAACACGTATCCGTCACGACATTGTTATCCGTCCTAGCTTTCCCGAGGCCAATCACAAATGCTCTTCCCCGAGCTCCCGTTGTTGTTGCTACCATTGATTGTTGTTGTTGCAGGACTTATACCTCACGCTATCCCACGTCCTCTTGTTATCACCAAAAGTAGAAAATGAAGCACCATGCTTCGGAAAAGTACCACGGTCGGCAGCCTCGTCAGTGAGTTTGCGAGTCAAGTGAAAGATTTGTAGGTGAGCTGCAGTGGCCAAGCCATGAATCTGAGGGGCCCACCCTTTCGGTATAAAGTTCGTTCCATTTGTAAGGTAGGTTAAATAGATTTGAGCCTATAGTGGCTATCTCCTGTAGCTTAGTAGTGTAGGCGTCGATCTCAGACCCATCCTTCTTTATATAACCAAATTTCTAGATTTCACCATAGGGTGTTACGTTCTCCTTCCAGGTATTTGTAACTCATCGAGTGTGCATGTAGCATACATTACCCCATCCAGCCTGGGGCCAATGCACATGGCAGAGACTTACACTATCGAAGAAATCAGACGGTCGCCTTCAGTTCCGTTGGAGTTGTCGAGGATTACGATCAATAAAAGGCTTGAAGATATAATGGCAGGTTGTTGTTGTGACATGTGCGTTCGAGGACTAAGAAAGTTTAAATGTGGAAGTCAGAGGGAAAGAACGATTTAGCAAAATAGATCTTTACTAGCTTGGAAGATGCGAGGGCCTCCACCACCCTATCGTTGATCATAAAAACTCAGTCTTATCTAAGTTAACAAGGGAAAAAGAAAAGAAAATACAGGTAAGAAAAGGTAAGAGCCAATCGTCGCCACGCTACGTCTAGATAGTAGAGCCTTCATCTTCACTGCCATATGCTCGTCCTGCTCAGGTTCCCCTTCTTCCTCCTCTTTCTTAGTGTCAGTGTTATATGGTTCTCATCACGTCCAATCTCCTTCTCTAGTCCTATGTAAACCTGTTTAGTGGTAAGATATACCACTCGTTCCTCCAATCGTGGCTATCAGCCATTAGTAGGTTTCATCTTCCCTTGTGATGTTGCACTACGTCGCAAGCTTTACATAACTCCCCAAGAGTGTGTGTAACAAGCCCCAATCAAATGTGTGCCCCTGAACCTACCATATGCTCATGAGAACACAAGGATATGCAGTCATACGTTCGCCCGCTCATACTAGGCGTAAGGTACTAAGGTAAGAAATAAGTTCTATATGCGTAACCTAGTCCCATCTGTGTTTCGAATGGGAGTAAGAAGGATCAAGTAACAAGGAACAGAAACTAATTGTCCCCTTGCTAAGTGACAAAAGATAAGTCTCAGCATTCGAATTCCTTCATAGTTGATTTAATGGTACCACGTCATGCGCATCGTGCAGCTTCCTGTGTACGTGCGTCACAACGCTCGCAAGGGCTCCCTCCCTTGTACTATTGTTGTCTCCTCGTCCATAAGGTTAGTTAGGATATTACTCCCAGCAATGCGCCACCTGGTGTAACCCTAGGTTCCCACCATTGGCGTGTTCAGAATTAAGTCTAAAATTAGAAGATAACAAATCTCCCGAAATCATATGTTGTAGATATATGTAGCTAAAAGCTAGTTGTGCACTTAAATTGTGAGTGTACTTACGCTATGATGATTATAGACTAGACTCAACATGCAGTCCTAGTTCACTATAACCAATGGCTCTGATACCAATCTGTCACACCCTCAAATTTCCACTGCGGGGTTTATACCGCGAGGCGCATGACAATACAGGATCCCATAGCCATAAGTCACAGGAACGAACTCTAAATGCCCAACCCATTTAGTTCGTTTTCAAAAACCAAGTTTAGTTAAGCTGTGGAAGCGTAAACCAAATTCAAACCCTTTTTAAAACCATGCGCAAAACAACGCGCCCAAATTGAAACCATACGAAAGCATAATATGTAATCTATGTGTATGCCCGAGACCCCAAATGCAGTGAAGTGTACAGTGCTTTCTAATCCTGACACCGGAAGCTAACTACCTGCAAAAGCATGTAAATCGTATGTCAACATAAAGCTGGTGAGTTCACAGAGTAAAGTAATTGAGTATGTAATTGCGCTGGTTCCCAAAACCACGTAACCAAATGAAAGCGTAGGTCCTCTAGACCAAAAAGTTAAAGAGTTGTCAGTTTAAGTGTGTCAGGGGTAGCTAGCCCACTCAATGTAACTAAACAAGATTATTGGGAAACCTTCAGAAAAATAGTTATTTGCCTCAATGACTGGCGTCTATCAACACCAGTCGGAAATTGTGGTCAGAAGTTCATGCCCGTGCCTCAAGCACCTCAGACATGAGGTTGCTGCATCAACCTAATAGCGCTATCAACTAATACCCCGCTCGCCTCCAGCGATTAACCCAATAATATGCAAGGACTTTAAATGATAGAGTGTTTAGATTACAAAGGACCAATAAGTTTTAAACTGACCGAAAACCAGATCCACACAAGGAATCGTAAAACCCGACCCACACAAGGAGTCAAAACCCGACCCACACAAGGAGTCAAAACCTGAGTAGTCCCAAACTGGACTAGAAAATGTTTACCAAAGTCGTCTCTAATCCGAGACGCATGCTTTTGAGAAAAAGAGTAGTGAAACTCACCTTAACGTGCAAGCAAAAGAAATCTGAACCGCAAGTAAAGTATGCTACCGACACCCTAATAACAGTGTCACTAAGTGAGTATAGGCGTAATATCATTACACCATATAACTCGTTTGTCCAAGGCGTTTTAAACGTTCAAAAGTGTGTATGTGACGCCTAGTGATTCTACATGAAATAGTGAACCCTACGGACTCGTTGGTGAATGTGTTGGTTACAATTAGTTTCTACATTCCGTATGTGTCTCAGACAAGTGTACTTCGGTTACATGTCAATTCCATACCACCTAAGACCTCAATTAATCACATAAGCACATAATACACAATCTGTGTTTTCAGGACAGATTGTGCGCCATCAAAACGAATTTATTTAAAATAGCAAATCAGTGAGTTATCCTCCCAAATTTTTACTGAATTTTCTTTGGAATTCACTTAACAATACCAATTTTGTTTTTGTCTTAAATCCAAACACAAAAATAATTAAAATTCGTCTAATACAGCTATGTCCAGAAAACCTTCCTAACAGGTCAGTTTGGTAAATAAATTCCCAAAAATTGTGTATTCATCCAAACGGGATGAATCCATTTGGAAAACTCATATTACTTTAATATTAACCTTCTGTAAAAATTTTACAACCCAACTCTTTATAAAACTTGAGTTATGATGTTTCAAAGTTGACTCAGTTTGATACCCGAAATTCTGACCTGACCTATTTTCAATGAAAATTCCAAAAACGACTCAACCGACGTCCAAAACACTTGATTTTACCCATTATGAAAAGCTAAGACCAAGTGTGATTCAACCATGCAATGAAAATACCAAAATCATCATGTTAAGGTCGTGTTACAGCTCCTACAAATTCGTCTAATCATTCTGTCCAGATTTTAGTTTCGCCTAAATCATACTTTAATCGACTACCGGGTGCATAAAAACAATCAACAATCATCAATAATCATTACCCAACATCCCTAATACTTATTTTGATCAGATTCTATTACCAATCATGCAATGATCACAACTTTAAAGACCAAAACATCAATAACTTGCGCAACAAGTATCCTATGATGTTATTAATCGTTTATTATTATGTTTAATCCGTTTAATCTTCAAAAACCTCATGTTTTAATGATTATTAAAAACTTTCAGACCTGGACAAACTTTGTTACATGATTTTTATAACAAAAACATAAGTTAAAAGTGTATGGAATCAAAGGTTATACCCTTTGCTCTTTGATTCGATCAACCGTGCGCCTTTGGAGCTTCCCAATTGATGATCTTGAGCCTTAGGAGGAGTTTTAGGGTTAATATTTCGTGTGGGGCAGTAAGGGGGCGATTAGGGTTGAGTTTAGGGGTTGCATGGGGGTAAAGGATGCTTAAATAGGAGTTTAAGGCGGTTTAAGCCCGTCAGACACGAGCGAGCGGCCGCTCGGGCCCTATGAGCGGCCGCTCACAGGCCCGAGGCCCTCATTCGTGTCTCGTTTCGTCACCCGACGCGTTATCCTTTGACGTTTTCGCTATTTCGCACCGTAACAAGTGCAACCCCATGCGTTAAGACCCTAATCAACCTCATACTCCTCTTTTAGTGATTTTTATTAACGTATTCGGTTTAGGTTCACATAATCACGTATGGTTTTCACATAAGTTCATCAAATATCACAGAGACACATAAGTTCGTTATTCACCAACATCCGAGTTTCACAAATCATGTACCCGATATTAACTCACAACAATGCACATATATCCTATCTAGTTAACCCTAGTTAAGTATAATGCAAGGAATGTAACTAGAGTTTAGTTAAAGTAAGAACCCGAAATTGCGGGGTATCACACCATACATGTCACACCAGTCTTATCCTCGAGGGTGCCAGAACGTTCTTTCTTATTATAAAGAAGTACATAATTCCTCAGACAACATACAACTCCAACTTACCTTCTGCATTGTTCACAACCCACCACCTTTTTTGCTATCCTATTATTGTATATCGTTCAGTGAGATTAGTGAACAACCTTAGGCCAGTAGAGCTAATGTGATCCTAGGGTCTTAGGAAAAAAAGATCATATCACTTTCAAAGTTTCTCTATGACTATGATCCATGAAGACAACTTTGAAGCGAGTTGTCACACCCCGACAAGGCGGAAACATGAGGGTGCAACGAAAAATGTTTTCAAAGCATATGATTAACCTAACACTTACATGACATTGATACTAAAGGTTTTACAAAGCTTCTTACAAATCTAAATTCGTTTAGATTTAGAAACAACTCTATACTAGTAGACTAATGGGTGACTCTTCCAAAAGCTTGGTATCGTAGTCTGTATGCAAAATCAAAAATGAGACTCTCCATCTTGTATTAAACACTTGGAAAATATGCTAAAATCGTCAACATAAAGTTGGTGAGTTCACAGGTTTGTCGACTCATTGTAAATTGTTCTTGAAAATTCATTTGGAAATCTCGTAAACTGTTTGAGAAAAATGATCATAAATCACTTGAAAAATCTTGCAACTTGTTTTATAACATCATAATTCGTTTCCTTGTAATCCTTATAAGGTATTCCTTGGATTACGACTTGAAAAAATGGTAAATCAATCCCTTAGAATCCTGGTAGGGCATTCCTTGGAGTATTTTGGAAAACTTGTAAATCATTCCTTAAGATCCTTGTAAGGTAATCCTAGAAATGTTTTAGAAATTATACGTAAACTTAGTGAAGTTCTTGAATGACCGAATGAATGCCTAGCTAAGACAATGACAATATGTGACCAACATGAGCCCATAACCAAACCTCTACCATGTTATGCCTCACACATTGTACACTAAAGACAATGTATATATTGTTTATGAAATACTAGCACTCTTCGTCGTATGTATACGAGGTTAGCGCGGCTGACCAAGAGTTGGGGGTGCCAAACCCATAGATTTAATCAAGTATTTTATGGCTAAGTCCATTGCTAATGGTTACGGTATAATGAAATGACATGAGGGCTTTATGAGTATTTCTAAACCAATTATCTCATGCACACATAATGGTCTAATAGAATTCACTCTTGAAATATTGTAAATGCAACAAGTATGGCATGTTTTCCCCCAAAGTATGAAAACAGTAAAAAGGGGCCTTGAAATTTACCTTGAGTTCATGCAAATCTAGCAATAATATAGCCCGAATTAATAAAAACCCGACTTATTCGTGCACTAAACACAAATGACATTTTCGGTCTTGAAATAAAATGTCTCGCATGCAAGTTGTTCACCCAACATACTAGACTCTTTGGAATGTTCTCGTTTAAAAAATAGTGTTAACCCAACGATCCATTGGTGATTATTAATTACTTCTCAAATATATACTCATGCACAAAATATATGAACAAGTAAACATAGAGTTAAATAATTCTTGGGTTACATGCTGATATCTCGTACTAAAACCCGATTTTTATGGTAAAACAAGGATAAGTTTGGTTGCTCATACTATTAGAAAGTAGGTGAATATTTTAGTGAGGAAGAGAGTGAATCTTGAGCTTCCAAGCAACGTGGTTCCTTATTTAAGATCCAAAAACCTTAACACCTCAAGAGAATGGAGAAATGGACCTTGGATTTTATTTAGTCTTGGTTATAATAGAAATGGAGATGTTTATGTTTTTGTTTAAAACCAAAATAGAAGACATGAGTTCAAAGAAATATAAACAAATATACATTGAGTGGATTGGGTTTTGGGTGGAGTCACATGATGGATCATGATGTTTTTGAGAGGGAAAACTGTAGGATTGGTTTTAGTCAAAACAACACAAAGATCACACAAGTATGAGCAAACTAGGTGCGGAAACCCTAATTCGTATGCAAAATGGTAATATTCAAATCAGAACACGTAAAGATCCATTTTCAATATGATTTCCATTAATATAATGTTTATAAAACCTTACAAGTTAAGATATTAATGAAAATACACGTTTTCAGAACACTCTAGAAACACCTTAAGAAACACACACTTACACACCTAACCAAATGGCCAAAAAAGTTATGTTGAAAACCAACTTCAACATATATATAGAAGTTCCATTCAACCTATGCAGAGGTCGAAGGGCTTCATTCGACCTTATGTTGGTGCGAATGACCAAACCAATAAACAAACTAACACATTTCAAATACATTCGACTTAGACTGAAATTCATTCGACCATTCGACTAGTCGAATGAGCTTGACAAACTTCAAATCTTCAAAACAAATGATGATATATATACAATCCAAAAGCGATAGCCACATAATGCATCTACAAAATCCCCTTGGCTATTTCTCTGATTGATTATGCATTTTGAAGCTTGATCTTGATCTTCCTCTTAGCGCTCTCGCTCATTTCTGGTTCTGCTTATTGAATTGTCCGCTTCTTCGGTTCAGATCTAATCTTCATCGTCTTTCCCAACAGCTTTTTGTAATCGCAACCAGCAAATATTCCCCGAGCGAAGCAGAATATAGCATCCTTTTGAAACATCCAAGCGGGTTCTATATATCTAACATCAAAATGAATCTGATTGTAATACAATGTGTCGATATCTTCTCTTAACAGTTTATCAACCACATAGGATCGAACACACGTATCTTCTAACACATTAACTTCAGATTCTTATCACGTAGCACTATCACAGATTCACCGGTCACCCAATCATAGTACCAGAACTTAAAGTCTTTACTGAAATTTTGCTGGATTGGCATCAACGGAATCCTCTTCATCACCTTAGGAGGTTTATACTTCAAAGTAACCTTCAGTAGAGCATTCTTCGGATCAAACTCATTATGAACAATCCTCTTTGGAAATTAAGGTCTACATGCATCCCATTTTGTGTGACTCTCTCTTGTCATTCTCTCAGCCATCCAATGAACAATAATCGTATTATCACAACTTGATATCTGGTGTCTATAGATGTCTCTCACAGCCCAGTATGGAAGTGTCTTGATCTCATGAAAATGTCGAAAGTATAAGATACCTTTCTCCCATTTAAACCCGATACACCTCAGCTGTGGAAAGTATTTCCATGCCAACGCACGTCCTTTGAAAACTTTGTTTTGGAACTTGTAGACATCATCTTGAACTACAGGTTTAGGTTGTCTTGCTTCATCCTCTCTCAATTTCTTCAATAATTCTTTCAAAGTATTAGAGTATTAGATAGCTTGAAGACTTCAGCCTTTTCTGCTTCATTATCAAATACTTTGTCAATAATCTTTTTGCCTTTCTCTTCTGCAATCTTTTCAGCCTGTTTGAGAGATTCTTCATTAATAGTTGGAATGCTGGAATTATCATGTATGTTTTAGTACTCTGGATATTCTTTATGAGAAATATCTTCAACTTCAACATGATTATACTTTTCTGCTTCAATCTCTTCAGCATCGTTTTGTTTTGGATCAGTGACCGGAACATATGGAATTTCTTTATCTTTCAAGATGTCGTCCAGTGACTTTCCAACTTGCCGTGCTAAACCTTCCAAAATCTCTTTAGCAACCGCAACACTGACCTCTTCATCTTCCAACTCAGGATCAGTATATTCAATTTGAAATCTCATATCATTGTTTACAAAGATCTCAGGAAACCTTCCTGTGATTTCAAGAGTATAACATCCTCTTTTCATCATCACTTTCACCATCTGCTTGTCAGCTTCAGTCATACCTCCTGATTTCTTACTTGAAATACCTTCCTTCTCTTATGCTAACGCTCTTCAAATGAATACTGTGTTGCATCATCATCATCATAATCTTTTGAACATGTGGGCTTCTCTTTATTCGCATTTCCACCACCCGAAGCATCATCATCATCATCACTACTATCATCATCCTTATCATCATCATCATCATCATCATCATCATCATCATCATCATCATCATCATCAGTTCCACTGTAATCAAATTTCTCTTCTTCTTCTTGTTCTTCTTCCTCCTCAGTACCCTTAAGCTGTGGTGCATTCTCATACAGATTGTCAATTATCTTTCTCAGCTTCTCATTATCTTGTTTTATCAACAAGATTCTCTTTGTGTTCCTCTTGTTAGACGTCTTAAGCATTTTGTTTTCAGTTTCAAGTGTCTTCACTTTGTTTTCAAGCTCATCAATCGTGTTAGCTTTCTCTTCAAGCTCATCTTGTCGATCTTTAGAAGCTAATACAATCTGTAACATGTCCTTTTCATTTTCCTTCATTTCTCTGATCTCTGCTTCTTGTTGATTGAAAATTTTCATCATCTTTGCAATCTGTCTGTTCACCATATCCATCACTTCACTAGATACTGCTGCGTGTGGAGTTGAACTTGATTCAGCAACCAGTTTAGCAACTCTAGTCTTCTTACTAGCCAACACATTCTTCAATGATAATGAAATATTCTCAGGATTTAGTTGTGAAGCTGTTTCAGTTGTCACATTTTCTTTCACAACCTTTTGCTTCGTCGCTGCTGCAGGAATCTTCTTTCCCTTCAATAACAAATCTATCTCCTTGTCTCTTCTCTTCCTGGTAGGTTCCCGTTGTGACATGTGCTTCACCCTTCTTCTTTTTGTTGGAATAGGTGCAATAGGCGAACCTCCAAAATCAGTATCTGCATCAAGAATCAAATTCTCATTTTCTTCAGTAAAGTCTTTATTCCTCTGTTCTTCAAAGATTTTCTCTAATGCATCCGGAGTACTAATTCCAGTGGCCTTGGGATTAATATCCTTCACAGTTTCTACTTTAGAATCCCATACAACATCTTCTTTAGTCTGTTCCGAGTCTTCATCAATTAACAACGTCTTTGTCTTTCCTTTGCCTTTAACTGTTTTCTTTTTCTTTGGTTCTATCTCTACAATCTTCTCTTTACCTTTACCCTTTGACTTTGCACCTTTGTTGATCACCTGGCGCTTTTGCTTTGCACCCTTATCAACTGGCACCAACAGACTATCTGAATCAGAATCGCTTGTAGAATGTCTAACAGCATCCAAACCTGGATCTGTATAACCAACCGTACTAAGATGTCCAAACAAGCGTCTATTAGGCGACTTTTCTTTTCAGTCTTGCCTTTGTATGTCTTCATTCTGTTCAGTGTCTTCATATTCATATGCTCTTGATTCACCACTTGTAATAGATCCTTTCTCAAATCTCGATACTTATTTTCAAATATCATTTTCCGAAATCTTGGATACATAAGAAACTTATCAACTTTCAAACCTTGAAACACTTCTTTCATGTGGTGAAAAATCATTCCAGATACGTTGTAATGAAAGTGATAAGTTCCAGAACAGGGTAACAACAAGTGAACATAATGTATTCCTCAGAACATCGAATCCCCCTCTCATTGGTCCAAAAATGTAACACCCCAACCGATGGCGGAAACATCAAGGTGTCACGTAAGAATGAGTATACAGTAGCACATGGTAACCAAATTTTAATTGAAATAAATTTAAAGTGCAAATATCCAAAAATGGAAATACATAATGAGTTTCAATGTGGAAATCTAATACATCACAAAGACCAAACAAGCATAGACTTCAAATTGTCTTCTCATGAAAATACTCTAGCCTTCATGCATCATTATTTCCTGTTGAGTTGTAAAAATGGGGGGGTCAACTAGAAGTTGGTGAGAATACATAAGCCATGTCAAGCAAATAGTTTAAGTATAAAGGTTTAGCAATTCATATGTCTATCGTAAGTTTAAGTCTACATGAATAAGCATAATATGTTGAATCGACATAATCAAACCTCCGACTAGTTTAGGTCCATCCCGTCATCCACGGTTCACCTTAATAATATGTTGGAACGATAACAATCACCCACGCTACCTATGTAGGAGGTACAAGTATCCGGGTGGGATTGCCAATCCAATAGATCTATTATTGAGTATCGCCGGCTTGGCCATAGCTAATGATTATGTAATGTTGAAAGTCGTTGAAACTGTTGATGTTGTCTAATTCATGAGGCATTAAAGTTTACAACTAGACATGCATGTAGAATTGCTTAAGTAAAATGTTGCAAGTATAAAGAATCGCAATAACATGGTTACGTAAACTCACCTTAGTATAGTATTAAGTCTTGAGAAATAGTATGAGTGTAGCCCAAAAGATTGCCAAGTATTACCCTATGTATAAGGTAACAAATAAGTCTAAGTCTAACTAGTCTACAAGTATATTCTAGGGTTTCGATTTGGGGATAAACATTTGTTGGATTAATAATAACATGTTTTAATAAATAAGAGAAATTTGATAATTAAATAAATGAAAGTCTTTTTATAAAATTTGAATTTAAGATGGTCACAATAATGTGTTTAAAGTATAAAAATAATTTTTATAAAATTATTTTCTTAAAAATAGAATATATAATCTATTTATTTCAAATTGTCAAAATTTAACTTTAATATTCAAAAATACTAAAATTAAAGATTTATTAGATTAAAAATTATATTTCTGTTCCAAATAATCAGAAATAATTTATATAAAATTTTGGTGCAAAAATATTAAAAAATGAATTTATTATGATTTAATTATGATTAAAACTAACAAAAATTGATTAAAAATATTAAATAAATGATTTTTCAGAAATAAAAATCATTTCAGAAAAGTTTATTGTTATAAAAACTCAGAATAATTTTTGTGGGAATTTATAAGATTGTTTTGATATTTTTATAGAATTTTATAAATTAAATAGAATAAACTTGATTTATTTATTATATGTATTAAATAAAAAAAATTTGAAAACTAAAAATTGTATGTTAAACTTTTTCATCAGATTAATACAAAATAATTTTTGTAGAATTTTTAAAAGTGTTTTAGTATTTTAAAATGAATTTATAAAATATAAGTAATTATATTTAAAGTTTGAAAACAAAACAAAAAAAAAAAGAAAAAAAAAGAATGTTGCTGCCAAGGTTCGAACCCGCGTGGCCGGTTCAGAAGGCACCAGGCACAACCACTTGGTCCAGATCAGTGGTTGTGTTTGGTTTTATTTCGTTAAAATTATATAATATACGCGAAAACAGTTTTCTTCCCCAAATGAATCATTCGAACCCTAACTTTTACAATTGATCAAATCACACAACATTAATCCAATTAACCTTAGGGTTAATGTTGTGTGTATGCCGAACAACAAATCCCACAAAAAAATGTTACTTACAAACACGTTATGAACACGAACGATCGGTCAAAGCTCGGGGTCAAAAATACGATCAAATATCAAGAACAGAAGATTAATAAGAGGAATTGGGGGTTGAGAAAGATTGATTGGCGAGTTGTGATCGTCCAGAAGTGTCCAATTTATAGGATAGTGGTCTAGATCGTCGAATTGGTAAGGTTGACCATGTATTAATTGGGTTTCGTCAATTTAAGCATAATTGGTACGAATTGATGATGATATTACGTGTATAAGACTCATGATAGGCCAGTGATTACCAATACATTCCTATCTTGGATCAATTACGCATTCAATGATGTTAATTATAGAAGCTTGTTATCACAGTTGACTTCTCAAGTCAACTGTGAAGAAACCAAATGCCGTGATAAATAAAATACAAGCAGGAATGAAACAAGATGTTTGTGTAGAGCAGATGGTTAGAACGCGTGTATCTTTGACCCGGCTTGGGGCGCGGGTTCGAGTCCCGGCACAAGCTATTATTTTTTGATAATTATTTAGTATATATATGTGTATTATGTATACATATTATAGTATTAGAGTTCCAAAAATGCCACAATAATAAATAAACGCGAACAATAAAAATAGAACTTGACGTTTTTATTCCTGGTAATCGTAACGTACAAGTATAAATGCAAAATGTTACAGTCTCCCCTACTTTTAGGAACTTCATTCCGAAGTTGGAGTTGGAGAGTCTGGTGGAAAAAGATGTGGGTACTTAGACTTCATCTGGTCTTTACGTTCCTAAGTGAACTCTGGACCTCGTTTAGATTCCCAACGAACCTTAACGATCGGAATGCGACTGCGCTTGAGTTTCTTGACTCCAGTATCAACAATCTCGACGGGTTTCTCGATAATGTGCATAGTTTCATCGATTTGCACATCCTCAAGAGGAACATGGAGGTTCTCGTCTGCTAAGCATTTCTTGAGATTCGAAACATGAAAGGTTGGGTGAACATTGCTTAGCTCAGGTGGATGATCAAGTTTGTAAGCCACTTTTCCAACCCTGTCTAGAATTTTGAATGGTCCTATGTATCGAGGAGCTAGTTTTCCCTTTCTACCGAAACGAATCACTCCTTTCCAAGGAGATACCTTAAGAAGTACAAGGTCCCCAACTTGAAATTCCAAGGGTTTACGACGTTTATCAGCATAACTCTTCTGACGACTCCTAGCCTTGAGAAGATTATCCTGAATGAGTTGGATTTTGTCTGTGGTTTCCTGGATTAGTTTGGGTCCAGTGATCCAGGCTTCACCAACCTCAGTCCAACAGACAGGTGAACGACATTTACGACCATAGAGTGCCTCGAAAGGAGCCATGTTAATGCTGGCGTGATAACTGTTGTTGTATGAAAACTCAACCAAAGGAAGATGAGAATCCCATGCGCCACCAAAATCGATGATACATGCCCTGAGCATATCCTCAAGTGTCTGGATGGTCTGTTCAGTCTGACCATATGTTTGAGGGTGATAAGCAGTACTCAGGTTCAACTTGGTACCCAAAGCATCTTGTAAAGAATCCCAAAAGTGAGAGGTGAAACGACCATCACGGTCAGAGATAATGTCCAAAGGTATACCATGACGACATACGATTTCACTCACGTACATCCTTGCCAATCTTTCCACAGAATACTTCTCACGAATAGGTAAGAAGTGGACTGACTTGGTCAAATGATCGACGATTACCCAAATGCTGTCAAAACCTTTGGGTGTACGCGGGAGTTTGGTGATGAAGTCCATAGCTATGCTATCCCATTTCCATACAGGAATTTCTGGTTGTTCGAGCATACCAGATGGTCGTTGATGTTCAGCCTTGACCTTTGAACAAGTGAGGCATTTTGCAACGAAAAGAGCAATATCTTTCTTCATACCAGGCCACCAATAAGAATAACGAAGATCTTGGTACATCTTGTCAGCTCCAGGATGAATAAAATAACGTGACTTATGAGCCTCGTTCATGAGAAAAGTTCGAAGATCATCACGGTCAGGAATCCACAGTCGATTAAGAAAATAGAGTAGCCCAACAGGCTTGGTTTCAAGTTGAGTCTCAGCACCACAAGACATTTCGTCGTACATGTTACCTTGGGTGACTGAAGTATGTTGAGCCTGGAGAATGCGATCTTGAGGATCAGTACGAACTCTCGCTCATTGAAGTTTGATACGCTCTTTACGACTAAGTGCGTCAGCCACAACATTCGCTTTGCCAGGATGGTAGCGAATTTCGCAATCATAGTCGTTAAGTAACTCAACCCAACGTCGTTGCCTCATGTTAAGATTTTTCTGGTCGAAGACATGTTGGAGACTTTTGTGGTCCGTGAAAACCACACATTTGGTTCCATAAAGATAGTGTCTCCAAATCTTAAGAGCAAAGACAACAGCGCCCAATTCAAGATCATGAGTGGTATAATTCTTTTCGTGAGTCTTGAGTTGTCGAGACGCATATGCAATAACCTTTCCTCGTTGCATGAGAACACAACCAAGACCTTGGTTTGATGCATCACAATAGACCACGAAGTCATCATTACCTTCAGGTAGAGACAAGATAGGAGCTTCAAAGAGTTTCAGCTTAAGAGTTTCAAACGCTTCCTCTTGCATTGGTCCCCACTCATAGGGTTTACCCTTGTGAGTTAAGGTAGTGAGAGGAACAACGATCTTGGAGAAGTTGGCGATGAATCGACGATAATAACCAGCCAAACCAAGGAAGGAACGGACTTCTGTTGGAGTTTTAGGAACACTCCAATTCTTCACAGCTTCGATCTTTGCGGGATCAACATGAATTCCGTTCATATCAATGACATGTCCCAAAAATTGAACTTCCTTAAGCCAAAATTCACATTTCGAGAACTTGGCATACAGTTGTTCTTTCTTTAGGAGACCCAAGATGGAGTGAAGATGTTGTTCGTGATCGGATTTTGATTTAGAGTAAATCAAAATATCATCGATGAATACGATCACGAATATGTCGAGGTAGGGTCTACAAACCCGATTCATTAAATCCATAAACACTGCGGGAGCGTTGGTCAATCCAAAAGGCATGACCATGAATTCATAGTGACCATATCGTGTACGAAAGGCTGTCTTGGGAATATCTTCATCGTGGACTCTAAGCTGATGATAACCAGAAAGAAGATCAATCTTCGAGAAGTGGGTTGCTCCTTGAAGTTGATCGAAAAGATCGTCAATCCTAGGCAAGGGATAACGATTCTTGATGGTGAGTTTGTTGAGTTCGCGATAGTCGATACACATTCTAAGAGATCCATCTTTCTTCTTAACGAACAAGACAGGGGCTCCCCATGGAGAAGAACTGGGGCGAATAAAACCTTTATCAGAAAGTTCCTATAGTTGACTGGCAAGTTCTTGCATTTCAGAGGGTGCAAGACGATAAGGAGCTTTGGCGACAGGATTAGCACCAGGAACAAGATCAATTTTAAATTCCACTTGTCGAGCAGGAGGCAAACCAGGTAAATCCTCTGGGAAGACTTCAGGATAGTCCCGAATGATTGGAATATCTTGGATACTTTTTCCCTTGTCCTTCTTCTCTATCACGATAACTAAGAAAGCTGTATACCCCTTTCGTAAGTATTTTTGGGCAGTAGTACAAGACATGAGCGTAAGTATTTGTGCTGCAGGTGGAGTGGTAGCAACCATGTAGTTCCTAGCCATGCGCTTCTTGTTGCTTGAGGTCTCGGGCTTAACCTCAATAGCGGGCTGAGGAGTGTCTTTGGCAACAGTCTTCTTAGTTCCCTTGCGGAAGAGAGTACCGTTCTTCACATGATTATCAGTGAGAGTAGCCGCCAGACGATTGGCTTCTTCCAAGGTGGCAGGATTCCTTCCCCACACCGTGTCCTGGATTTGCATGGGCAGACCACCGATATACTTCTCGATGGCTACGGGCAGGGGAGTGACTTTGTGGGGCAACAATAAGCTAAGCTCGTGAAAGCGGGTATTGTAGGCAAGGTTTTCCCCACTATCTTGAGCAAGGGTGTGGAACTCATCTTCTAGCTTCTTAACCTCGTTGCGAGGACAAAACTCATCCTTCATAACCTCCTTGAATTGATCCCATGTCATAGCAAGAGCAACTTCAGCTCCACGAGTACGCTTTTCCTCATTCCACCAAGTGAGTGCTCATTTGTGAAGAACACTCATGGCGTAACGAACCTTAAAGTTGTCGGGGCACTCACTGTTGATGAAGGTATTCTCAATACCCTCAAACCATTGTAGGAGTCCTGTAGCTCCTTCTTCTCCACTAAACTTTGGGGGATTACAGGAATTCAAGTGCTTGAGAGTGCAGGCTGGAAGACCATTCCCATTCCCGTTGTGGTTTCCATTTCCATTACCATTGCCGTTACCGTTCCCGTTGCCGTTACCGTTCCCGTTGCCGTTCATCTGGATGACTTGAGCTAGTAAATTAGGAACCAGAGTCGCGATTTGCTGCGCCATTTGTTGAGAAATGATCGCAGCTAGTTGGGCATCGACACCATTGTTGTTGTTGTTATAGTTGTTGTTATTGTTGTTGTGGTTAGCGTCATGGTTGTTGCTATTCACTTCATCTTGATTGTCACCATTGTTAAAGCGAGTGCTGCGACGTGGAGGCATGACCTGTAAGAGACACAATGAAATGAATGATGTTATATAAGGAATGTAATCATTTATTCATTAATTAAAACGAATAAACGAAAACATTGATTTATCAAATATTCTAAATTCTAATAACATATGAAGACATGCTTTAGCCTATAAGTGAACACTCATCCCGAGAATTCCCAGGTAGGCATCCGGGTCCCTCGTCTGATTGGGATATATGCGCAATGCCAGCCTAGACAGAAGACTCAGAATACAGGTGTTCACCCTTCCAGATTGCACGTGTTCGTTATTAAAATCTAGAACTTCGACGAGATCTCAAGGGGGTTCAGGTTAAACCTGAGGATTGTGTCCTATTAATCTAATGGTGGATCAGGATTGCAGCAGACGAATAAGAAGTAGTCACTTGTAGGCTTAGGGTTATATAAGGTATAGGATAGGGATAAGATTAGGGAAGCAATTAGGGTTACAAGTAAGAGAAGCAAGTACTGTTTAAGTCCCTAAGGTTATAGTCTAGATTATTTTCTAATAACCTAATTCCCTATAACCAAGGCTCTGATACCAATCTGTAACACCCCAACCGATGGCGGAAACATCGAGGTGTCACGTAAGAATGAGTATACAGTAGCACATGGTAACCAAATTTTAATTGAAATAAATTTAAAGTGCAAATATCCAAAAATGGAAATACATAATGAGTTTCAATGTGGAAATCTAATACATCACAAAGACCAAACAAGCATAGACTTCAAATTGTCTTCTCATGAAAATACTCTAGCCTTCATGCATCATTATTTCCTGTTGAGTTGTAAAAATGGGGGGGGGGGGTCAACTAGAAGTTGGTGAGAATACATAAGCCATGTCAAGCAAATAGTTTAAGTATAATGGTTTAGCAATTCATATGTCTATCGTAAGTTTAAGTCTACATGAATAAGCAAAATATGTTGAATCGACATAATCAAACCTCCGACTAGTTTAGGTCCATCCCGTCATCCACGGTTCACCTTAATAATATGTTGGAACGATAACAATCACCCACGCTACCTATGTAGGAGGTATACGTATCCGGGTGGGATTGCCAATCCAATAGATCTATTATTGAGTATCGCCGGCTTGGCCATAGCTAATGATTATGTAATGTTGAAACTCGTTGAAACTGTTGTTGTTGTCTAATTCATGAGGCATTAAAGTTTACAACTACACATGCATGTAGAATTGCTCAAGTAAAATGTTGCAAGTATAAAGAATCGCAATAACATGGTTACGTAAACTCACCCTAGTATAGTATTAAGTCTTGAGATATAGTATGAGTGTAGCCCAAAAGATTGCCAAGTATTACCCTATGTATAAGGTAACAAATAAGTCTAAGTCTAACTAGTCTACAAGTATATTCTAGGGTTTCGATTTGGGGATAAACATTTGTTGGATTAATAATAAAATGTTTTAATAAATAAGTGAAATTTGATAATTAAATAAATGAAAGTCTTTTTATAAAATTTGAATTTAAGATGGTCACAATAATGTGTTTAAAGTATAAAAATAATTTTTATAAAATTATTTTCTTAAAAATAAAATATTCAATCTATTTATTTCAAATTGTCAAAATTTAGCTTTAATATTTAAAAATACTAAAATTAAAGATTTATTAGATTAAAAATTATACTTCTGTTCCAAATAATCAGAAATAATTTATATAAAATTTTGGTGCAAAAATATTAAAAAATGAATTTATTATGATTTAATTATGATTAAAACTAACAATAATTGATTAAAAATATTAAATAAATGATTTTTCAGAAATAAAAATCATTTTAGAAAAGTTTATTGTTATAAAATTCAGAATAATTTTTGTGGGAATTTATAAGATTGTTTTGATATTTTTATAGAATTTTATAAATTAAATAGAATAAACTTGATTTATTTATTATATATATTAAATAAATAAATTTTTGAAAACTAAAAATTGTATGTTAAACTTCTTCATCAGATTAATACAAAATAATTTTTGTAGAATTTTTAAAAGTGTTTTAGTATTTTAAAATGAATTTATAAAATATAAGTAATTATATTTAAAGTTTGAAAACAAAACAAAAAAAAAAAGAAAAAAAAAGAATGTTGCTGCCAAGGTTCGAACCCGCGTGGCCGGTTCAGAAGGCACCAGGCACAACCACTTGGTCCAGACCAGTGGTTGTGTTTGGTTTTAGTTCGTTAAAATTATATAATATACGCGAAAACAGTTTTCTTCCCCAAATGATACATTCGAACCCTAACTTTTACAATTGATCAAATCACACAACATTAACCCAATTAACCTTAGGGTTAATGTTGTGTGTATGCCGAACAACAAGTCCCGATCTAATGTGTTCCCATGAATCTACCATATACTTATGAGAAAACAAGGATATGCAGTCATACGTTCGCCCGCTCATACTAGGCGTAAGGTACTAAGGTAAGAAATAAGTTCTACTTGTGTATTCCAGTCCCGTCTGTGTTACGAATGGAAGTAAGAAGGATCAAGTAACAAGGAACAAAAACTAATTGTCTCCTTGCTAGGTGACAAAAGATAAGTCTCAGCATTCGAATTCCTTCATAGTTGATTTAACGGTACCACGTCATGCGCATCGTGCAGCTTCCCGTGTACGTGCGCCACAACGCTCGCAAGGGCTCCCTCCCTTGTACTTTTGTTGTTTCCTCATCCATGAGGTTTGTTAGAAAACTACTCCCAGTAGTGCGTCACCTGGTGTAACCCTGGGTTCCCACCATTGACGTGTTTAGAATTAGGTCTAGAACTAGGAGATAACATACCTCCTGAAATCATATGTTGTAGGTATGAGTAGCTAAAAGCTAGTTGTGCACTTAAGTTATGAGTGTACTTATGCTATAATGGTTATAGACTAGACTCAACATGCAGTCCTAGTTCACTAGGGTTCCAAAAATGCCACAATAATAAATAAACGCAACAATAAAAATAGAACTTGACGTTTTTATTCCTGGTAATCGTAACGTACAAGTATAAATGCGAAATGTTACAAAAAACATGAAGTATCACATGTAGTAGATATTTGAATGGAAGTGATAATTTCGGTTTGTGTAACTGGCAATCAGTTATTGGCCTTTTGTACTTCATTCTCAGAAAACACGCCCTTTGTACAGACCACGATAACTCAATAGGATATTCATAGGAATCAGTCAATCGTAGAACTTCCCTGAAATCCTCTTCACCAACGAAGATCATAGTACCTTGTATCTTGCTTTGAATCACCGACCTGTCATCCCAGAATGTTAATCCTGCTTTCTCCCAAAACTCCACATGAAGATCCTTGTAAATGGTGATAGGTTGAGCAACTGCATGCACAATCCTCGACCTCCTATGAAAATCGATCATCCCTTGAAATTTGGCATATTTAGCATCCACGGGTCCAATGTACGCACAAAAGTTGTGTTTGACCTCGAACTTCAATTCTTTTGGGGCTGCCTGTTCTGGAACTCCCTGTTCTTGTTGTTCTACCATTTTTCCTGTAAAAACAAACAAAAATACAAAATTTGTCAATTTGGATTCAAAATAAAAAATTTCAAATTTTTTTCATTTTGGTTTGACCCATCATGGGTTCGAATGAGTTTAGTTTACGTCGGATGAACATGAAATCAATTCATTCGACCTCTTGAATTCTCATTCGACCATTAATTTATGTCGAATGGATCTTTTCAAAATTCAAAATTTCCATTTAGTAATTCAGTCCATTCAAACATCAACATTTGATTCAAACATGTTCTATTAAGTCCGATTAACCTTGATTGATCAACAATTTTACCAATTAATCAATTATTGATGGTTTTTCCTAAATTCTAGGGTTTATAAAATCATAATCCATAATCATTATGTTTAAACACTGGAATTTGGTATATTACCAAGCTTCAGGATGTAGCAAGATTTGTCGTCAAAGTGTACAGAAAATTTCTTGTCACATATTTTAGACACACTCAGCAGATTATAATCTATCTGCTTCACATAAGATATTTTCTTGAAACTCACAATCCCATTACTAACACTCCTTTCCATTGTTATATAACCACCCTTGTTTCCGGAAAACGCTACGTAACCTCCATTGATGTTCTTTATATCAAATAGTAGCGACATATCCCCGTTCATGTGCCCGGAAGCTCCACTGTCAAAAATCCAAAGACTGCTAACAGGGCCAGCTGGAACTCCTTGCACCAATCACAAAGTGATTAGTTTTTGCGGGGGACCCAAGCCTTTGTGGTCTTGGGTCTTTGAGTGATAGTAATTTGGCATTCAATGAAACATTTGTTTCACCAACTTGCAGCTTTTGAATCAACGTTCTTTTGAACATTCAAAACTTCTTCTCGGTTCTCAATGGGTTTCTCTAAAACTTTCATTTTAGAAACCTGTTTTGATTGAACCTTAATAGTTGAGCTAGATGCACCTGGAGAACCCTTAGGTGTCTAAGATTGTTCCGAACGTTTTAGAATCCTGATTCGAGGTTGTTTAACCTCCTCAAGTTTCATAGTATCGTTCTTTGATGGAACTTTCCTGACTACCTTGTCTGATTTAACAGACGAAGGTCCAGCCGATGGAGTAACAACAAGTTTTGGATAAACCTTTCGTTTCTCATTAGTCGTGTTCACCATAGGTTTCTTTAGTTTCTTCTACCAAGCAATTCGGTTGCGATGGTCATAGACAATCAGTTGGTTTCCTCCTTGTGGATAAAAACCATAGGTTTCTTCAGTTTTGTCACACCCTCAAATTTCCACTGCGGGGTTTATACCGCGAGGCGCATGACAAACCAGGATCCCATAGCCGTAAGTCACAGGAACGAACTCTAAATGCCCAAACCATTTAGTTCGTTTTCAAAAACCAAGTTTAGTTAAGCTGCGGAAGCGTAAACCAAATTTAAACCTTTTTTAAAAACTATGCGCAAAACAATGCGCCTAAATTAAAACCATACGAAAGCATAATATATAATTTATGTGTATGCCCGAGAGCCCAAATGCAGTGAAGTGTACAGTGCTTTCTAATCCTGGCACCGGAAGCTAACTACCTGCAAAAGCATGTAAATCGTGTGTCAACATAAAGCTGGTGAGTTCACAAAGTAAAGTAATTTATTATGTAAATGCGCTGGTTTCCAAAACCACGTAAGTAAGTAAGTTGTGTTGGTGCCCCGCACCGTGTAACCACTAGTTCATCGCATGTCAAGGGTAGCTAACCCAATCATGATAACTAACCGAATATACCGAACTACTATGTACTTGTAGCCACATAAGTGTGCCGCATGCCTGACATCATTGTCTATCCACAATGATAAAGTTTCGTTAAGTTATAGTTCACCCCCGCGCTCCCCGAGCCGGTGTGAGGTTTGTAAGACCTAATAGCGCTATCAACTAATAACCCGCTTGCCAACCCTGGCAACTCATTCGGTACGTGAGGACTTACAGATGATAGAAATGGTTGAGTTTATCAAGGACACAATTGCGAACTAGCAAAGTAACTGACCCTCATAAGGATCCATGGTATCCCAACCCGGGATGTGTAAGTAGTCCCAAACCGGACTAGAAAATGTTAAGTAAAGTGTCTCATACCTGAGACGCATGCTTTTGAGAAAAAGAGTAGTGAAACTCACCTTAGGTCGCAAGTGAAAATCCAAATTCCACGAATAGTAACATGCTACCGACTCCCTATTACAAATGTCACTAGGTGAGTATACGTGCGTAACCAACACACCATGTAACTCGTTTATCCAAGACTTTTAAAAGTTCATAACCGTGTAGTGACACCTAATGACTCTACATGCTCAAGTATGTCCTACGTATCCCGTTGGTGATCATAGCAATTATTATCAGTTTAATACATCAAATACATCTCATACAAGTTTCCACACAAGTACATGTCAATTACATACCACATAGAACTCCAAATAATCACTTAAAGACCCCGTACACAATCTGCGTTTTTAGGACAGATTGTGCGTTGTGAAAAACAATTTATTTAAAATACCTAACGAATGAATTAGAGTCCCAAATATTTACTGAATTTTATTTGGGACTCACTCGACAATACCTATTTTTTTTTTCTTAAATCCAAACACAAAAATTATGAAAATTCGTACAATACAGCTATGTCCAGAAAATTTCCTCAACAGGTCAGTTTAGTAGGAAAATTCTTAAAAATTGTGTATTCATCCAAACGAGATGAATCCACTTGTAAACGTTCTATTTTTCCAGTATTGACATACTGTAAAAATTTCATAACCTAACTCCTTGTAAATCTCATGTTGTGACCATTTAAAGTTAGCCCAATTTACAAATCCGAAAATCTGATATGACCCCTAATCAATTAAAATTCCAAAAACGACTCAAACGATGTCCAAATTCGATGGTTTTGCCCATTATGAAAATCTAAGATCTTTTACATTACAATCATGCAAAGAAATCATCAAACCAATCGATTTACCAACCCGTTACAGCCCCTACAACACGTTCAAACGAATCTGCCAGAATCTTAAACTTGCATCCCAAGTAATCGACAAACCCTAACTTTTCATGAACATCCCTAATACATGTATAACACCTATAGTACTGATTAAACACCATATTAATCATAGCAAAACACATATGTTATCATGTGAAAACCCAATCATGGCTACTAATAACAATCATCATCAAATCATCAAGAACATCCAAGAACTCCTACATATTCATACATGCGATGCTACATATATTATTTTTAGAGTTTTTAAAGTTTTTCAATCATTATAATTCATCAAAAATCATAAGAACGTATACCTTGCGAAGGATTAAACTCCCTAGAGCCTTGAAATCAAACCCGAACTAGCTTGATTAGGTGAAGGATTACTTGATTGCTTGAAAACAAAGAGAGAGGGGGTGGGGGTGGTTCGCACGGTGCAAGGGGAAGGGAAAGGGGTAGGGTTTTATCTTTTCCTTGCCTCCTAATTATAAGAGGGCTTTGCTTGTTTCCCAAGCAATTGGTATTAGGGCCCTTCTAGTCCATTAACTTGACTTTTTAATCATGTTATAGCCCAATACCGGACCCAATAATATTAGTCACCCTAAATTGCATAAAAACCATTGTTTTCATTATTACATAACATATTAATCATGTTGCGCACGTAATTTACATAATCTACGTATTATCTTTCAGTTAGGTGATCATTCACAAAAACATGTAATTCACATAAGCACGTACTTCATGTTCACCATAATTCAATTGTACGTAATACTGCTATGTATGCCACATAATTCACCAACGTTTGGGATACAGGACTCATGTGTGTGTTTAACAAGGATTTTCCTACTTATAACATATGTTAGCATCTTCTAACACATGTTAACCTACTTAACTAACCCTAGTTAAGTATCTAGCCATGTATAAACATGTAAGTTTACTAGAGTTCAGTAAAAGTATTTAACCTAAAATGCGGGGTGTCACATCATCCCCAAGTTGAAAAGAATTTCGTCCCGAAATTCAGCAAGTAAACAATAAAGCCAGCTATAAAAATGTGTGCTTGGTTCCCGGATGTCACATCATCCCCAAGTTGAATGGAATTTCGCCCCGAAGTTCACTTTGAAAGAGCTGCTTTATGTTCCGCGTTTGATCTATGTACGATTTCAGGTTCAGTAAAGAGGTGTGGGTATTTGAGCCGCATCTGATCTCTGCGCTCCCACGTGTATTCCGATCCTAGACGGGAATTCCACCGTACCTTAACAATAGGTATAGTGCTTTGTCTGAGTTTCTTGACGCCCTGCTCAAGAATCTCCACTGGTTCTTCCACGAACCGTAGCTGATCGTCCACCTGGATCTCCTCCAGTGGCACTACCAGTGTCATATCGGATAAGCATTTCTTCAAGTTTGAGAGCTGGTAAACTACCGGACCAATCCTTTTAACAATCTCGAAAGGTCCAACGTATCGGGGATTTAACTTCCCTCGTTTCCCAAAGCGTATCACTCCTTTCCAAGGTGACACCTTTAACAAAACCTTGTCCCCAACCTGGAACTCCAAAGGTTTTCTACATTTGTCAGCATAACTTTTCTGTCGATCCCGAGCAGCAGCCATCCGGTTTCTAATTTGCATTATCTTCTCAGAAGTTTCGTGCACGAGTTTCGGGACCTGTTAGTTGGCTATCCCCAACCTCAGTCCAACAAATGGGAGACCTATACTTGCGCCCGTAAAGTGCCTCAAAAGGCGCACACTGTATCGAAGTGTGGTAACTATTGTTATAAGAGAATTCGATTAAGGGCAAGTGCTTATCCCAGTTATTACCAAAGTCCACCACGCACGCTCGTAGCAGATCCTCTAATGTTTGGATGGTACGTTCACTTTGTCCATCCGTCTGTGGGTGATAGGCTGTGCTCATATCAAGACGAGTTCCTAGAGCATCTTGGAGAGTAGTCCAGAAACGAGAAGTGAATCGCCCATCGCGATCAGATATAATGGAAGTAGGCACCCCATGCCTAGAGACTATCTCCTTATTGTATAGGTTCGCCAGCTTCTCTAACGAATCCGTTTCTTTTATTGCCAGGAAGTGGGCCGATTTGGTTAAACGGTCCACGATAACCCAAATCATGTTATGGCCCGTTGTTGTTCTAGGAAGCTTTGTAATGAAGTCCATGGAAATTCCATCCCATTTCCACATTGGAATCTCTGGTTGTTGGAGTAGGCCTGAAGGTTTTTGATATTCAATCTTAACCTTCGCACAAGTCAAGCACTTACTAACATAAGTGGCTATCTCAGCTTTCATGTTTGGCTACCAGTATAGAGTCTTAAGATCTTGGTACATCTTGTCCGAACTAGGATGTACCGAATAGCGAGAGGTATGTGCTTCATCAAGCACCAGTTGTCTGAGATCCCCAAATCGTGGTATCCAGACTCGATCCATGAAGTACTGCAGACCGTCTGTTCTCAGTTCCATGTGCTTATCAGCACCATGTAGGGTCTCAAGCCCGATGTTTTCTTCCTTCAATGCCTCACCCTGTGCTTCACGCATCTTATCAGGAAGATTAGAATGAATGGTGAGTTGTAAGGCTCGCACTCTTTTGGGTTTCGTTTCCTTTCGACTGAGGGCATCAGCTACTACGTTAGCTTTCCCTGGATGATACTTGATGGCACAGTTATAATCGTTCAAAAGTTCAACCCAGCGTCGTTGTCGTATGTTCCGCACTTTCTGATCGAATATATGCTGAAGGCTCTTGTGATCAGTGAAAATTGTGCACTTTGTTCCGTAGAGGTAGTGCCTCCAGATTTTGAGAGCGAAAACCACCGCTCCCAGTTTCAAATCATGAGTGGGGTAATTCTTCTCATGGATCATCAGTTGCCGCGATGAATATGCAATTACCTTATCACGTTGCATCAGTACGCACCCTAAACCTTGGATAGACGCATCACAATATACTACAAAGTCCTCTGTACCCTCAGGCAACGATAATATCGGTGCGCTGCAAAGTTTGGACTTTAGTAGCTGAAAGGCGGATTCTTGGGCATTTCCCCACTTATACGTAATACCTTTCTGCGTTAGGGCGGTGAGAGGTTGAGCGATCTTAGAAAATCCCTCAATAAATCTGCGATAATAACCAGCGAGACCAAGAGATTGGCGCACTTCAGTAGGGTCCTAGGAGCCTCCCACTTTTGATAGCGTCAATCTTGGCTGGGTCCACATGTATTCCTGCCTCGTTGACCACATGCCCAAGGAATTGGACTTCTCGAATCCAGAAGTCACATTTGGTAAACTTTGCATACAGCTGCTCATTCCTCAGTAGTTCCAAGATTAGCCGCAGGTGCTGCTCGTGCTCCTCCCTGCTCTTGGAGTAAATCAATATGTCTAAGTAGGGCTTGCACACACGGTTCGTTAGATCCATGAACACAGCCGGTGCATTAGTTAGCCCACATGGCATTACCAAAAACTCATAATGTCCATAACGAGTTTGAAACGCCGTCTTTGCCACATCCTCTTCTCGGACTCTCAGTAGATGGTATCCTGACCTCAAGTCAATCTTAGAGTAGAAGCTCGACCCTTGCAGTTGGTCAAACAAGTCATCAATACGAGGCAAAAGGGTAACGATTCTCAATCGTCACATTGTTCAACTCCCGATAATATATGCACATGCGAAAGCTCCCGTCTTTCTTCTTAACAAACAGAACTGGAGCTCCCCATGGCGAAGAACTAGGTCTAATGAAACCCCTATCCAATAGCTCTTGGAGTTGGGTAGATAGTTCTTGAAGTTCACCTGGTGCTAAACGGTATGGTGCGCGTGCAACTGGCGCTGCTCTAGGTGTAAGGTCAATCTGGAACTCCACTTGACGAACGGGTGGAAGTCTAAGTAATTCCTCCGGGAAGACATCTGGGAAGTCTCGGACCACTGGGATGTCCTCAATCTTGGTTTCAGTTCCAGCTCGAGTACCTGATATGTTAGCCAAAATGGCTGGACAGCCCTTACGAATACACTTCTGGGCCTTCAGATAGGAGATGATGCCTACCATGGCACCACCACGATCACCCTGTATAGATAAAAGTTCTCCACTTGGGAGGGGGAATACGAACAATCTTCTCCTGACAGAGAATTTCAGCGTGTTGCTTGGACAACCAGTCCATGCCAACCACAAGATTAAAGCTTCCAAGGGTGATAGGTAGAATGTTGATGGCAAACGATTGCCCATCCAACTCGAGCTTACAGTCACGATGAATATGGGTTACCTCAACAGGCTTTCCATCAGCCAGTTCAATAGAGTATGGAGTATCTCGAGGAGTAGGAACCATCCCTAATTGTTTACTAAGTTTTGATGAAACAAAACTATAGTCCGCACCAGTATCATATAAGATAGAAGCAAGAGTGTCGTTCAAGGAGCACGTACCCATCACGACATTGTTATCAGTCCTAGCTTTCCCCAGGCCAATCACAAATGCTTTTCCCCGAGCCCCGTTGTTGTTGCTACCGTTACGGTTGTTGTTGTTGCAGGACTTATACCTCACACTATCCCACGTTCTCTTGCTATCACCAATAGTAGAAAATGAAGCACCATGCTTCAGAAAAGTACCATGATCAGCAGTCTCATTTGTGAGTTTGCGAGTCAAGTGAAAGATTTGTAGGTGAGCTGCAGTGGCCAAGCAACGAATCTGAGGGGCCCACCCTTTTGGTATAAAGTTCGATCCATTTGTAGAGTAGGTTAAATAGATTTGAGCCTATAGTGGCTATCTCCTATAGCCTGGTAGTGTAGGCGTCGATCTCAGACCCATTCTTCTTTATATAACAAAATTTCTGGATTTCACCACAGGGTGTTACGTTCTCCTTCCAGGTATCTGTAACTCATCGAGTGTGCATGTAGCGTACATTACTCCATCCTGCCTGGGACAAATGCACATGGCAAAGACTTATACTATCGAAGCAATCAGACGGTCTCCTTCAGTTCCGTTGGAGTTATCGAGGTTTACAACCAATAAAAGGCTTGAAAATACGATGTGCGTTCAAGGTATAAGAAAGTTCAAATGTGGAAGTCAGGGGAAAAGAATGATTTAGCAAAATAGATCTTTACTAGCTTGGAAAGATGCGAGGGCCTCAACCACCCTATCGTTGATCGTAAGAACTCAGTCTTATCTAAGTTAGCAAAGGGAAATGAAAGAAAAGATAGGTAAGAAAAGGTAAGAGCCAATCGTCGCCATGCTCATGTCTAGATAGTAGAGCCTTCATCCTCACTTTCTATGTGCTCGTCCTGCTCAGGTTCCCCTTCCATCTCTTATCCTTCCTCTTTTGCGATGTTAGTGTTATAGTTCTCATCACGTACAATCTCCTTCTCTAGTCCTATGTGAACCAGTTTAGTGGTAAGCTGTACCACTCGTTCCTCCAATCGTGGCTATCAGCCATTAGTAGGTTTCATCCTCCCTTGTGATGTTGCATTACATCGCAGGCTTTACGTAACTCCCCAAGAGTGTGTGTAACAAGTCCCGATCTAATGTGTTCCCATGAATATACCATATACTTATGAGAAAACAAGGATATGCAGTCATACGTTCGCCCGCTCATACTAGGCGTAAGGTACTAAGGTAAGAAATAAGTTCTACTTGTGTATTCCAGTCCCGTCTGTGTTACGAATGGAAGTAAGAAGGATCAAGTAACAAGGAACAAAAACTAATTGTCTCCTTGCTAGGTGACAAAAGATAAGTCTCAGCATTCGAATTCCTTCATAGTTGATTTAACGGTACCACGTCATGCGCATCGTGCAACTTCCCGTGTACGTGCGCCACAACGCTCGCAAGGGCTCCCTCCCTTGTACTTTTGTTGTTTCCTCATCCATGAGGTTTGTTAGAAAACTACTCCCAGTAGTGCGTCACCTGGTGTAACCCTGGGTTCCCACCATTGACGTGTTTAGAATTAGGTCTAGAACTAGGAGATAACATACCTCCTGAAATCATATGTTGTAGGTATGAGTAGCTAAAAGCTAGTTGTGCACTTAAGTTATGAGTGTACTTATGCTATAATGGTTATAGACTAGACTCAACATGCAGTCCTAGTTCACTAGGGTTCCAAAAATGCCACAATAATAAATAAACGCAACAATAAAAATAGAACTTGACGTTTTTATTCCTGGTAATCGTAACGTACAAGTATAAATGCGAAATGTTACAAAAAACATGAAGTATCACATGTAGTAGATATTTGAATGGAAGTGATAATTTCGGTTTGTGTAACTGGCAATCAGTTATTGGCCTTTTGTACTTCATTCTCAGAAAACACGCCCTTGGTACAGACCACGATAACTCAATAGGATATTCATAGGAATTAGTCAATCGTAGAACTTCCCTGAAATCCTCTTCACCAACGAAGATCATAGTACCTTGTATCTTGCTTTGAATCACCGACCTGTCATCCCAGAATGTTAATCCTGCTTTCTCCCAAAACTCCACATGAAGATCCTTGTAAATGGTGATAGGTTGAGCAACTGCATGCACAATCCTCGACCTCCTATGAAAATCGATCATCCCTTGAAATTTGGCATATTTAGCATCCACGGGTCCAATGTACGCACAAAAGTTGTGTTTGACCTCAAACTTCAATTCTTTTGGGGCTGCCTGTTCTGGAACTCCCTGTTCTTGTTGTTCTACCATTTTTCCTGTAAAAACAAACAAAAATACAAAATTTGTCAATTTGGATTCAAAATAAAAAATTTCAAATTTTTTTCATTTTGGTTTGACCCATCATGGGTTCGAATGAGTTTAGTTTACGTCGGATGAACATGAAATCAATTCATTCGACCTCTTGAATTCTCATTCGACCATTAATTTATGTCGAATGGATCTTTTCAAAATTCAAAATTTCCATTTAGTAATTCAGTCCATTCAAACATCAACATTTGATTCAAACATGTTCTATTAAGTCCGATTAACCTTGATTGATCAACAATTTTACCAATTAGTCAATTATTGATGGTTTTTCCTAAATGCTAGGGTTTATAAAATCATAATCCATAATCATTATGTTTAAACACTGGAATTTGGTATATTACCAAGCTTCAGGATGTAGCAAGATTTGTCGTCAAAGTGTACAGAAAATTTCTTGTCACATATTTTAGACACACTCAGCAGATTATAATCTATCTGCTTCACATAAGATATTTTCTTGAAACTCACAATCCCATTACTAACACTCCTTTCCATTGTTATATAACCACCCTTGTTTCCGGAAAACGCTACGTAACCTCCATTGATGTTCTTTATATCAAATAGTAGCGACATATCCCCGTTCATGTGCCCGGAAGCTCCACTGTCAAAAATCCAAAGACTGCTAACAGGGCCAGCTGGAACTCCTTGCACCAATCACAAAGTGATTAGTTTTTGCGGGGGACCCAAGCCTTTGTGGTCTTGGGTCTTTGAGTGATAGTAATTTGGCATTCAATGAAACATTTGTTTCACCAACTTGCAGCTTTTGAATCAACGTTCTTTTGAACATTCAAAACTTCTTCTCGGTTCTCAATGGGTTTCTCTAAAACTTTCATTTTAGAAACCTGTTTTGATTGAACCTTAATAGTTGAGCTAGATGCACCTGGAGAACCCTTAGGTGTCTAAGATTGTTCCGAACGTTTTAGAATCCTGATTCGAGGTTGTTTAACCTCCTCAAGTTTCATAGTATCGTTCTTTGATGGAACTTTCCTGACTACCTTGTCTGATTTAACAGACGAAGGTCCAGCCGATGGAGTAACAACAAGTTTTGGATAAACCTTTCGTTTCTCATTAGTCGTGTTCACCATAGGTTTCTTTAGTTTCTTCTACCAAGCAATTCGGTTGCGATTGTCATAGACAATCAGTTGGTTTCCTCCTTGTGGATAAAAACCATAGGTTTCTTCAGTTTTGTCACACCCTCAAATTTCCATTGCGGGGTTTATACCGCGAGGCGCATGACAAACCAGGATCCCATAGCCATAAGTCACAGGAACGAACTCTAAATGCCCAAACCATTTAGTTCGTTTTCAAAAACCAAGTTTAGTTAAGCTGCGGAAGCGTAAAACAAATTTAAACCTTTTTTAAAAACTATGCGCAAAACAATGCGCCCAAATTAAAACCATACGAAAGCATAATATATAATTTATGTGTATGCCCGAGAGCCCAAATGCAGTGAAGTGTACAGTGCTTTCTAATCCTGGCACCGGAAGCTAACTACCTGCAAAAGCATGTAAATCGTGTGTCAACATAAAGCTGGTGAGTTCACAAAGTAAAGTAATTTAATATGTAAATGCGCTGGTTTCCAAAACCACGTAAGTAAGTAAGTTATGTTGGTGCCCCGCTCCGTGTAACCACTAGTTCATCGCATGTCAAGGGTAGCTAACCCAATCATGATAACTAACCGAATATACCGAACTGCTATGTACTTGTAGCCACATAAGTGTGCCGCATGCCTGACATCATTGTCTATCCACAATGATAAAGTTTCGTTAAGTTATAGTTCACCCCCTCGCTCCCCGAGCCGGTGTGAGGTTTGTAAGACCTAATAGCGCTATCAACTAATAACCCGCTTGCCAACCCTGGCAACTCATTCGGTACGTGAGGACTTACAGATGATAGAAATGGTTTAGTTTATCAAGGACACAATTGCGAACTAGCAAAGTAACTGACCCTCATAAGGATCCATGGCATCCCAACCCGGGATGTGTAAGTAGTCCCAAACCGGACTAGAAAATGTTAAGTAAAGTGTCTCATACCTGAGACGCATGCTTTTGAGAAAAAGAGTAGTGAAACTCACCTTAGGTCGCAAGTGAAAATCCAAATTCCACGAATAGTAACGTGCTACCGACTCCCTATTACAAATGTCACTAGGTGAGTATACGTGCGTAACCAACACACCATGTAACTCGTTTATCCAAGACTTTTAAAAGTTCATAACCGTGTAGTGACACCTAATGACTCTACATGCTCAAGTATGTCCTACGTATCCCGTTGGTGATCATAGCAATTATTATCAGTTTAATACATCAAATACATCTCATACAAGTTTCCACACAAGTACATGTCAATTACATACCACATAGAACTCCAAATAGTCACTTAAAGACCCCGTACACAATCTGCGTTTTTAGGACAGATTGTGCGCTGTGAAAAACAATTTATTTAAAATACCTAACGAATGAATTAGAGTCCCAAATATTTACTGAATTTTGTTTGGGATTCACTCGACAATACCTATTTTTGTTTTGTCTTAATTCCAAACACAAAAATTATGAAAATTCGTACAATAAAGCTATGTCCGGAAAATTTCCTCAACAGGTCAGTTTAGTAGGAAAATTCTAAAAAATTGTGTATTCATCCAAACGTGATGAATCCTCTTGCAGAAGCTCTATTTTTCCAGTATTGACCTACTGTAAAAATTTCATAACCTAACTCCTTGTAAATCTCAAGTTATGACCATTTAAAGTTAGCCCAATTTACAAATCCGAAAATCTGATATGACCCCTAATCAATTAAAATTCCAAAAACGACTCAAACGATGTCCAAATTCGATCTAAGACCTTTTACATTACAATCATGCAAAGAAATCATCAAACCAATCGATTTACCAACCCGTTACAGCCCCTACAACACGTTCAAACGAATCTGCCAGAATCTTAAACTTGCATCCCAAGTAATCTACAAACCCTAACTTTTCATGAACATCCCTAATACATGTATAACACCTATAGTGCTGATTAAACACCATATTAATCATAGCAAAACACATATGTTATCATGTGAAAACCCAATCATGGCTACTAATAACAATCATCATCAAATCATCAAGAACATCCAAGAACTCCTACATATTCATACATGCGATTCTACATATATTATTTTTAGAGTTTTTAAAGTTTTTCAATCATTATAATTTATCAAAAATCATAAGAACGTATACCTTGCGAAGGATTAAACTCCCTAGAGCCTTGAAATCAAACCCGAACTAGCTTGATTAGGTGAAGGATTACTTGATTGCTTGAAAACAAAGAGAGAGGGGGGTGGGGGTGGTTCGCACGGTGCAAGGGGAAGGGAAAGGGGTAGGGTTTTATCTTTTCCTTGCCTCCTAATTATAAGAGGGCTTTGCTTGTTTCCCAAGCAATTGGTATTAGGGCCCTTCTAGTCCATTAACTTGACTTTTTAATCATGTTATAGCCCAATACCGGACCCAATAATATTAGTCACCCTAAATTGCATAGAAACCATTGTTTTCATTATTACATAACATATTAATCATGTTGCGCACGTAATTTACATAATCTACGTATTATCTTTCAGTTAGGTGATCATTCACAAAAACATGTAATTCACATAAGCACGTACTTCATGTTCACCATAATTCAATTGTACGTATTACTGCTATGTATGCCACATAATTCACCAACGTTTGGGATACAGGACTCATGTGTGTGTTTAACAAGGATTTTCCTACTTATAACATATGTTAGCATCTTCTAACACATGTTAACCTACTTAACTAACCCTAGTTAAGTATCTAACCACGTATGAACATGTAAGTTTACTAGAGTTCAGTAAAAGTATTTAACCTGAAAATGCGGGGTGTCACAAGTTTCTTCTCCACACTTGTAATAAGCACGGTATTCCTCAAATGAGTAATTGTCATGATGATTAGCGAATGTGTTTACCAGGTATTGATCATCAATACACTTACGCCTTAAACTGTCGGGAGCGGACTCCTTTGAGTAAGCTGGATCAGCAAATCCGTTAACCTTGTTCTTTGGCTTGACAAATTCAGTGATATGAACCTCTGGTGGTTTAGGAAACCAAATGGTACTTTCCTGCCAAATTTTATTAATTCAGGTGGTACATCATTGGTTCTTTCAGATTTTGGAAACCAAATGGTACTTTTTTGCCAAATTATATCAATTTTAGAATAATTTGCGAACTATATTGGATACTCATCATCAGAAATTATTTTATCAGATCCTTCCATCCGATAAAATACTTTCGCAGGTTTGTCACTAGCCTCATTTTTTTCAGATTGCTTAACTTATTGATTCTGTTTGTTCACAACTTTTGGAGGATGTTGAACCTTAGGTGGTGATGAACACTCGTTAGTTCGAATGTTATTTTCCACAGGAATATAAACATTCTTCCTAGGTTCCACATTCTCAGAATCAGAATCATCAATTACAGCAACAACTCCCTCATCATTTAATCCCAAAATCGGTCTCACATCAGAATTGGGATCTCCAACACTAGAAGTGTTTGATTGTTAGGACAAAGAGGATTGGTGAAACCACTTTTGGAACCCTTAGTCTAATTCACTTCTGTCATTTTGGCTAAGTATAGAAGTACTGAAAAGAAAACAAAGAACTGCTGAAGAGAAGATAAGAGAAGTGCTGAAGAAGAAACTTCATCAGAAGTTCTGAAGTCCAAACCAGACAAGTTCAGTTCATAAGTACTGAAGACAAACTACTCATCAGTAGTTTGTCATTCATCAGCACTTAGCATCAGATATTTTCCACCGCCTTTTGCATCAGTAGTTTATTGTTTATTATTACTTTTAGCTGTATTTGTTAGTTTCAATGTTGCAACTTGTGCAACTTGTTTCTGTTGTTTCTGTACTTGCTTTTTGGCAAGATACATGTATGTAAACGTCTATAAATAGGAGGCTTCAACCTTCTATTTTAGACATTGATTTTTAATAGAAAAATCCTTCAAACACTATCACTGTTCTATTCCATTTCTGTATTTATTGTGAATCTGTCTAAGTATCTAATTCTCATTTACTGCTTGGACTCATAATAAATACTTGTCATTTATTAGTTTCAATCATCAAGGGGGAGTAATAACTCTTCCTTAGCATAAAAAGTGTTGCTTTAACTTATACATTCCGCTGTGCTTATAATCTGATTTACAAGGGCTTGCTAAACACTTAAGTGTCAAGATAGCAAGTTCTTACTTAGCAAAAAGAGCAAACTGATCCCAACAATTGGTATCAGAGCGTTGGTTTATCTGATCACATATCAATCTAACAAATTGAGAATCAAACACAAAGCTCTTATTGATACTCAATAAAAAGATCAATAGTTCACTTTTTATTAACATCCATCATTTAAAAGAGTCATCTGACAAATCTATACTCTTTAAAATGGATCCACATAATACTGGTTCTGCCACTAAACCTGCCATGCTTGTTAGAAATGAATACAACATATGGCAAAAGAGAATGGCACATACCTTGTCACAAACCAACACAGGTTGTTGGAGATCTGTGATATATGGTCCTCACAAACCAGTAAATGTTAATCTTGAAACTAATGTTAAGGTCCCTAAGGACCCTAAAGAATATACAGATGATGATTTCCTAAAACTTGAGCTAGATGCAAAAGCATTCTCTATGTTGGCAATGGCTCTCCCAAATGAGATATACTCTGGCCTTTTACATTGTGAAAGTGCCAAAGAACTCTGGGATTGTCTTAAAGAACAGTTTGGAGGAACTGAAGAGGTGATTGCCAACACCAGAGAGATTTTAGCTCAACAATATGAAACATTTGCTCATATTAATGGGGAAACTTTAACTCAACAATTTGAAAGATTCTCCTCATTAATATCTGAGCTAAAGTTAAATGGTCAGACCTATACAACAGTGTCTATGCTACATAGATTTTTAAGGTCTTTACCTGACAAATGGGAAACATACTCCATTGTCTTAAGATCCTCACCAGATTTTAGCTCCCTCACTCTTACAAAACTCCATGGGAGATTACTTACTTTTGAGAGAGAAATTGATCAAAAGAAGAAATTACAATCATCTGGTAAAACTGCTGATGACTACCTACCAGGTAGTACAGCACTTTTGGGACAAGATTCACCAACTTGTTCCTATGGATCATATGACAATATTGACATAACCACTGGGATCTCATCAGAAAGATCTTTCCCAGGTTATGACAATAATGACCAAAGTCAAACTGCTGATAAGCTATGTTTTATCATGGATGATTTGAAAAATTTTAGCAGTGATGACTTAGAAGAAATGGACATATTACACCAACTGGCCATGCTAAGCATTAAAACTAACAAGTTTTATAAAAGGTCAGGAAGGAAATTTCCAGGATTGACCAGTAATACAAAAATTGGTTTTTACAAATCTAAATTAAGATGTCACAAGTGTCAGAAGTTGGGACACTTTGCTAGAGAGTGTAGAAGCTCTAGCTTTAACCAATCACAATCTGGAAATAACTATAACCCCAATTATAATAGGAATAATGGAACTCAAGGGAGTGCTCATTTTGTACAGGCACAAGCTCCTCAACAGCAATACATGCCAGAAGTACAATATGTTAAAGTGCCTGCTCAACAGATGCAGAGCCAACAATCAATCCCTCCCTTTCCAGCTGCTCAACATCCTCCACAGCCTCAACAACCCTCTCAACAAAGTCTTTTCACCTCAGGGTATGTTGACTGGAGCAGTCTCCCTTTTGACACCACAGAGTGCAATCCTGATGCAGACAACAAAATGTTCGACATCAACTGGGGAGAACCAGACAATGGCAGAAAGAACTTTGCCTTAATGGCATTTGAAGGCTGTACTTCAAAATCTGCATTGTCACAGGTATCAAAAGAATCTTTGACAAAACTTTGCTCAAATTCTTGCAAAGAAACTTTTGCTCTCATAAGAGGGACAAATCTGCACTTACAAGGTAAAGCCAATGATTTAGAAAGAAAATACACACAGATAAAATGTGATTTAGAAAGAAAACTGTGTGCTAAAACAAAAGAAGTTTCTAAATTAACTGACTCAGCTATTGAAACCCAAGCACAAATCAAAATCATGCTAAATGACCTGGGAGATGTCAGACAAGAGCTTGCTGACACCAGGATCACATGTGAAAAATGGGTGGAATCTTGTAAGGGGTATCAATTATTGCTAAACAAACAAAGTGCTTCAAATGTTAAGTTTGGCATAGGATACCATCATGTTGAAACACCAACAGATTTCTCTCCCAAAACTACTGAAGATGGGAGAAGAATTGTTTCAAGTGAAACTTCTGAAGGGAAAGACTGCACATCTTTCCATGAAAACTTTCTAAACAGAAATCCTGGCATTTTTAAAGAAAGTACTTCAGAAGTGTTAACAAAATCTGACAATGAGCCATCAGTAGTTTCATCTACATAAGGAGTTGAGACCCTGAAAACTACTGATGAGCAAAATCTTTTCACTAATGTCAGAAATTTGCCTTTAGATCAAAAACAAAAGGCAAAAGAGTGTGAAATTTGTGGTCTGTTCAACCACAAAACTGAATTTTGTAGATACAGAAAAGGAATTCAGTTCAATCAAAAATTTAAACAACAGGTTGTGGGAAATCAAATCAGAAATGATTATGAAAGAATCTTTAAACCCAAGAAACAACAACCTGAAAACACCTTTTCTCAGAAAAAGATAAGATCTCAACCAAAATCTTTTTCTCAAAATTCTTTGTCAGTAGTTAGAGCTGAATCATCAGCAGTTTCACAAACTGCTGAGATACAAAATCTAATGAACATGGTACAACTACTGATGACCAAGGTTGATGGTGGTCCTGAAAAGGATACCACCATGGTTCTTAATGAAAAATCCATTGCCAAAAAGACATGGATTTCTCAACCTGGTCAAGAACAAACTGTAACCGTTCTCAAGAGCAAACCCAAAGCCAAACAGGCTTGGGTTCCTAGATCTAACTAATTTGCTTTTATGTGCAGAGAGTTTCCAGGGGCTTACACAGCATATGGTATGTTGATAGTGGAGGCTCTATGCACATGACTGGATGCAGATTCCTGATAAACAACTTTCTCAGCCAAAGAGAAGGATCTGTATCCTTTGGGAACAATGCTAAGGGATATGTGCTAGGACATGGCAATGTCTCCTCTGGCAAAATACAGTTTGACAAGGTCAATCTGGTGGAAAACCTTGAATACAACTTGCTGAGTGTGTCACAAATGTGTGATAAAGGATATTCTTCCTTTTTCACAAAAACAGCATGCAAGATCATCTCACCAGAAGGCCAGAAGTTGATAGAGAAGATCATTGAAGATCATACTTTGCTGATTGCCAAAAGATGTGGTAATGTCTATGCAGTGGACATTGAGAAAGACAAAGTATTAAACAACACTGCCTGTTTCTTCTCAAGGGCATCAACTTCAGAAACAGATCTCTGGCACAGGAGACTTGGCCATGTGAACTTTAAAACCATAAATAAAGTCACAAAAATGGGCTTGGTCAGAGGTCTACCCTTGAAAGTATACCAGTGTCAAGAACACTGTGTATCCTGTTTAAAGGGAAAACAGCATAAGTCCTCCTATAAGTCTATTGAAGAATCAAAAACAACTGCATGTCTTCAACTACTCCATATTGACTTATTTGGACTTGTCAAGATTATGAGCCTTGGTAAGAAGAAGTACTGCTTAGTCATCATTGATGACTACTCAAGATTCACATGGGTATTCTTCTTATTCTCCAAGGATGAGGCTGCTGAAATCATCAAGTTCTTCATTCTACAAGTAGAGAAACAATATTCTCTATCTGTCAAAACCATTAGAAGTGACAATGGGACAGAGTTCAGGAACAAAACTCTGGATGAATTCTGTTTGTCTAAAGGGATTATTAGACAATACAGTGTTCCCAGAACTCCTGAACAAAATGGTGTAGTAGAAAGGAAGAACAGAACATTAATAGAAGGAGCAAGAACAATGTTAGCTGATTCTGGACTGCCCTTGTACTTTTGGGCAGAAGCAGTTAACACATCATGTTATGTTCAGAATAGAGTTCTTGTGGTCAAGAGACACTCCAAGACTGCCTATGAAGTTCTTCATGGCATGAAGCCCCTTATCTCCTTTTTCAGGGCTTTTGGGTGTCAATGTTTCATCTTGAACATCAAGGAATCTATTTCAAAGTTTGCTGCCAAAGTTGACTCAGGTTACTTTCTTGGTTACTCTTCAACTAGAAAAGCCTACAAGGTTTTTAATTCTCACACCAGGATAGTAGAAGAAACATTGAATGTCAAGTTCAATGAGTCAAAACACACTCTTATTCCAGCACATCCTTCTGAACTCTTTGACCTTGACAACTTCCACTTTGGACCTGAAAAGACTGTTACTTCTTCCAAACCTACTTATTATGGTGATCAAAGGTTTGAAGATGAGGATCCTACACCATGGACTCCTCAAACAGTCATTAAGTCAACTTCAACACCATCAGAAGTTTCACAAACTTCTGATCCAACAAATACTGAAGGCCAAACTCAAACATCTGCTTCAGCACCTGCAACTACTGAAGAAGCTAAAACTGCTAAACCAGATATTATAGAACTCAGTAGTTTGTTTGAAGAACAAGAGCTACCTACACCTGTCAGTGGTTTACAACAACTGATTGAACACAGAGATCATCCACTTGATCAAGTCATGGGTGATATAGCTTCAGGTGTTCTTACCAGAAACCAGCTCTCCAACTTTTGCCTATTTTCAGCCTTTATTTCACAGTTGGAACCAAAGAAGTACTAGGAAGCCCTCAAAGACAATAATTGGGTGCAAGCTATGCAAGATGAACTGCTTCAGTTCAACAAGCAACAGGTCTGGGAAATCTGTCCCTTACCTCCAAACAAGCAACCAATTGGCACAAGATGGGTTTTCAGGAACAAACAAGATGAAGCTGGTATGATAATCAAGAACAAGGCAAGGCTGGTAGTTCAAGGGTACTCTCAAGAAGAGGGAATTGACTATGATGAAACCTTTGCTCCAGTTGCAAGGCTTGAGGCCATCAGGTTATTTCTGGCCTATGCCATTTCCAACAAAATTAAAGTTTATCAAATGGATGTGAAAACTGCATTTTTGTATGGAAAAATAAAAGAGGAGGTGTATGTCTGTTAGCCACCTGGGTTTGAGGACCCTTCTCATCCTGAGTGGGTGTACAGACTGGACAAAGCTCTTTATGGGCTCAAACAGGCTCCAAGAGCCTGGTATGATACACTCTCCACCTTTTTACTCAAAAATAACTTTACAAGAGGTGCCATTGATAAAACTCTTTTCATTAAACATGTTGGAAATCATGTCTTACTTGTTCAAATTTATGTTGATGATATCATTTTTGGTTCAACAAACACAAAACTGTGTGATGATTTTAAGAAACTCATGCAATCAAAATTTGAGATGAGTACCATGGGAGAACTGCAGTACTTTCTAGGACTGCAGATCAAGCAACAAACAAATGGAACTTTTATACATCAATCAAAATATGTTAAAGAATTATTGAACAAATTTTCTTTAAATGACTGTAAATCATGTTCCACTCCCATTACACCAATCACACAAGTTGAACCTGATGATCAAGGAAAACAGGTTGATCAAACCATGTACAGATGCATGATAGGTTCCCTTTTATACTTAACTGCTTCTAGACCAGATATTATGTTTTCAACATGTGTCTGTGCTAGATATCAATCAGCACCAAGGGAATCACACCTTATAGCAGTCAAAAGAATTTTCAGATATCTGAAAGGAACTCCAACACTTGGAATTTGGTATCCTGCTTCAAGCAATACCAAGTTATCAGCTTTTTCAGATAGTGACTATGCAGGGTGTAAGATGACAAGAAAGTCAACATCTGGTGGTTGTCAATTCCTGGGTAACTGTCTAGTGTCATGGCAATCAAAGAAGCAAACATCTGTTGCAACTTCAACTGCTGAAGCTGAATACATTGCAGCTGCAAGTTGTACATCACAGATACAATGGCTCCAATATCAACTTCTTGATTATGGAATCAAAGAGACCAAGACACCTTTGTTTGTAGATAGCAAATCTTCCATTAGCATCATTCAAAATCCAGTACAGTTCTCAAAAACCAAACATATTGAGATCAAGTACCATTTCATAAGAGATTGCTATGAAAAAGGCAAGATTGAGGTGAAGCATGTAGCAACAGCTAATCAAATAGCTGACATCTTCACAAAACCCCTTGACACATCAACATTTCAGAAGTTAGTATCCATGCTTGGGATGCTAAATTTGTAAGTGTTTATTTTATTATTCTGCAATTTTTCATTTTTCACTTACAAAACAGACAAAAAGTCTGAAACAAAACTTCTGAAAAGAGAGAAACTACTGATGAACAAACATCAGTATGGGGATAATCTTCTGAAAAGTGTGTAACTTTTGATAAAATAACCTTCAGAAGTTATGAATAAAAGTATTTATAAAAACACTTCTCATTAGCTGTTAAAACTATTGAAGAGGAAATGGGAACTACTGATGAAGTAATCCTTCATCAGCAGTTTAAGTCAAAAGGGCAACTCTGACTTTTCCCATCATCAGAGGTTTGACCTTATCAGTTTAAAACCTCTGATAAAAAGATTTTTAACCAAAGGCGGTTTAAAAACTTCTAATAAAGAAGATTCAAGCGGTTAAAACTTCTGATAAATACCTTTTCTCCACACTTATCCTTTCAAACTCAAAATATCCCTCCTTCTCTCTCAAAAACTCTCTCAATAACCTAAACCTGCAAATCAACTGTTCGATCAAAACCCAAACCACATGGCTCTAGTTCTAAAGCAGGGACACAATCAAAGGGCCTTTCTTGAAAAACAAGAAGGCTAGTCCCAATACGATGAGATCATTGATCTTGTCATAAAATCCCAATATTTTACTGCTCTCACAATAAACCCACCAATTCACACTGAAACTCTGAATGAGTTCTGGGGAAATGCTGAGACGGTGACGGCTGATGATGAAGTCATTTCCCTCAACTCAAGAATAAAAGGGAAACCACTGACCATCACACCGGCTACACTGGCAACAAGACTGGGTCTGGATGATGTAACTGCCCCTGACCATGTTGCTAATTCTGATATTCATCTAACCATGACTGAGTGTGGTTATCAAGGTACTCTCTCCCATGCTACAATCTTCAAAAAATATTTTGAACCAAAATACAAGCTTTTGTTTCATTATATTATTATGTGTTTGAGTCCAAAAACAGGGTCTTATGACCAGATGCCCTCCACTTTTCAACCAATATTTCATTCCATTGTGAATGAAACTAAATTCAGGGCATCAAAACTATTTTTCAATGAGTTGGTGTTACATCACAATAATACCAAGAAAAAGTTTTTGTTGTACCCAAGGTTCATTATGCAATGCATAATAGGGGAACTGGGTAATGAGGTGCTTGTGGGAAAAATTTCAACTTTAAATCCTTTAACATCACAAGCATACTCAAGGCATAACAAACCGGCTGCCTGGCCAGAAGATGATCAGGGAGAACAACAACAAGTCCCCCTGAAGCCCACATCTTCCAAACTCACACCACCAAAAGCCAAAAAGCCCAAGCCAACAAAGACAAAAACCCACCAACCCAAAAGAAAAGCTGTTCAGGAGGTTGAGATGCCTGAACATGCTCATGAGCAGTCTGCTCTTCAAACAGGTGAGACTGAAACACCCTCTCAGTCTCATCCATCTCAAACCCCACCAAGAGCACCCATAACCATTTTATTCAAAAGAAAAAGACTTAGAAAAACATATGAAACACACTCTTCTTTTGAAACTGCTGAACAACAACTTTCACCTATTGCCCAAACTACTGAACCAACCCCACAAATTTCTGAACAAGAGGCAATATAAATTGCCAAACTTCTCTCTGGGCTAAAAGAGAAGGTCCCATCTGATCATGTCAGTCCCCTACAACCACAACAAACAGGGGACATAACCACTACATCAGACATGGATGTGGACATCTCTAGCCCTATCCCAAGAGATGAGGGTGGACCAGAGTCTTTAAGCCCAATTTTAGAGACTCTTGGGGCATCTGAGGCTGCTACTACTCAGTTACCACCCAGTGGTGGATCTGAGGATAGAAGTAACATAGCTAAGACCTCAGATGTGGCAACTACTGATGAAGGCTTAATGCCTGAAGTAGGAAATCCTCAGAACCAAGAACAAGAGGTTCATGATAGAACTGAGTTGGGCTCAGCTCATGATTTAACTGAGACAGTCCTCATTGAGGGCAACATCAGGGATTCAGATGATTCCATTAATTTGGATGATGTTTCAAAAACACAAACTACTGAATTGACGGCACTTTCTGAAGGTCCTGTTTCAGGGGTATCCAGGCTCAAGAAGCCAGTCACCCCTGCACAGGTTAAAGCCCACTCAATCCCTAAAACCCCTAGAGTGGCAACCTCTGTACAACATGAGGATCTCCCAAAAACACCCCCTTCACAACAAATGCCTACCCAATTCCCTGGGCAAACAAGCATAGACCTGAACCAGCTATGCAGCCCAGAGGGTCCCCTGTACCACATGATGAATACTCTCATCAGAAATCACTTCCAAACATACACAGCTAACTTGGAGCTGTCTATCAAGAATCAATTTGGAGTGATCAAGACCAAGATGAATGATCTGTCCAACAAGATAGACTTCAACAGCAAACAGATTGCTCATCTTCAAGGACAATTCTCCCAACCCTCAACTTCAAAAGTTAAACTTGATGAATCCAAAAAGGGGGAGAAGATCAGGGAACCTAAGGAGTCATTCCAAGCCAGGATAAGGGCAAGAGTGGCCATCCTTGAAAGATCAAAAAGATCAGGCTAGGAAAGAAAAACTGGCCAAACAGTTTGGTGTCTCAATAGAAGAGATTGAAGCAGCAGAAAAAGAAGATGAGACCCAAACATCTGAAGAATCCCTAAGGCACAATGAAGAAACTTCTAATGGCAAAAGTTCTGATGAAGAATCAGAAAGTACTGAAGACAATCCTTCAGTAGTTGACAAACCATCAGCAGTTGTCAACCCATCAGAGGTTAACACTTCCAAACCTCAAACTGCTGACCCATCCAGAACCACTGCTCCCATTCAACCAACATCTGATCCCATCAGGCCTACAACTGTTACAACAATGACTGTACTAAACCCTTCTCCTATCTCTCAATCAGCTGAATTATTAGAGAAGAGCTTAGTTGCAGCCAACAAGAAGGCCAGAGAAGATCTGATTTGGAAAACTCTGGAAGAAAGGGATGATCTGGATTTAAGCCATGAAGAAAAACTTCAGGCTTATGAAGCTGAACTACAAAGTCAGGCTAGTCTTGATGAGATTGCTGAACAAGATAAAAGACAACAACTGGTGTCTTACATTACCAAGAACAGCAAGACTAAAGCCTATACACTCAAAGGACTCTCCATGCAAGAACTGACAAGAAGAGCACAACTGCTTGCAGACAAAATGGCCACAAGCAAAGAAGGAAAGGCCAAGAGAGCCCAAATAATAGAAGAGTTAGTAGCAGAGGGCTATGGTTCAAAAGCCTCAGTATCCAGATGGAAAGAAGAAAGACTAATGGATACTTACAAGAAATACTTGGCTGCCAAGGCTGCAAATCCAGAGAAGTTTCAAACTACTGATCCTTCAAGATCAGTAGTTAGAACTTCTGGTGTATCAAGAAGAACTGCTACTCAGAGAGAGAAGGCAGAGGACAATGTCAAAACTGACTTCAAAATGGTACTACTTGAAGGAAGTTCAATAGTCCACTCAGATTTTGACATTGAGGAGAAACCTCTGTTAACACAATTCAGGGATCCTTCCACTTTTGCCTACCAAATACAAAAGACCATCAAAGAAAAGCTGCATACCAGAGTAGTGACTGAACACCATCTCCCAACTGTTCAGATGCCTGATATGCAACAACAACAAGGAAGAGACTCCCACCTGAGGCTAACTGAAACTGAAAGCATCCAGCACTCAGGACCATCAACCCAAGGGACAAGTCTGGTTCCCTATTCTTCTGACTTTAACAAGTCAAAGATACCTATCATCAGATGGTCACTTACTGATAACAACTCAGTATTGTTGACAAGAAGAGACCTCTCAAGCAGGGCTTACAAGAAGATCAGTGATCTGAAGAAACTGTCAACACAAGACCTGCTCACAATTCAACATCTAGAACCACAGAGAGGATCTCTATCTGATGGTCAGTTAAACCAGCTCAAGAACACCATGTACAAAGAGATATGGAAGATTGTTCAAGACAGAAGAAAAACATAAGGAATTAGTAAGGTTTTGGCTTCATCAATCCAGGGGGAGATTGTTAGGACAAAGAGGATTGGTGAAACCACTTTTGGAAACCTTAGTCTAATTCACTTCTGTCATTTTGGCTAAGTATAGAAGTACTGAAAAGAAAACAAAGAACTGCTGAAGAGAAGATAAGAGAAGTGCTGAAGAAGAAACTTCATCAGAAGTTCTGAAGTCCAAACCAAACAAGTTCACATCAGAAGTACTGAAGACAAACTACTCATCAGTAGTTTGTCATTCATCAGCACTTAGCATCAGATATTTTCCACCGCCTTTTGCATCAGTAGTTTATTGTTTATTATTACTTTTAGCTGTATTTGTTAGTTTCAATGTTGCAACTTGTGCAACTTGTTTCTGTTGTTTCTGTACTTGCTTTTTGGCAAGATACATGTATGTAAACGTCTATAAATAGGAGGCTTCAACATTCTATTTTAGACATTGATTTTTAATAGAAAAATCCTTCAAACACTATCACTGTTCTATTCCATTTCTGTATTTATTGTGAATCTGTCTAAGTATCTAATTCTCATTTACTGCTTGGATTCATAATAAATACTTGTCATTTATTAGTTTCAATCATCAAGGGAGAGTAATAACTCTTCCTTAGCATAAAAAGTGTTGCTTTAACTTATACATTCCGCTGTGCTTATAATCTGATTTACAAGGGCTTGCTAAACACTTAAGTGTCAAGATAGCAAGTTCTTACTTAGCAAAAAGAGCAAACTGATCCCAACATTGATTCATCTTCTGAACTCTCCGGTGTTACAGAATCAAGATTGTGGTTTTCAAATAACACCGGGGAAGGAACAGATTTGTAGTTCACACTGGATTTAACATTTTCTTTCATTGGTTTCTCAACAATAGGGTCTAACACATAGGCCACATTGATGTAACTCTCCAACCTTTTGATCACTTTTTTAGAAAAGCATTTGATTTTTGCCATTTCAAGTTTGGTTCTTCAATTTCATTTATGCAATTATTAATGGCAATTTGCTTATGTGAAAGAGTTTAGTTAATTCAGAAATGTCTTTCTTATAGCTTTCTAATGTTTTGTTAAAATCTCTCTCACCTTTCCGATACGACTCGATGACGGTTTTCGCACTCTCAAGTTCATACTTTAAGTGCTTAACCTCATCCTCAAGTCTGAAAATGACCGTTTTTAATGGAAACAACTATATGATCATACAAGTAGAACAATCCAGGTGCGGAAACTCTAGATTGTATACAAAATGATATAGATCGAATCAGACGCAATCGATTACCTTTTCAATCATGATTTCATTAATAAACATGTTAAATTTGCTTTACAATTTGGTTTATAATGAAATAACACACACCTAGAACCTTCCTGAACTCTAGAGAGAATAAAGACAAAACACACTCGACCAAATGACAAAAGTTACAAACAAAATAAAACTTCAAGCTTATATACTATTGCATATTCGACCTAACACATAGCTCGAACAAACATTACTGTCTTCATATCTACCTTCAACCATATTATCTTCATTCGACCTATATAATATCTTCCTTCAACCCCACGTAAACAACCAAAACACTTATATAATCCAGAGCAACTAGTCACAACCCGTGCATATACAAACTCCCCCTTGACTATTGCTTGGATTGTTGCCGTTGATAATCAAGTGATATGTTCATCAGTTTAATCCACCGAGCTATTTTATGCTCTTTACTCAACACCGGTTCAGGTTTAGGTTTTGATGAACTTTTCTTCACTTCATTCACATTCACATACTTCCCGCAACTTCTTATCAAAATCACACCCTGTGTTCACATCCTAGGCAAAACATAAACAAACAACCCTGCGATTCTTCATTGCTTGATCAACATCCTTCTCTTCACAATAGATCAGATTGTAGTAAAGCATGATGATGTCTTCGTATGAACAGTTGATAAGCCACATAGGGTCAAATATGTGTATCTTTTTGTATTCTTGAACTAAATCAACATAAAGCAATAAACTTTTTGTGATTTTTTGGTAAGAGGATCATATCAGTTTCTGAGAGATCACTTGGTACCATTGTTCTGTTATATGTAAACTGTTACTGATAATTGTAATTTTTGCAATTGCTGATATTGTGATCCGCATAAATTCACATGCAAACTGTTATGCAGTGCTTTAGACTGATACAACTATGTATATTATAAACTAATTTGCCTGTGGTTCCCACACACACGACATACTCCCGTATCAAGGAATTTTGCACAAATACCCATTGCAATGCGTGATTATGCTTTCGTTATCTATTATTACAAGGTATGAGACACAGATGTGTACAGGTCAGCAAATCAATGCTGTAGAGTAACATGTGCACTCTAACATGTTGAGGTCTTATATCAATCACAATTTGCATCAATGATTAGATACGATGCATTAGATAATCTTTGATTATCGTCATACATTTAAAGTTCCTGAATTCGGTAACTTTCGGTTTTGGCATGAAAGCTCTTTTATAAAGATACCCTGTATGATCTAGGTCCGTAAAACCTTACGACAAAAGATCAGAAAGGCTATCCCCAGATAACTAGTAACATAACAACCCGAAACCTCCAAATTTTGAACAAACCCTATCAAACGAAATTACGGTACTAAGACCATATGCCCATGAGATGTTTATCCATATAGCAATTAGTTTGATATCTAGGTATCAAACATGCAGTATAAGTCTACGAAGCCTATCAGCACATCACACAAAGTTATCAAATATCAATAATGTTGACATTTTGAAAACATTAGAATACAAATAGATCCTCACTGATGTACTATCATTTCCTCTTTTTATCCAGGAAAATCATTTTGGGTTTTTCTGATTTTTATGGCTTTTTGAATTTTTCAATGTTTTTGGTTTTTCTGAAAAATAAAGACTCCCGCTGAAATGTAAAACATATTTTTGGTTTTTTGATTTTTCTGAAAAACAGTAAAAACTAAGGATTAAAAACAAAGTGATAAACTGAGGTGACGATTAGTCTTGTTTTTCTTTTATACCATTAGCTTTTAATAAAAATTTGAATCTTGATCTATCAAAAGCTTTGGTAAAATGATCAGTCCTCCGATAGTCAGTGTGGATTTTAACCATATCAATCAGTCCTTTAGCATAGCAGTTGTAACATCGCAAAATTTTCACGGAATTTCTATACGAAATTCTACACTAATGTGCCCAAGTCTATATTTTTTTTTTCCAAACTCGCAATCTATATGTATATATATTTATATAATGCATTTTTTTATAATAAATAATAATAATAATAATAATTATAATTCAGTTTTAATATATATATATACTACAACATAAGACCAAATCTAATCCAAGCCCAAACCCCTTGTCCCTTTTGCATTTCTGAAGCCCACCCAGCCAAGCCCAAATACCCGGCCCAAGTCTGAGCCCAACAACCTCCTCCCCTTTTTCTGCTTTTAAACAAAAAAAAAATCAGGTCCCAGCCGGGTTTCGAACCCGAGACCCCCCACTCACACACACGCGTCTCAGCCAACTGGTCTGGATGCTTTCTTTGTTTTATTCCCAGCCTTAATTATATTTAAACCAACCCTCATTCCCTCCTTCTTCCCTTCCTAAAACAGCGAACAGCAGCAGCAGCATAACATCCATCTTTGACCAATTAATTGGCACGATTACCGCGTAATTATCATGGATTGACTCAACAGCTTGATTATCGGCCTAAATCAACTTCAATTACACGCTATTAACAATCAATCATTGACCAATTTCTAATCTATACGCGTTTGACAATTAATCTTAGGTCAACTTTCCAATTAACCCAATCCATCGACCTTCTATATAAATTGAACCTTGGCATAGCATAACAACTCGCTCATGATCTCTTCTCAACCTTCAATCTCTTTCTTTTCACTCTGTGTATCATTTTACGAGCATCAGTTGACTTTTTGGCTTGACCGATCATTCTTAATCAAATCAACTTTGTAAGTACGATTACTATGATGGGTTTTGTTATTCGGAACATGCACAACATTAACCCCATGATTAATTGGGTTAATGTTGTGTGAATTGCTTGATTTCAGATTCTAGGGCTCGAATGCCTTGGTTTGGGGAAGATGACTCACGCGATTATTATATAAAAGTTTATCAAAACAAAATAAATCACAAACATACTAGCAGCTCAGTTGGTTATTGTGTGGGGCTTGGACCTGATTGTCTGGGGTTCGATTCCCACACACATTATCATTCTTTTTCTTTCTTTTTAACCCTTCATTTTTATATATAATCTTCTAATCTTTTAAAAATAGTTTTAAAATACCGAAAGAAGGTTATAAATTCTACAAAAATTATTTTATGATGTTCTAATAGAAGAGTTCATCATACAATTTTTAGTTTTTCAAAAATCTTTTATTTATTATATATAATAAATATTTCAAGTTTATTTTATTATATTTATAAAATTCCATTAAAATATCAAAACAAATATATAAATTTCCACAAATTTTATTCCAAGTTTTTATAACATTAAGCTTTTCAGAAATAATTTTTAATTCTGAAAAATCATTTATTTAATATTTTTAATCAATTTTTGTTAGTTTTAATCATAATTAAATCATAATAAATCCAATTTTTATTATTTTTGCACCAAAATTTTATACAAATTATTCCTGAGTATTTAGAACAGAAACATAATTTTTAAAATAATAATTCTTTAATTTTAGTATTTTTAAATATTAAAGTTTAAGTTTGACAATTGGTAATAAATAGATTTAATAATCTATTTTAAAGAAAATAATTTTATAAAAATTATTTTTATACTTTAAACAACATTCTTAAGAACATCTTAAATTTAAATTTCATAAAAAGAGTTTTGGTCATTAATTTACTAAATTTCTCTCAATTGGCGAATATTTTAATATTAATCAAACGAGCAGTTATCCCCAATTCGAAGCCCTAGAAACTTATACATTTGTAGACTTGATAGACTTAGACATATTTATTACCTTATTATAGGGTGATACTTGATACATTTGGGCAACACCATTATCCAATTTTTCAACAGATATAACATTTTACCAAGGTGAGTTTTACATAGCCCCTTTTCTATTTATCACCATTTTTGGGGTGAAACAAGTTATAACATCATTTATGCAATTCAATCATCAATGTGTCTATGTGTTTTCTATGTTGCATTATGTCTTGAGCATGATTAGAGTAAGCACCATTCTAGCATAATCATTAACTCCGTACAAGCCGGCGGTATACATTGATAGATCTATTGGACTGACAATCCCACCCGGATACGAGCCTCCTACAAAGGTAGCGTGGGTGTTTGTTATCGTATAACATATTCAAGTGGACCATGAGCGTATGGTATGTATCATATTATAACAGTCATCAGGGTTGGTTATGCACTCGATTTATTTCTAGTATGTTCTCACATATGGACTAGAATGACATGACACATGAATTGCACAACGTTTTTATTCAATCATCAAAAACCTATGTAATTCTCACCAACTTTTGTTGACCCAAAACATTTTCAACTTAACATGTTTCAGGTTCTACTTGCTTGGAGATTTGATTTGATGCTTGAGGATATTTGCATAGTTTATTCAATTTGATGTACAAATTCTTAGAACAATTGTATGTAACTAATTTAAATTATTTAATGAAATTTATTATTCACCATGAGCTACTGAACAATCATCAATACGTGGCACCCCGATGTTTCCGCCATCGGTTGGGGTGTTACGGATTGGTATCAGAGCCATGGTTATAGGGAATTAGGTTATTAGAAAAATAATCTAGTCTATAACCATAGGATTTAATCAGTACATGCTCCTTTTACTTGCTACACTCTATCTCCCTCCAACTTCTTATCTCTACTATCAGCCCTACAAGAAGGTTGCTCTCCATCAGTGGATCTACTCTTAGATTAATAGGACAAAATCCTCAGGTTAAACCTGAACCACCTTGAAATCTCGTCGAAGTTCTAGATTTTAATAACGAACACGTGCAATCTGGAAGGGTGAATGCCTGTATTCTGAGTTTTCTGTCTAGGACTGGCATTGCGCATATATCCCAATCAGACGAGGGACCCAGATGCCTACCTGGGAATTCTCGGGATGAGTGTTCACTTATAGGCTAAAGCATGTCTTCATATGTTATTAGAATCTGGAATCTTTGATAAGTCAACGTTTTCGTTTATTCGTTTTAATTAATGAATAAATGATTACATTCCTTATATTACCTCATTCATTTCATGCCTCATTGAGACTTCATTGTGTTCCTTACAGATCATGTCTCCACGCCACAGCACTCGCATTAACAGTGGTGACAATCATGAAGAAGAGAGCAGTAACCACAATCCCGACCACAACACTAACAATGGAGGTGATGCCCAACTAGCTACGATTATTTCTCAACAATTGGCACAACAAATCACAACTCTGGTTTCTAACTTGTTGGCTCAAGTCATCCCAATGAATGGGAACGGCAATAGAAATGGAAATGGCGATGGAAATCACATAAAGAACGGAACCTTAGTTCGGAAAGGCAAGAAAACAAGTATTGTGGCCGCGGTAACTACCGAGAATCAGAAGCGTAAGACCAGGAATCCTAATGTAAACCTCACTACACAAGCCTCCAACAAGAAGCCTTATACAAGAAACTTTCCATTGTGTAACACATGCAATCGACATCATCCCACTGTTTCAGCGTGTCGCGTGTGCACCAATTGTGGTAGGTATGGCCATCTGGTCAACACATGTCGTGAAACCCCAAACCCTAATGCCAACCAACCAACCAACCCTGCTCAGGTTACTAATTCTAAACGTCTTGGTAATTACAACTATGGTCAATGCTATGAATGTGGAAACCCAAATCACTACCGTAACAGATGCCCTAAACTAAACCAAGATCAAGACCCTCCAGCTACTTAATAGCAAGTTCCACCATTTGAATGTTGTTTGCTTTTAATTCTATGTAATAACACTATTTGATTCTAGTAATAAATTCTAGTATTATCATAACATCTGTGTGCATGCTTGTTTTAATACGAACTAATTGCTATATTTGTAATCATACGTGCTTGCTTGTACAACAATTAGTTAAACTACCAAACAATCTACTCAACGATTGGTAGAGGTTATCATGTCTTCCAACAGTCGGGAGAGGCCCTACCACCTGCTCAACGACTGGTGGAGACTATCAAACCTGCTCAACAATCGGTTGAGTCATAAAAGGACACAAAACCTTAATGTAAGGTAAATTGATAATTACGGTCCGGAACGTAATCATGAGTTTACAGGTACGTTAAGGTAGTGTGGAATTTTATCAAGGTTTTCGGTAGTCGACCAATTGTAAACTTGGTGTCTTTCTTTAACTTCGGGACGAAGTTCCTAAAAGTAGGGGAGACTGTAACATCGCAAAATTTTCACGGAATTTCTATACGAAATTCTACACTAATGTGCCCAAGTCTATATTTTTTTTTTCCAAACTCGCAATCTATATGTATATATATTTATATAATGCATTTTTTATAATAAATAATAATAATAATAATAATTATAATTCAGTTTTAGAATATATATATATATATATATATATATATATATATACTACAACATAAGACAAAATCTAATCCAAGCCCAAACCCCTTGTCCCTTTTGCATTTCTGAAGCCCACCCAGCCAAGCCCAAATACCCGGCCCAAGTCTGAGCCCAACAGCCTCCTCCCCTTTTTCTGCTTTTTAAAAAAAAAAAATCAGGTCCCAGCCGGGTTTCGAACCCGAGACCCCCCACTCACACACACGCGTCTCAGCCAACTGGTCTGGATGCTTTCTTTGTTTTATTCCCAGCCTTAATTATATTTAAACCAACCCTCATTCCCTCCTTCTTCCCTTCCTAAAACAGCGAACAGCAGCAGCAGCATAACATCCATCTTTGACCAATTAATTGGCACGATTAACGCGTAATTATCATGGATTGACTCAACAGCTTGATTATCGGCCTCAATCAACTTCAATTACACGCTATTAACAATCAATCATTGACCAATTTCTAATCTATACGCGTTTGACAATTAATCTTAGGTCAACTTTCCAATTAACCCAATCCATCGACCCTCTATATAAATTGAATCTTGGCATAGCATAACAACTCGCTCATGATCACTTCTCAACCTTCAATCTCTTTCTTTTCACTCTGTGTATCATTTTACGAGCATCCGTTGACTTTTTGGCTTGACCGATCATTCTTAATCAAATCAACTTTGTAAGTACGATTACTATGATGGGTTTTGTTATTCGGAACATGCACAACATTAACCCCATGATTAATTGGGTTAATGTTGTGTGAATTGCTTGATTTCAGATTCTAGGGCTCGAAAGCCTTGGTTTGGGGAAGATGACTCACGCGATTATTATATAAAAGTTTATCAAAACAAAATAAATCACAAACATACTAGCAGCTCAGTTGGTTATTGTGTGGGGCTTGGACCTGATTGTCTGGGGTTCGATTCCCACACACAACATCATTCTTTTTCTTTCTTTTTAACCCTTCATTTTTATATATAATCTTCTAATCTTTTAAAAATAGTTTTAAAATACCGAAAGAAGGTTATAAATTCTACAAAAATTATTTTATGATGTTCTAATAGAAGAGTTCATCATACAATTTTTAGTTTTTCAAAAATCTTTTATTTATTATATATAATAAATATTTCAAGTTTATTCTATTATATTTATAAAATTCCATTAAAATATCAAAACAAATATATAAATTTCCACAAATTTTATTCCAAGTTTTTATAACATTAAGCTTTTCAGAAATAATTCTTAATTCTGAAAAATCATTTATTTAATATTTTTAATCAATTTTTGTTAGTTTTAATCATAATTAAATCATAATAAATCCAATTTTTATTATTTTGGCACCAAAATTTTATACAAATTATTCCTGAGTATTTAGAACAGAAACATAATTTTTAAAATAATAATTCTTTAATTTTACTATTTTTAAATATTAAAGTTTAAGTTTGACAATTGGTAATAAATAGATTTAATAATCTATTTTAAAGAAAATAATTTTATAAAAATTATTTTTATACTTTAAACAACATTCTTGTGAACATCTTAAATTTAAATTTCATAAAAAGAGTTTTGGTCATTAATTTACTAAATTTCTCACAATTGGCGAATATTTTAATATTAATCAAACGAGCAGTTATCCCCAATTCGAAGCCCTAGAAACTTATACATTTGTAGACTTGATAGACTTAGACATATTTATTACCTTATTATAGGGTGATACTTGATACATTTGGGCAACACCATTATCCAATTTTTCAACAGATATAACATTTTACCAAGGTGAGTTTTACATAGCCCCTTTTCTATTTATCACCATTTTTGGGGTGAAACAAGTTATAACATCATTTATGCAATTCAATCATCAATGTGTCTATGTGTTTTCTATGTTGCATTATGTCTTGAGCATGATTAGAGTAAGCACCATTCTAGCATAATCATTAACTCCGTACAAGCCGGCGGTATACATTGATAGATCTATTGGACTGACAATCCCACCCGGATACGTGCCTCCTACAAAGGTAGCGTGGGTGTTTGTTATCGTATAACATATTCAAGTGGACCATGAGCGTATGGTATGTATCATATTATAACAGTCATCAGGGTTGGTTATGCACTCGATTTATTTCTAGTATGTTCTCACATATGGACTAGAATGACATGACACATGAATTGCACAACGTTTTTATTCAATCATCAAAAACCTATGTAATTCTCACCAACTTTTGTTGACCCAAAACATTTTCAACTTAACATGTTTCAGGTTCTACTTGCTTGGAGATTTGATTTGATGCTTGAGGATATTTGCATAGTTTATTCAATTTGATGTACAAATTCTTAGAACAATTGTATGTAACTAATTTAAATTATTTAATGAAATTTATTATTCACCATGAGCTACTGAACAATCATCAATACGTGGCACCCCGATGTTTCCGCCATCGGTTGGGGTGTTACGGATTGGTATCAGAGCCATGGTTATAGGGAATTAGGTTATTAGAAAAATAATCTAGTCTATAACCATAGGATTTAATCAGTACATGCTCCTTTTACTTGCTACACTCTATCTCCCTCCAACTTCTTATCTCTACTATCAGCCCTACAAGAAGGTTGCTCTCCATCAGTGGATCTACTCTTAGATTAATAGGACAAAATCCTCAGGTTAAACCTGAACCACCTTGAAATCTCGTCGAAGTTCTAGATTTTAATAACGAACACGTGCAATCTGGAAGGGTGAATGCCTGTATTCTGAGTTTTCTGTCTAGGACTGGCATTGCGCATATATCCCAATCAGACGAGGGACCCAGATGCCTACCTGGGAATTCTCGGGATGAGTGTTCACTTATAGGCTAAAGCATGTCTTCATATGTTATTAGAATCTGGAATCTTTGATAAGTCAACGTTTTCGTTTATTCGTTTTAATTAATGAATAAATGATTACATTCCTTATATTACCTCATTCATTTCATGCCTCATTGAGACTTCATTGTGTTCCTTACAGATCATGTCTCCACGCCACAGCACTCGCATTAACAGTGGTGACAATCATGAAGAAGAGAGCAGTAACCACAATCCCGACCACAACACTAACAATGGAGGTGATGCCCAACTAGCTACGATTATTTCTCAACAATTGGCACAACAAATCACAACTCTGGTTTCTAACTTGTTGGCTCAAGTCATCCCAATGAATGGGAACGGCAATAGAAATGGAAATGGCGATGGAAATCACATAAAGAACGGAACCTTAGTTCGGAAAGGCAAGAAAACAAGTATTGTGGCCGCGGTAACTACCGAGAATCAGAAGCGTAAGACCAGGAATCCTAATGTAAACCTCACTACACAAGCCTCCAACAAGAAGCCTTATACAAGAAACTTTCCATTGTGTAACACATGCAATCGACATCATCCCACTGTTTCAGCGTGTCGCGTGTGCACCAATTGTGGTAGGTATGGCCATCTGGTCAACACATGTCGTGAAACCCCAAACCCTAATGCCAACCAACCAACCAACCCTGCTCAGGTTACTAATTCTAAACGTCTTGGTAATTACAACTATGGTCAATGCTATGAATGTGGAAACCCAAATCACTACCGTAACAGATGCCCTAAACTAAACCAAGATCAAGACCCTCCAGCTACTTAATAGCAAGTTCCACCATTTGAATGTTGTTTGCTTTTAATTCTATGTAATAACACTATTTGATTCTAGTAATAAATTCTAGTATTATCATAACATCTGTGTGCATGCTTGTTTTAATACGAACTAATTGCTATATTTGTAATCATACGTGCTTGCTTGTACAACAATTAGTTAAACTACCAAACAATCTACTCAACGATTGGTAGAGGTTATCATGTCTTCCAACAGTCGGGAGAGGCCCTACCACCTGCTCAACGACTGGTGGAGACTATCAAACCTGCTCAACAATCGGTTGAGTCATAAAAGGACACAAAACCTTAATGTAAGGTAAATTGATAATTACGGTCCGGAACGTAATCATGAGTTTACAGGTACGTTAAGGTAGTGTGGAATTTTATCAAGGTTTTCGGTAGTCGACCAATTGTAAACTTGGTGTCTTTCTTTAACTTCGGGACGAAGTTCCTAAAAGTAGGGGAGACTGTAACATCGCAAAATTTTCACGGAATTTCTATACGAAATTCTACACTAATGTGCCCAAGTCTATATTTTTTTTTTTCCAAACTCGCAATCTATATGTATATATATTTATATAATGCATTTTTTATAATAAATAATAATAATAATAATAATTATAATTCAGTTTTAGAATATATATATATATATATATATATATATATATATATATATATATATACTACAACATAAGACAAAATCTAATCCAAGCCCAAACCCCTTGTCCCTTTTGCATTTCTGAAGCCCACCCAGCCAAGCCCAAATACCCGGCCCAAGTCTGAGCCCAACAGCCTCCTCCCCTTTTTCTGCTTTTTAAAAAAAAAAAATCAGGTCCCAGCCGGGTTTCGAACCCGAGACCCCCCACTCACACACACGCGTCTCAGCCAACTGGTCTGGATGCTTTCTTTGTTTTATTCCCAGCCTTAATTATATTTAAACCAACCCTCATTCCCTCCTTCTTCCCTTCCTAAAACAGCGAACAGCAGCAGCAGCATAACATCCATCTTTGACCAATTAATTGGCACGATTAACGCGTAATTATCATGGATTGACTCAACAGCTTGATTATCGGCCTCAATCAACTTCAATTACACGCTATTAACAATCAATCATTGACCAATTTCTAATCTATACGCGTTTGACAATTAATCTTAGGTCAACTTTCCAATTAACCCAATCCATCGACCCTCTATATAAATTGAATCTTGGCATAGCATAACAACTCGCTCATGATCACTTCTCAACCTTCAATCTCTTTCTTTTCACTCTGTGTATCATTTTACGAGCATCCGTTGACTTTTTGGCTTGACCGATCATTCTTAATCAAATCAACTTTGTAAGTACGATTACTATGATGGGTTTTGTTATTCGGAACATGCACAACATTAACCCCATGATTAATTGGGTTAATGTTGTGTGAATTGCTTGATTTCAGATTCTAGGGCTCGAAAGCCTTGGTTTGGGGAAGATGACTCACGCGATTATTATATAAAAGTTTATCAAAACAAAATAAATCACAAACATACTAGCAGCTCAGTTGGTTATTGTGTGGGGCTTGGACCTGATTGTCTGGGGTTCGATTCCCACACACAACATCATTCTTTTTCTTTCTTTTTAACCCTTCATTTTTATATATAATCTTCTAATCTTTTAAAAATAGTTTTAAAATACCGAAAGAAGGTTATAAATTCTACAAAAATTATTTTATGATGTTCTAATAGAAGAGTTCATCATACAATTTTTAGTTTTTCAAAAATCTTTTATTTATTATATATAATAAATATTTCAAGTTTATTCTATTATATTTATAAAATTCCATTAAAATATCAAAACAAATATATAAATTTCCACAAATTTTATTCCAAGTTTTTATAACATTAAGCTTTTCAGAAATAATTCTTAATTCTGAAAAATCATTTATTTAATATTTTTAATCAATTTTTGTTAGTTTTAATCATAATTAAATCATAATAAATCCAATTTTTATTATTTTGGCACCAAAATTTTATACAAATTATTCCTGAGTATTTAGAACAGAAACATAATTTTTAAAATAATAATTCTTTAATTTTACTATTTTTAAATATTAAAGTTTAAGTTTGACAATTGGTAATAAATAGATTTAATAATCTATTTTAAAGAAAATAATTTTATAAAAATTATTTTTATACTTTAAACAACATTCTTGTGAACATCTTAAATTTAAATTTCATAAAAAGAGTTTTGGTCATTAATTTACTAAATTTCTCACAATTGGCGAATATTTTAATATTAATCAAACGAGCAGTTATCCCCAATTCGAAGCCCTAGAAACTTATACATTTGTAGACTTGATAGACTTAGACATATTTATTACCTTATTATTGGGTGATACTTGATACATTTGGGCAACACCATTATCCAATTTTTCAACAGATATAACATTTTACCAAGGTGAGTTTTACATAGCCCCTTTTCTATTTATCACTATTTTTGGGGTGAAACATGTTATAACATCATTTATGCAATTCAATCATCAATGTGTCTATGTGTTTTCTATGTTGCATTATGTCTTGAGCATGATTAGAGTAAGCACCATTCTAGCATAATCATTAACTCCGTACAAGCCGGCGGTATACATTGATAGATCTATTGGACTGACAATCCCACCCGGATACGTGCCTCCTACAAAGGTAGCGTGGGTGTTTGTTATCGTATAACATATTCAAGTGGACCATGAGCGTATGGTATGTATCATATTATAACAGTCATCAGGGTTGGTTATGCACTCGATTTATTTCTAGTATGTTCTCACATATGGACTAGAATGACATGACACATGAATTGCACAACGTTTTTATTCAATCATCAAAAACCTATGTAATTCTCACCAACTTTTGTTGACCCAAAACATTTTCAACTTAACATGTTTCAGGTTCTACTTGCTTGGAGATTTGATTTGATGCGTGAGGATATTTGCATAGTTTATTCAATTTGATGTACAAATTCTTAGAACAATTGTATGTAACTTATTTAAATTATTTAATGAAATTTATTATTCACCATGAGCTACTGAACAATCATCAATACGTGGCACCCCGATGTTTCCGCCATCGGTTGGGGTGTTACAGCAGTCACAGATAAAGTGATACTTAATCCGGATGTGCTTTGCCTTAGAGTGATTGACTGTGTCTTTCGTGAGTGCTATGGCGGCTTCATTGTCACAATAAATTCGGGTTTTAAGATATTGCAAACCGTAATCCTGCATCTGCTGTTGAATCCACAGAACCTGTGAACAGCAACTAGAGGCTGCTACATATTCTGCTTCACAAGTAGATAGGGAAACTGCTGTCTGCTTCTTACACTGCCAGGTCATGAGCCTGCTTCCAAAGAATTGACATCCAGCCGTTGTAGATTTACTGTCTTTATCACAACCACCAAAATCTACATCACTGAAAGCAACAAAGTCAAAATTATCATCATTAGGGTACCATAGTCCACGCGAGGGACAACCCTTCAGATATCTTAGGATTTGTTTGACAACTGCCAGGTGACTCTTTTTCGGCTTCGATTGGAATCTAGCGCAGATACACGTTGCACACATTATATCCGGACGAGATGCAGTCAGGTACATCAGAGATCCGACGATAGCTCTGTATGTGAATGGATCGATGAGCTCCCCTTAGCGTCAACTCCAATCCCGTGATTGGGTGGAATGGGAGTATCCATGGATTTTGAATCTTCCATTTAGAATCGGCTCAAGACTTCAGATACATATTTCGTCTGGTGGATGAAAATGCCCGTTGGCAATTGGTCCACCTGCAATCCCAAAAAGAATTGCATTTCTCCCATGGCACTCATCTCAAACTTTTCCTACATTACTAGTTCAAATTATCTGCAAAGAAGTTCGTTAGTAGAACCAAATATAATGTCATCAACATAAATCTGAACAAGAAGCAAATCACCATCTGTTCTTTTTGTGAACAGGGTACAGTCTACCAAACCTCATTTGAATCCTTTCGAAAGAAGATATGTAAGGAGCTCCTCATACCATTGTCTTGGAGCTTGGTGCAACCCGTATAGTGCTTTGTAAAGCTTATAGACCTTATCTCGGTGGATTAGGTCCTCATAACCTGGTGGTTGCCCAACATACACTTCTTCCTTAACCACACCATATAGAAAGGCAGTTTTGACATCCATCTGATACACCTTGAATTTCTTTTATGATGCATACGCAAGAAACATTCAGATTGCTTCAATGTGTGCAACAAGTGCATAGACTTCGTTGTCTTCAATCCCTTCCGATTGACGAAAACCTTGTACAACCAATCGAACTTTGTTCCTAACAATCACGCCTCGATCGTCCTTTTTACAGTTAAACACCCACTTGGTACCAATTTTCTTTCGGTCTGGTGGTAAATCAGTCAGCATCTAGACTCCGAGTTTTTGAAATTGTAGAAGTTCTTGTTGCATAGCCTCAACCCACGAATCATCTTGTAAGTCTGCGGCTCCACCTGCGAAACATAACAAGCAAACGACCAGTCATTTTGATAACCAGATTTTTTAATTTTAGCATACAGGGCTCAAGCTCCAATATTGTCATGGGAAGTTGCTCTTCTCAGTTGACCTCTCGTCATGACACTACTACTTGGATCACCAATGACTTGCTCAAGCGGATGAATTTGACGTATCTGAGATTCCGGATGATCAGGAACATTAATAGCCACTGGAACATTGATATCTTCTGTCGTCTCCAGATCATCACCCGTATTAGATGAAGATGCACCATCTGAATTAGGGTTCACTGGTGGTGTTACCGTAGCTTTTTCTAAAATAGCATCACTGGAAACATTATCATTGTCTTCAGACTTAGACGAATAAAGAGTTGTAGAATCAAATAATTCTTCATAATCGAAGATCCAATCGGGCCTAGTTCCTTGAGAGTTTTGAGTGTAGCGCTGAACTTCAACATTTGCCCACTCTTCAAACAATTTGGTACTTTTGTTGAATACGCATTTTAATGGTGTCGCGTACCCCACAAAGTAACCTTCTTCAGCTTTAGGTGCGAACTTCTCAGTAGGATTCAACATTGTATATGGTGCCCTAATAGGTTCTAGAAACTCCAAGTTCAGCTTTCGTCTATTAAGCAGTTCATAAGAAGTTTTGCCAAACTTCTTCACCGTTAACACACGATTCAGTGTGTAGCATGCTGCACGAACGGACGGCTTCACTCTAAAACATTAGTAGAAGGTTCGAATCTACAAGCATGGTACGTTCCGCTTCTATCAGAGTCCTGTTCATTCTTTCTGTAACACCGTTCTGATGTGGGGTATATGGTGCACTGTATTTGTGATGAATACCCTTTGAATCACACAATGCATCCATTTGAGAATTCTTGAATTCTGTGCCATTATCACTGTGAATTCTCTTAATCTTCAACCCATATATATTATCCAGTCGAGTAAACACAACGTTCAGATTGTTAAACGTGTCACTCTTGTGTTGCATGCACATCACCCCACGAAAATCTAGAGAAATCATATGTAACCACAAGACAATAAAGTTCGCCGTTGATACTTTTACGTGTAACTGGTCCGAATAGGTCTATGTGTAAATGTTCAAGTGGAATTTCAACAGAATTTATTTTCTTGGGTTTGTGGGACTGTTTGTGCTGTTTCCCCTTCTTACAACTCACACACTTATCATTCAGATGCAAGTGTTTCACATTAACTCCTTCTACAAGCCCGTTCTTCACCAGATTATTCATTTTCCTCAGGTGAATGTGCCCCATCCTCCTATGCCACATGATTGATTCTTTTTCAGTAGCCTTGGATAGAAAGCACGTGAATTGCCCCTGTGTCGTGGTTGCCTGCCTCATATCAAGAATGTAAAGATTATTCACTCTTGGAGCCTTCAACGTGATCCATTCTTTTGGTATGATGAATCCGGGTTTGAGTATGTAGCAAGATTTATCATCAACGAAAACCGTGAACTTCTTATCACAAATTTGGCTGACACTCTACAGATTATAATCGATCTATTTCACATAAGATATTCTTTCAAAACTTACAATCCCGTGCTAACATTCCCTTCCATCGTAATATAACCGCCTTTGTTTCCCGAAAACGCCACATATCCACCATTGATATTCTTTATGTCAAATAGCAGCGTTAGATCTCCAGTCATGTGCCCAGAAGCTCCACTGTCGACAATCCAAAGACTGCTAACAGGCCAGCTAGAGCTCCCTGCATAAATCAAGTTAACGATTAGTTCTTTCGGTGGACCCAAGCGTGTTTGGTCTTGGGTCTTTGAATGTTAGACTTCAAATATTCATTCTCAGAAACACTTGGTTTTAAATCGACCTTTTCTGGTCATTCAAACCTTTCTCACTTTGAATTTTGACATTAGCAGTTGATGTAGAAGCACCTGGAGAACCCATTGGTGCCAAAATTGTTCTAAACGTTTAAGTATCCTAATCTAAGACTTTTGTGTCTCAGCAGGTTTCTTTGTATCGTTCGTGAATGAATCATTCATGGTTACCTTTCTGATTTAATAGATTCAGGTCCAACTGATGACTTAACAGCCGGTTTTGGAAAAATCTTTTGTTTGTCATTAGTTTTGTTCACCATTGGTTTCTTCAGTTTCTTCTCAATAGCAATCCGGTTTCTATTATCATAGACAAATTGACGGTTATCCCTCTTTTGAAAATAACGACTTTGATTATAAATGGTGGTCTTTGAAGGACAAACTGTGTGTGAGGATATCTATGATTGTCAACTGGACTTCTATAAGGTTGTTTTTTCTCAACTTCGTGCCTTTTGTGTCTCACATACGGGCTGTGAGCAAGTAAATGCCATCTCTCCCCACATTTGAAACATACACGGTATTCCTCAAAAACCTTTTTAGAATAAGGCTTCGCATATGAATTGATCGGGTATTGATCATCAACACATCTACGTCTTAAACTCATTGGAGCAGATTCCTTTGAGTAAGCCGGTTCAATAAATGCGTTTGCCTTTTCCTCTGGCTTAATGAATTCAGTGACATGAACTTTTGGTTCCTTAGGAGTATCACAATATAGTTTCTTTAAAAATTCAGGAGGAATATCATTTGTCATTTCATGTTTAGGAAACCAAATGGTACTCTCCTGCCAAATTTTCTCAATCTTTTGAATAATTTGCAAATTTGATTGGATACTCCTCGTCAGAGATTATCTTATCGGATCCTTCCATCCGATAGAAAACCTTGATGGGTTTGTCAAATGAATCATTTTTATCATTCTTGTTTACTGATTGATTCACTCTATGTGCATTTTCCTGAGGATGTGAAACCTGAGAAGGTAATCTTGGTTCATTTGTAATTATGTGATTTTCCAAAGTAATATCACTACCTTCCTTGGATTTCTCATCTTTAGTATTTGAATCATCAGTTACTGCAACCACCCCTTCATCATTCAATCCGAGTATCGGTCTTACATCAGAATGTGTATCTCCAACACTGGAAGTGTTAGATTCATTGTCTAATGCGGAGTATGATTTTACTGAACTCTCTGGTGTTACTGAGTTGAAATTGTGATTCTCAAATAGCACTGGAGAAGGAACAGATTTGTAGTTTGCACTACCGAATTGTGATGGTTCTTCAATTATGTGGTCAACAACATAATCTATATGTTTATAGCTTTCCAACTTTTTATTGACCTTTTCAGCAAAACACTTGATAGTGGCCATTTCCAATTTTGTTTCTTCAAGTTCATTAATGTAATTGTTAATGGCAATTTGTTTTAATGAAAAGGTTTTCTTTAAATCTGAAATGTCCTTTTTATACCCTTCAAGTGTTTTGTTGAATTCATGTGCATCCTTATGATAAGATTGAATGTTGATTTTAGCACTCTCAAGATGAACCTTGAGTTGCTTGTTTTCCTCAGTCAATCTATCACAAATACCACAGTATTTATCATTATTCATATAAATTGTAGAGTCAGAACTTACCGATTTGGGGGGATCTGTCATAGCCATCAGTGCAAAATGAGCCTCCTTCCTAGCAAAGAACTTCGAATAATCAATATTTGTGAAGGCATCATCCACAATGCACGATTTCCTTGCCATCAGAATGTCAGCTTCAGCTAATAATTGATCAGTCTCATTATCCAATGAATTAATGCTTGCTTCCGAGTCAGCTTCACTTTCAGAATCGTAATAGACAGATTCAGGCTCATCAGGAACTTCAGCAACAGAGTCAATGATAGTTCCAGAACTCTTCTCAACAGTTATGTCTTTAACTTTCTTAGCAACAGAAACTTGGCAGTCATCAACTATCTCCTCAATCACCACCTCAGATACTTTCTCAGATTCCAAAACATCTTCAGCTATCACTGACTGTTCTAAATCCATCTCCTTCGCAAAACATTCTACATTCCCACTAGTAATCTCCTCAACTCTCAACTGCATTGAGGTCCAATCATAACCCTCATCCTTATGAATCACCAATGCCTGATTTTGGTTCTCGTTTTGAGGTTGGCTGTTTGGTGTAGAAATAGGAATAATGGTTCTGGTTGGGTTAGTTGGAGTTTGAGTTTGATTGGGTGTAGATGTTTGTCTAGTAGAGGTATTTTGTCGGTTTTGGAAATTGTTTTGTTGTTGATAGGTGTTGTTGTTTTGGCTTTGATAGGTAGCCTGATTTTGTGACTGACGGTTTTGATAGTTGGAATTAAAAGGATTTCGGTTACCTTACTGCATCGGTTGAGTACACTCTCTTTTGAAGTGACCTCGAGTACCACAATTAAAACATGTTACCTTGGCTTTGTTGAAGCCATAAGTGGTATTTGGTGAGGTAGCAAGATCAATTCTGCTTGTTTTCTCAATAAATTCTGTAGCCCTTCTCATCATACTTGCATAAGTCATATCTATCAATTCTATCTCTTCCTTATCTATTTGGGCATAATCTTCATTGGTCAGATTATTATTACCAATCTGACTCGCCACAAGTCCATTATAGGAAGCAACCATTGCTGAAACTAAAGCAACGTGTTGTTGGGCTACTTCCACAGTCATATTATTCATGTTGGAAGTTTCCAACACGACTGGACTTTGGCTGGGTGAAGCTTGTGTCATTGGTGGAACATATGATTGTTGTTGAGGTATGTTCATGTTTGATGTGTAACATGCTGTAGACATTTGAGGTGGAGGTGAAATGTAGGAATTTGTTGTATAGTTTGGTGTGTAGGTTGATGTTTGTGCAAGATAGTTTATTAGGTTTCTTGGTGGTTCAACAGCACTAGAAACACAAGCTATATGTGGTGCAAGATTTCCACCAACACTTGAACTGGACGTAGACGAGAATGAGGTAGCATGATACAATTCCGGGTTTTGTGGGAACTATGATCGTTTTGCTTTTCTCTTCTCCTATATCTCCTTGTTTTCCAACTTCCGAATAAGCTCATTGATTGTCCAATACTGATATGCATCTTTTCTTTTTCTTTCAAGACATCAATGTGTTGATTCCAATATGGTGGTAGTGAATCGGCAAACTTGTCTACCAATTCTGACATCGGAATCTTGATATCATAGTTTGACAACTCGGTTAATAGATGACAGTATCTCAGAATAAGCTCCTTTAAAGTTTCATTCCCGACATAGCTAAATTTTTCAAACTCTTTATTTAGCTCTTCCACCCTCAATCTTCTTGTTTTCTCGTTACCATCATGTCTGTTTCTCAACATATCCCATAGATGTTTAGATGTCGTACACGATCCACACTGATGTAGTAGATCTGTAGTCAAAGCTTGAGATAGTTGTGAAAAAGCTTTCTTCTCTATTGCGAACTATTTCTTCTCATCTTCAGATAAACCTTCAAGTGGAATAGGTTCTCCTGAATTATTAAGGCATGGAGCAACATAACCTTTCGCAATCATCTGCCAAGCTTCAACTCATTCCATACCCATGCCCTCAAGATGAATCTTGAATTTCTTTTGCCATTGGTTGTACTCTACCATTTCCATCAACTTCGGAGGTCGATTTCCACTACCTGATGATAAATCATTTATTAGTGTGGAAATAGCATTAGTAGTATGAGAATGTATCGCTGCTGCTGCAACGCCCCAATAGTCATTCACTGATTGCTCTGGAGGTTGAGTAAGAGATTGTGGTATAGAACTACTCATGGCAAGGTAGTTAATCGGTTTAGATGACTGAGTTTTCGTCTTCTGAGATGCTACAGCCCATGGATTAATCGGAACGTGTTGTTGCTGTGTTGTTGTAGGCCTAGGTGTCATAGGAAATCCCCAAATGTTGTCCATGATGTTTGAAATGAAAACACTTAGAAAAATTTCCCAAAAACAATCTTAGTTCGACCTCTTAATAGCAAACGAGGGATCGAAGGTAGAAATCCCTTGGTTCGACCTTCTTAATCAGACTTGAATGAAGAAATTGAAACACACTAGACTATTTCGACCACAATAATCCTCCTTCGACCTCCCGGTTAGTCAAATGTACAATAGATGGTCGAATGAACAAACAACACACTTGAAAAGTTTTGTTTCGACCTAAACAGACTCAGATTCGACCTGAAATGACTTGGTTCGACCCAAAAACTCACACGTTCGACCCTATTCTCTCTGGTTCGACTCGACCCATTTGAAAACGGTTATTCTTCAAAAATCAGTTGTTTTGATTCAAATTTTTCAAAAGTTTATGGATTTTGATGATCTTTATCAGGTTTTTCTTCAGATTTTATGGAGACCAAGTTTAATGAATGAAAATTTTGATTTTATCCGTCAAATCTAGTCCAAACCAATCAATCTCCATTAACACTCAATATTCATGCAAAATAGAAAAATTTTGGACAATTTTTGGTCAAAATCTGTTCAAAATCTATCAATTTGTAGTTGTATGATCTAGATTGGCTCTAATACCACTTTGAAAATGACCGTTTTTAATGAAAATAACTATATGATCATACAAGTAGAACAATGCAGGTGCGGAAACCCTAGATTGTATACAAAATGATATAGATCGAATCATACGGAATCGATTACCTTTTCAATCATGATTTCATTAATAAACATGTTAAATTTGCTTTACAATTTGGTTTATAATGAAATAACACACACCTAGAACCTTCCTGAACTCTAGAGAGAAAAAACACAAAACACACTCGACCAAATGACAAAAGTTACAAACAAAATAAAACTTCAAGCTTATATACTACTGCACATTCGACCTCTCGACTAGGTCGAATGTGTTCCTTCGACCTAACACATAGCTCGAACAAGCATAAATGTCTTCATATCTATCTTCGACCATATTATCTTCATTCGACCTATATAGTATCTTCCTTCGACCCCACGTAAACAACCAAAACACTTATATTGACAATCCAAAGCAACTAGTCACAATCCGTGCATCTACAAATTCTATCACATTTACCACAATATTTATCATTAGAAGATGAGTTAGAAATTATCGGTTTTGGAGGTACTGCCATAGCCATCAAAGCAAAATGAGCTTCCTTTCAATTAAAGAATTTAGAGTAATCCACCTTCGTGAAGGCATCATCCACCATGTAAGGCTTCTTAGTCATCAGAAAGTCCGCTTCAGTAAGAAGTTGCTCAATATCATCATTAAGCGAATTCACACTAGCTTCAGAATCTGATTTGCTCTCAGAGTCAGAATAGACAAATTCTTGATCTTTAGAAACATCAGCAACAGAATCAATAATAGTCTCTGAAACTATTTCTTCACAAACCGGTTCCTCAACCTTCTCTAAAACAATTTATGGAACCACCTCTTCAACAATCTCTTCAATAACCACCTTTTCAGTAACCTTCTCTTTTTCCAAGTCCTCAACTATCACCAGCTCCTCACTCACCACCTCTTGAGCAAAACAAGCGACACTCCCACTAGTGACCTCTTCAACACCAAGTTGCATATTATTCCAATCAAACCCCTCATCCTGTTCGATTACCAAAGATTGGTTCTCATTTTGCTGTTGAGTGTTTGGTGTATTCACAGGTACAATGGTTCTATCACGGATATGTGTTGTTTGGTTGTGGATGTTTGTCTTTGTGCCGTATTTTGTGAGGTGTTTTGTCGGTTTTGGTAATTATGTTGGCTTTGATAGTTGTTGTTGTTATTCTGGCTTTGGAAGGTAACTTGGTTTTGTGATTGATAGTTTTGGTAGTTTGAGTTGAAAGGGTTTCTGCTACCTTGTTGTTTCGGTTGGGTACACTCTCGAGAAAAATGTCCTTTAGTTCCACAGTTAAAACAAGTCACTTTCACCTTTTTGAAACTATAAGTAGTGTTAGGCGAAGTCACAAGATCAGTTCTACCGGTATTCTCAATAAACTCTGTTGCACTTCTCATAACACTCGCAAATTTCCATTGAATGTCAATTAATTCCATCTCTTCCTTGTCCATCTGGGCATAATCCTCATTTGTCAGATTATTGTTGCCAATTTGACTTGCCACTAGTCCATTATAAGAAGCGACCATTGCTGGAACCAAAGCAATGTGTTGTTGCGCCACTTCTACCGTCACATTGTTCATGTTAGAAGTTTCCAACACGACCGGACTAAAACTTGATGAGGCTTGATTCATCACTGGTGAAACTTGTGGTTGTTATTGTGGCATACTCACCGATGATGTTCCATAGTAGCTGGAAGCTTGCAATGGAGGTTGAGGTTGAGTTGGTGTGTAAGATGGTCCAGATGACACACCATAGTAACTTGCTGCACTAATCGGTTCAACTTTTGATACAAAAGTTGTTTGCGATGCAACACTCACACCTCATGTTGGAATAAAAGTAGAAGATGAACTCGCATAATAAAGCTCAGGATTTTGTGGAAACTGTGCTCTTTTTTGCTTTCCTTCTTTCCTCTATCTCCTTGTTTTCCATCTTTTGAATAAATTCGTTTATCGTCCAATATTGAAATGAATCCTTCTCTCTCTCAAAACCACAACATGTTGTTCCCAATATTGTGGCAACGAATCAACAAACTTCTCAACAACCTCATATATTGGATACACAATCTCATAGTTTGACAAATCTGATAGCAAATTAAAGAATCTTGGAATAAGTTCTTTCAAAGTATCATTTCCTACATAGCTAAAGTTTTCTAACTCCTTCTTTTGCTCTTCAACTCGAATTCTCCTCGTTTTCTCATTCATATCATGCCTACTCTTTAAAGCATCCCAAAGCTGCTTTGAAGTAACACATGGTCCAAATTGATGTAACAGATCAGTAGTCAATGCCTGAGATAACGGTGAATAAGCTTTCTTCTCAGCTACATATTTCTTCTTCTCATCGTCCTTCAGGTCATCAAGTGCAATAGTGTGTCTATGATTTCAATTACCGGTGCAACATAACCCTTCATGATCATCTGCCACGCTTCCCCACCATCTAAACCCATAACTTCAAGATGAATCTTAAACCTTCTCTTCCATGAATGATACTCACTCATATCCAATATCTTTGGTGGACAGTTTCCATTTCCTGCAGATAAGTCATTAACCAGAGTAGTTATAGCATTGGTGCTCTGACTTTGAACTGCTGCAGCTCCCCAATAATCTGGCATTGGTTGTGGATGAGGTCTAACAGCTGGTTGTGTTGAACTCGACATGCCCCAGTAATTTGGTATATGTGGTGGTTACGTGTTTCCTCTCTCAACTGCAACGGCCCACGGATTCATAGGTGTTTGCTGTGGTTGAGTCATAGCAGGTCTCGGTGTCATAGGTAATCCCCAAATGTTGTCCATGATGTGCAAACTACCAACACTTAGAAAATCTGAAAATCACTGAAACTGGTTTGACCTTACGGATGATCGAAGGAACTAGAAACACTTTCGTTCGACCTTTTACAATGATTTTGAATGAGAACTAATAGTCTAGAACTTGATTCGACCAAACTGAAATTGATTCGACCTCTAGAGTGATTGATTCGACCTCTAAAACAACTTGGTTCGACCCCACATTAACCCGAATGAAAACCACACACTCGAATGAAGATCAAAACACTGATTCGATCCTCTAACACACTGATTTGACCCAAATATGATTGATTCGACCCCAAAAATTGACTCCTTCAACCTAAATCAAGTACTTTCGACCCGACCCATTATCAAAATCAATTTTTCTTCAAAAATTAACAAATTTGATCTGAATTTCTCAAAAGTTGTTGGATTTCAATGAAATTTAGTAGGTTTTGGATCGGATTGATAGGAGATCAAGTTTTGTGAAAGAATCTTTTATTTTAACCTTGAAAACTAGTCCGAATCAATCAATATCCATGTTCTTTGAAAGTTCATGCAAAACAGCAAAATGAAGAGATATTTTATTAACACTTGCTGGATTTACACAGAACTCGACTATAAGTGAAATACAACGTTTTGACTATAATCTTTTCTTCTAAGCTAAAACAGAATTCTCCACGTGGTTGTATGTGTAAAACAGAATGAATCCTCTTCCTTGAGAGGAGATGGGTATTTATAGGGTGAGAAGGTGTCATGTGATTGGCCCATTAAGAATGAAAGCTGTCTCGCACGGGTCCCACGTAGTTGATAACTGTTGGAGCTGGGCTGTTGTACTTCTGTGATTGGCCACATCTAATTTGCAGTAGTCCTTTGTGTCCTTTTATGTACCTCATACCTACAGGTGATTGTGGAGTAGGGAATGGCAGTCTCTGATTGGGTGAACGCCCCTTTCCTTTTCGGGTCACAGCTGGAACATACTAGGAAACATATGCATGACTCCAGAAGCTTTGCTTGGCACTCCTACTGACATGTATGAAGATGTGGGGTTGTGCGCACGTGCGGGTACGTATCTCTTCAAGTACCCCTAGTGTAGTGTTCTGTATACGTAGCATGCGGGAGTCTAGACTTAGAATGTCTTCGATCCTAAGGATTGATTTCCGAGGGGGGGGGGTTTGCTGGTGCTTGTTCTTTTCTTGTACGTCACATGTGCGGCAGAGGCTATTATTGTTTTGAAGTATGGGAAGAATGACTTCAAGAAGATACATATCTTTGACCCGATGTGGTTGATTAACTGCTCTCATGAGGACATTATCATGCTATACTACAATCCAATTTATTGTGAAGAGAATGATACTGAGCAGGCTGCTAAATACCAACGTGTGGTATTTTTATGTTTTGCATGGGATGTCAACGCGGGTTGCGATTATGATAAAAAGTTGGGGAAGTTTGTTCAAGTTCAAAAGACAGAAAAGAAGAAACCGAAGCAAATTCATGAACTAGTTATGACTAAAGAACAGAAGAAGTTATTGCACATCAAGTTGATGAACAAGAGATTGGATGAAGAAAGAAGGTTGAAGCAATTCAAGCAATAGTCGAGGGGGAGTTTGTAGATACACGAAGTGCGACTAATGCTATTGAATTGCGAATGCTATTTTGTTTTGTCACTAAAGGACGGTCGAAGGTGGAATAAGAACGGTCGAATGTAGATAAGAAGGTCGAAGGGAGAGCTCAAGAGGTCGAAGGAAGATTTTGTTTATGTATTGTGTTGATTCGCCCACTTAGTTTGGTCGAACCTGCACATTTGCCCATTCGATTGGTTGAATGTGCAGGTCTATATAAAGGCTGAATCAGTTTGTAACTTTAACTTTTGGTCATTTTGTTTTCCCTCTTTGAGTGTGTTCTCTCCCTAGGGTGTCTTTGAGTCTAATATTGTTACCTATCATTGTAAACAACATTTTGTAGTGATTATCATTATGTTTATCAATGAAATGAAAGCTTTGAATGAGATCTTTGTGTTTTGCTTATTATATTATCATTTCGTAATCGATTCAGGGATTCCACACCTGAATTGATAGACTTGTTTGATCATAGTCTTTGTTTGACAATACAAAGTGGTATCAGAGCCATTAGTATCAAACAACTACGAATTGATAGTATTAGTGTTGATTTGGACTCAATTTTGATCAAAACTTTTCTGTTTTCATTGAACATTTGAAATTGATGAATATTGATTGATATGAACTAGTTTTCATGGATAAAATCTAGAATTCTCTTTGTTAATCTTGTTCCAAATCTAATCCGATGCAAAACCTGCAAAAGATCATCAAATTTCATCAACATTTGAAAATTTTAGATCAAAATAACTGATTTTCAAAGAATAACCGTTTTTCAAAATGAAAGGATCGAACCTAGGGAGAAACGGACGAGAGTGTGGTTTTTAGGTTGAACCAGGACTTTTTAGGTCGAACGTGGAGTGTATTTCGGTCGAACCTAGAAATTTTTAGTTGATGGAAATGGCGGATTACAACCAATGGAAGACCAAGTTCAAGATTCATTTGAAGGGAATAGGAATGGAAGGCACTGAAGCCTGGCAAATGATTGCTAAGGGGTATGTAGCTCCGATTTTGGAGAACACTGGTGAGCCGATTCCATTAGAGAGTCTAGCTGAGGATGAGAAGAAAAAGTTTGCGGTGGAAAAGAAAGCGTTTTCACAACTATCCCAGGCCATTAACACTGATCTTTTACATTAGTTCGGGTCGTGCACTACTTCGAAGCAATTATGGGATATGTCAAGGAATCGTCACGATGGGAATGAGATAACAAGGAAGCTTAGAATGGAGGAGTTGAGAAAAGAGTTCGAGAATTTTAGCTATATGGGTAATGAGACACTGAAGGAGTTGATTTTGAGGTATGGCCGTTTGTTGACTGAACTTTCAAGTTATGAGATCAACATACCTATGTCTGAGCTGGTGGATAAGTTCGTTAATGCATTGCCACCATACTGGAATCAACACATTGAGTTCCTTAAGGAGAAAGATGCATACCAATATTGGACCATCAATGAGTTCATTCAGAAGCTTGAGAATAAAGAGATGGAGGAAAAGAGGAAAGCTAAAGGGAGTGCTATTTCCTCAGAATCCAGAGTTATATCTTGGTGGTACATCTTCATCTCTGACTAGTTCAAGTTCTAGTAGTTCTGTTGCTCCACACATAGCCTGTGTTTCAAGCATTGTTGAACCAACCAAAACCCCCATAAACTATCATGCTCAAACATCATCTTATACCCCACCATCATATCCTACTATTTACATCCCACCATTTTTACTTATGCAACAAGATGCATGCTATTCGGCTAGTTTGAACCAACCTCAACAACAACCCTACATTCCTCAAATGAACCCAAGTCAATCAAACCAAAGCCCAATAGTGCTGGAGACATCAAACTTGAACAATGTTACTGTTGAAGTTGCACAGCAACATGTAGCCTTGGTTTCTGCTATGGTCGCTTCGTATAATGGGTTTGTATCTAGTAAAATTGGTAACAACAACTTAACCAGTGAAGACTATGCTCAAATTGACAAGGAGGAGATGGAGCTCATTGACATACAGTGGGATTTGCTAGTGTTATGAGGCGAGCGATTGAGTTTATAGAGAAGACGGCTTCAACAAAGCCAAAGTCACATGTTTTAATTGTGGTGGAAAAGGTCACTTCAAATGAGAATGCACACAGCCAGCACAACAGGGAAATATAAATCCTTTCAACACTAATTACCAGAACCGTCAATCACACAATCAGGTATCTTATCAAAGCCAAAACAACTCCAACTTTCAACCACAAAATAATTACCAAAACGACAAAATGCTTCACGAAACAACTCTGTTAGACAAACCACTACACAAAACCAGAACCAAAACCAAACACCACACAATCCAACCAGAACAATCATTCCAAATTCTACACAAAATAGCCAAACCCAACCAGATAACCAGAACCAGGCTTTGGTAATCCAGAAAGATGAAGGATTTGATTGGATTGGTATGCAACTTGGTGTTGAGGAAATCACTACTGGTAATGTGGCGTGTGTTGCCCAGAAGATAGATTTGGAAGAACCAGTGTTAGTTGAAGATGATTTGGAGACTGAGAAGATACCTGAGGTGAAGATTGAGGAGTTGGTTGAAGAAACTGATGTTTGTGTTAAAGAGAAGTCAGGATTTGTTCTTGACTCTGTCACTGATGTTCCTGAATAGTGTGATTCAGTTTATTCTAATTCGGAGAGCGAGTCTGATTCTGAAGCTAGTGTTAACTCACTAGATGATGAAATTGAACAACTTCTAGCAGAAGCTGATTTTCTTATGACCCGCAAATCGTGCATAGTGGATGATGCTTTTACCAGGATTGACTATTCTAAATTCTTTGCTGGAAAGGAAGCACACTTTGCTTTGATGGCGATGACAGAGCCTCCGAAACAGGTAAGTTCTGAATTTATTTTAGACATGAATAGTGAAAAGTATTGTGGTGCATGTGATAGATTGACAGAGGATAATAAGCAACTCAGGGTTCAGCTTGAGAGTGCTAAGATCAATTGTCAATCGTATCAAAAAGAAGCAAGTGAATTCAATAAGGTGCTTGATGGTTATAAGAAAGACATTTCTGAGCTTATGAAAACATTATCTTTAAAACAATGGCCATTAACAATTACATTAATGAATTGGAAGAAACAAAACTTGAAATGGCAACCATCAAGTGCTTTGCTGAGAAAGTCAACAAGAAGCTTGAAAGCTACAAACATATTGCATATGTTGTTGACCATACAATTGAGGAACCTTCAAAACCTAGCAGTGCAAACTACAAGGCCATCCCATCTCCAGTGTTGTTTGAAAATCATACTTTGCATTCAATAACACCAGAGAGTTCAGTTAAGTCTGACTCTACATCGGATGATGAGTCTAACAATTCTAGTGTGGGAGATCCTAATTCCGATGTTAGACCTATTTTGGGACTGAATAATGAGGGTGTGATAGCTGTAACTAGGGGTGTCAATCGTGTCGGGTTGATGGGTTGGCGGGTTCACGGGTTGCGGGTTGGCGGGTTGATGGGTTGAAATGTGCAACCCGAACCCGACCCATATTATTATTCGAGTCAAATATTTCAACCCTAATCCGACCCACATAAAATCCGGGTCAACCCGAAGAAGACCCGTTTAACCCATATTTTTAAACGAGTCATACACGTTCATTAGTTATAACTGGGTTATCAATAAAATGTTTAATGGTGAGTATATAAGTGTGACAAATAAATAATCTGGTGTGCCAAAAATAACACAATTATAACTAACCATGTAAATAGAAATGAAAAAAAAGAAAAAGAAAAATATAATAGATTTTATTCTAAATAATTAAATGGGTTAACGGGTCAACCCATTTTATATATGCGTCAACCCGAACCCGACCCATTTTTAATACGGGTCAATCCAAACCCCACCCATTTTTTAAACGGGTCGTGTTACTTGACCCAAATATGTTTTTTTTCGTGTCGGGTTTGGGTCGGTTTTCGGGTCGTGTCAATAATTGCCGCCCCTAGCTGTAACTGATGATTCTAACTCCGAGGATGATAAATCTGAGAAAGTGAGTGATATTCCTATTGAAAATCATATTATTATTAATGAACCAGTGTCACCTTCTCAGATCATCCATCCAATGGCTAATGCTCGTCGAGTGAATAAGTCAGTTAAGCAGGTTCAAAAGAATGAACAAAGTGACAAACCCGTCAAAGTGTTTTATCGGATGGAAGAATCTGATAAAATAATTTCTGACAAGGAATATCCAATTAAGTTTGCCAATTACTCCAAAATTGAGAAAATTTGGGAGGAGAGTACCATTTGGTTCCCAAAACATGAGTGAACAAATGATGTACCTCCAGAGATTCTGAAGAAAATTTATTTGGATGTTCCAAAAGAACCAAAGGTTCATGTCGCAGAGTATATTAAGCCTAAGGAGAAGGCGAATAGTTTTCTTGAGCCGACTTACTCAAAGGAACCAGCTCCTGAGAGTCTTGGAAGAAAGTGTGTGGATGATCAATATCCTATAACTACTTATGCAAAGTCGGATGCCAAGAAAAACTTTGAGGAATACCATGCGTGTTTTAAGTGCGGGGAGAGAGGGCATTTGCTTGCTCACTGCCCGTACGTTAGGCACAAGTGGCACGAGGTTGAAGTGAAGCAAAAATATCAAAGTCCAGTCGATAATCATTGTTATCCACAGCGACGCTTTGTTCCTCAACCAACACCTTTTTACAATCAAAACCATTATTATCAAAAGAGGGATAATCGTCAGATGACATATGTTCGTCGTAACCGGATCGCAATGGAAAAGCCTTTTAAGAAACCAGTGGTGAACACAACTGTTGAGAAGCAAAAGGTACCATTAAAACCTGCAGTAAAATCAATAGTTGGACCTGTCTTTGTTAAATCAGAGAAGGTAACCAAGATAGTTTCCTTCAAGAATGAAGTAAAGAAATCGACTGAGACCCCAGATCTTTAAAGGTTCGGAAAAATTTTGGTCACCAATGGGATCTCAAGGTGCTTCGACTTCAAAAGTGAATGAGAAATCTGAGAATGAAAAGGATTTAATTGATCAGAAAAAGACCAATTTAAATTCAACTGTTTGTGATAAAGATTCTTTGAAACAAAATGTTCAAAGACCCAAGACCAAGCAGGCTTGGGTCCCCCGAAAAATCTAATCTTTTTACTTGATATGTGCAGGGAGCTTCAACTGGCCTTGTGAGCAGTCTTTGGATTGTTGACAGTGGAGCTTCTGGTCACATGACAGGGGATTTATCGCTGCTGTTCAACATAAGAAATATCAATGGCGGATACGTAGCACTTGCTGGGAACAAAGGAGGATACATTACTATGGAGGGTAGTTTTAGTAATGGTATAGTGAGTTTTGAAAAGATATCGTACGTGAAGCAAATAGACTATAATCTGCTCAGTGTCAGTCAAATCTGTGACAAACAGTTCTCTGTATTCTTTGACGACAAATCTTGCTACATTCTCAAGCCAGGTTTCGTACTTCCAAAAGAGTGGGTGATGCTGAAAGCACCAAGAGTGAACAATCTATACATTCTTGACATGTCAAAGGCCATGACAACCCAGGGCCAAGTAACGGGTTTCCTCTCCAAGGCTACTGAAAAAGAATCTATCATGTGGCATAGGAGGATGGGACACATTCACCTAGGAAAAATGAACTATCTGGTGAAGAATGAACTTGTCGATGGCGTAAATGTTAAACATTTCCATTTGAACGACAAGTGTGTGAGTTGCAAGAAAGGAAAGTAGCACAAGCAATCCCACAAACCAAAGAAAGTGAATTTAGTTGAATTACCACTTGAGCGTTTGCACATGGACCTATTCAGACCGGTCAGGCGTAAAAGTTATGCTGGTGAATTGTACTGTCTTGTTGTAACACCCCAACCGATGGCGGAAACATCAGGGTGCCACGTATTGATGATTGTTTTCAGTAGCACATGGTATAATATAAATTTTAAATAATTTATTCAAACATAATATCCAAAATGTGAAATAATGTCTAAGGATTCAAATACATAACATCAAATAATAACTTCAAAACTTCAAATAAACTTCAAGATAAATCCTCATGCTATCTCAAGCCTCAGCTTCATTGTTACCTGAAACATGTTAATTTTGAAAGTATTTTGGGTCAACATAAGTTGGTGAGAATTACATAGGTTTTTGATGATAAAATGAATAAAATGTTATGCAATTCATGTGTCATGTTAATCTAGCCCATATGTGAGAAACATATTAGAAATAAATCGAGTGCATAATCAACCCTGCTGACTGTTATAAAATAATACATACCATACACTTATGGTCCCAATGAATAATGTTATGCGATAACAAACACCCACGTAACCTTTGTAGGAGGCACGTATCCGGGTGGGATTGTCAGTCCAATAGATCTATCAATGTATACCGTCGGCTGATCAATGTTAATGATTATGCTAGAATGGTGCTTACTCTAATCATGTTCAAGACAATATGCAACATAGAAAACACATAAACACATTGATGATTGAATTGCAATGAAAAGTGTTATAACATGTTTCACCCCAAAAGTGGTGATAAAAGGGGCTATGTAAACTCACCTTAGCAAATGTTAGTTCGTTGAAAAGATATGATAATTGTGTTGCCCAAAGTGATTCCAAATATTACCCTATAATGAGGTAATATATATAATAAGTCTAAGTCTATATAAACTAATATGTGCATTCTAGGGTTTCGATTTGGGGATAATCAATTGTTAAATTTAATTTAAAAATGTTAATTAAATAAAGAAAATTGGATAATTAAAGAAAAATAGTCTTTTTATAAAGTTTCAATTTTGAGTGTGCACATTAAAGTGTTTGAAGCAATAAAATAATTTTTATAAAATTATTTCATTAAAAATAGATTTTTAAATCTATTTATTTATAAATAGTCAATTATTAACTTTAATATTCAAAAATACTAAAATTAAAGAAATCTTATTTTAAAAATCATAATTCTGATCTAAATGATTAAAAATAATTTGTATAAAATTTTGGTGCAAAAATGATGAAAATTGGATTTATTATGAATTAAATATGATTAAATCTTACAAAAATTGATTAAAAATAATAAATAAATGATTTTACTGAATTAAAAATTATTTCAGTAAAGTTTAACTTTATAAAAAGTTAGGATAATTTTTGGAGAATTTAAATAAATTGTTTTGATATAATAATGGATTTTTATAATTATAATAGTATAAAAATGATTTAATTATTATAAATATTAAATAAAAGAATTTCTGAAAAATAAAAATTGTAAATAACACTTTTATATCAGATTAAGTAATTATAATTTTTTTAGAGTTTATAAAATAGTTTAGGTATTTTAAAAAGAATTTAAAAGATTAAAGGATTAATATATATATATATATATATATAATTAGTGTTTGTTTAATAAAAAGAAAAGAAAAGAAAGGACAAAAAGCCGGTCAGAGCCGGACTCGAACCCGGATGACCTCGGTACAAGACCAGAGTCACAACCACTTGGCCTAGGCCGGTGGTTGTGATGGATCTGGATTCATAATTATTAAATACACGGAGCAACAAAGCCTTATCCCCAAATTCGTAAACGAAGAACCCTAGATAAATCAATTGATTGATTCAGGCAACTATAGCCCGATTAATGTTAGGGCTATAGTTGCTTGAATGCCGATGACTAAACCCCACCAATAAAATTAGACTCACAGTGCTTGATAAACGATAATCGTCGGGTCAAGGAGAAAAGTCAACCACGAGCAGAAACCCAATGATCAGTGTATAATAGAGAGAATTGAGGATGAAGAGAGTGGTATGAGCGAGTTGACAAGGTACGCAGAGCCTCAATTTATACTAATGGATTAGGGTTAGGGTTAATTGGGTAGTTGACTTTCCTTATAATATTACGCGGCCAATTAGATTATTAGGGCAACAATTGCCGTGTAATCGTTGTGTAATGATGTTGGATTGGGCCGGTAATAGCACGAAGTTACCAAATATAGCACGATTACGCGTTAAAACTATGGATTGTTCACCAAGGAATACCACAGTTGACTTTTCCTAGTCAACTGTGGGGGTTTTGATATGTGCTTAAGTATAATTCGCGTCCGGGTTATAACAAAACAGACACTCAGCCCAGTTGGTTTGTGCATTGATGTGTTAGGTTGAACCGGCCTTTGGCGCGGGTTCGAACCCCGGCCAAGGCAGGTTTTTATTTTTTGATATAATCATATATTCACACATATATATAATATTAAATATAATATTAGGGTTCCATAATAGCGACAAAAATAATAAATGCGAAGGTAAATATGAAACTTGACGTTTTTATTAATGTCGGTGCGTAACGTACAAGTATTAAATGCGTAATGTTACAGTCTCCCCTACTTTTAGGAACTTCGTCCCGAAGTTGGAGTTGGAGAGTCTGGTGGAAAAAGATGCGGATACTTCGACTTCATCTGGTCTTTACGCTCCCAAGTGAACTCTGGGCCTCGTTTAGATTCCCAACGAACCTTAACGATCGGAATACGACTGCGCTTGAGTTTCTTGACTCCAGTGTCAACAATCTCGACGGGTTTCTCGATAATGTGCATGCTTTCATCGATTTGCACATCCTCAAGAGGAACATGAAGGTTCTCATCTGCTAAGCATTTCTTGAGATTCGAAACATGGAAGGTCGGGTGAACATTGCTTAGCTCAGGTGGAAGTTCAAGTCTGTAAGCCACTTTCCCAACTTTGTCAAGAATTTTGAAGGGGCCTACGTATCGAGGAGCTAGTTTTCCCTTTCTACCGAAACGAATAACTCCTTTCCAAGGGGATACCTTAAGTAGCACAAGGTCCCCAACCTGAAATTCCAAGGGTTTACGACGTTTATCAGCATAACTCTTTTGGCGACTTCGAGCCTTGAGAAGATTATCCTGAATAAGCTGGATTTTGTCTGTGGTTTCCTGGATTAGTTCGGGTCCAGTAATACGAGCTTCACCAACCTCGGTCCAACAGACAGGAGAACGACATTTCCGACCATAGAGTGCCTCAAAAGGAGCCATGTTAATGCTGGCGTGATAACTGTTGTTGTATGAAAACTCAACCAAAGGAAGATGAGAATCCCATGCGCCACCAAAATCGATGACACACGCCCTGAGCATGTCCTCAAGTGTTTGGATGGTTCGTTCAGTCTGACCATCCGTTTGAGGGTGATAAGCAGTGCTCAGGTTCAACTTAGTACCCAAAGCTTTTTGTAGAGATTCCCAAAAGTGAGAGGTGAAACGACCATCGCGATCAGAAATAATGTCCAAAGGTATACCGTGACGACATACGATTTCACTTACGTACATCTGTGCCAACCTTTCCACAGAATACTTCTCACGAATAGGTAGGAAGTGAGCGGACTTGGTCAAACGATCGACGATTACCCAAATACTGTCAAAACCTTTGGGTGTGCGAGGGAGTTTGGTGATGAAATCCATAGCTATGCTCTCCCATTTCCAGACAGGAATCTCTGGTTGTTCAAGCATACCAGATGGTCGTTGATGTTCAGCCTTAACCTTGGAACAAGTGAGGCATTTTGCAACGAAAAGAGCAATGTCTTTCTTCATACCAGGCCACCAATAAGAATAACGAAGATCTTGGTACATCTTGTCAGCTCCAGGATGAATAGAATAACGAGACTTATGAGCCTCGTTCATGAGAAAAGTACGAAGATCATCACGGTCGGGAATCCACAGTCGATTAAGAAAATAAAGGAGACCATCGGGTTTGGTTTCAAGTTGAGTCTCAGCACCACAAGACATTTCATCGTACATGTTACCTTGGGTGACTGAGGTGTGTTGAGCCTGGAGAATACGATCTTGGAGATCGGTACGAACTCTCGCACATTGGAGTTTGACACGCTCTTTACGACTAAGTGCGTCAGCCACAACATTCGCCTTGCCAGGATGGTAGCGAATTTCGCAATCATAGTCGTTAAGTAGTTCAACCCAACGTCGTTGCCTCATGTTAAGATTCTTTTGGTCGAAGACATGTTGGAGACTTTTGTGGTACGTGAACACCACACATTTGGTCCCATAGAGATAATGTCTCCAAATCTTGAGTGCAAAGACAACAGCGCCCAATTCAAGATCATGGGTGGTATAATTTTTCTCGTGAATCTTGATTTGTCGAGACGCATAAGCAATAACCTTTCCTCGTTGCATGAGAACACAACCGAGACCTTGGTTCGATGCATCACAGTAGACCACGAAGTCATCATTACCATCAGGTAGAGATAAGACAGGAGCTTCACAAAGTTTCAGCTTAAGAGTTTCAAATGCTTCCTCTTGCTTCGGTCCCCACTCATAGGGTTTACCCTTGTGAGTTAAGGTAGTGAGAGGAACAGCGATCTTGGAGAAATTGGCGATGAATCGACGATAATAACCAGCCAACCCAAGAAAAGAACGGACTTCCGTTGGAGTGGTAGGAACACTCCAATCCTTCACAGCTTCGATCTTTGCAGGATCAACATGAATTCCGTTCATATCAATGACATGTCCCAAAAATTGAACTTCCTTAAGCCAAAATTCACATTTGGAGAACTTGGCGTACAGTTGTTCTTTCTTTAGGAGACTCAAGATAGAGTGAAGATGTTGCTCGTGATCGGATTTTGATTTAGAGTAAATCAAAATATCATCGATGAAAACGATCACGAATTTGTCGAGATAGGGTCTACAAACCCGATTCATCAGATCCATAAATACTGCGGGAGCATTGGTCAAACCGAAAGGCATAACCATGAATTCATAGTGACCGTAGCGAGTGCGAAAAGCTGTCTTGGGAATATCTTCATCGTGGACTCTAAGCTGATGATAACCAGAACGAAGATCAATCTTCGAGAAGTGGGTTGCTCCTTGAAGTTGATCGAAGAGATCGTCAATCCTAGGAAGTGGATAACGATTCTTGATGGTGAGTTTGTTGAGTTCACGGTAGTCAATACACATCCGAAGAGAACCATCCTTCTTTTTAACAAATAAGACAGGGGCTCCCCATGGAGAAGAACTAGGGCGAATGAACCCTTTATCAGAAAGTTCCTGTAATTGACTAGCAAGTTCTTGCATCTCAGAGGGTGCAAGACGATAAGGAGCTTTAGCAATAGGATTAGCACCAGGAACAAGATCAATACGAAACTCCACTTGTCGAGCAGGAGGCAAACCAGGTAAATCCTCTGGAAAGACTTCAGGATAGTCTCGGATAATAGGAATGTCTTGGATACTCTTGCCTTTGTCCTTCTTCTCTATCACGTTAGCTAAGAAGGCTGTATACCCCTTTCGTAAGTACTTTTGGGCAGTAGTACAAGACATAAGCTTAAGCTCACCACAGGGTTTCTCACCATAGATCTTCAAAATCTCACCAGATTCGAGAGGAATGCGTATGACTTTCTCGAAGCACAGAATTTCGGCACGATGAGTTGACAACCAGTCCATGCCTACTATAATATCAAAACTACCAAGATGCATGGGAATAAGATCGATAGGGAAGGTATGATCATTGAGATTCAACAAGCAGTTACGAATAATAGAACCGATCGAAATAGACTTCCCGTTAGCTACCTCTACCACAAAAGGGTCTTCTAGATTAGTATGGGGTAAGTTAAGTAAAGGTTCAAACTTTAGTGACACGAATGACTTATCAGCTCCTGAATCAAATAATATGGATGCATAGTGATTATTAATGAGAAACGTACCATTCACCACTTCGTTGTTGTCACGGGCTTGATTAGCGTTGAGATTGTAGGCGCGACCTCGAGCACCTTGGTTCTGATTGCGGTTCTGGTTTTGGTTTTGGTTCTGGTTCTGATTTTGGTTTTGGTTACGGTTACGGTTAGGACAGTTGTTGATGTAGTGATTAGGGTTACCACACTCGTAGCATTGACCACGAGTAGGCCTGTTGTTTTGTTGGTTTTGGTTGGGAGCTGGGTTGTTGTTGTCTTGGGCAGCAGGAGATCGACAGACGTTCACCAGGTGACCATATCTTTGACACTTAGTACAAAATCGACATGGCACCTGTGTGGGATGGTGATACTTGCAAGTGTTGCACAAAGGGTGAGGTCCGGTGTATGGTTTCTTGGCTGGGTTTTGGGCAGCAGGTGGAGTAGCAGCAACCATATAGTTTCTAGCCTTGCGCTTCTTGTTGCTTGAGGTCTCAGGCTTGACTTCAATTGCAGGCTGTGGAGTATCTTTGGCAACAGTCTTTTTAGAGCCCTTGCGAACCAGAGTACCATTCTTCACATGATTATCAGTAAGAGTGGCCGCTAGACGTTTGGCCTCTTCCAGAGTTGCAGGATTTCTACCCCAGACAGTGTCCTGGATTTGCATGGGCAGACCACCGATGTACTTCTCGATGGCTACCGGCAGAGGAGTAACCTTGTGTGGCAACAGTAAGCTAAGCTCATGAAAGCGGGTGTTGTAGGCGAGGTTTTCCCCACTATCTTGAGCCAAGGTGTGGAACTCATCCTCAAGCTTTTTAACTTCATTTCGAGGACAGAACTCTTCCTTCATGATCTCTTTGACCTGGTCCCAAGTCATAGCAAGAGCAACCTCGGCCCCACGAGTACGCTTTTCTTCATTCCACCATGTGAGTGCTCGTTTATGGAGAACACTCATGGCGTAACGAACCTTGAAATTGTTGGGGCACTCACTGTTGATGAAGGTATTTTCAATACCCTCAAACCATTGGAGAAGTCCAGTAGCTCCTTCTTCACCGCTGAACTTTGGAGGGTTACAAGAGTTGAAGTGCTTGAGGGTGCAAGCTTGGGGTCCATTGCCATTACCATTGCCATTGCCATTCCCGTTCCCGTTGTTGTGACCATTCCCATTCAATTGGATGACCTGAGCAAGCAAGTTGGGAACCAGAGTTGCGATTTGCTGCGCCATTTGTTGAGAAATGATCGCAGCCAGTTGAGCATCGACCCCATTGTTGTTGTGGTTAGGAGCTTGGTCATGGTTGTGGTTAGGGTTATCACCACCTTCTCCGGGGTTCTCACCAGTGTTGTTGCGAGTGCTGCGACGAGGAGGCATGATCTGTAATAGACACAATGAAATGAATGAGAGTTCATATAAGGAATGTAATCATTTATTCATTAATTAAAACGAATAAACGAAAACGTTGACTTATCAAAGATTCTAAATTCTAATAACATATGAAGACATGCTTTAGCCTATAAGTGAACACTCATCCCGAGAATTCCCAGGTAGGCATCCGGGTCCCTCGTCTGATTGGGATATATGCGCAATGCCAGCCTAGACAGAAGACTCAGAATACAGGCGTTCACCCTTCCAGATTGCACGTGTTCGTTATTAAAATCTAGAACTTCGACGAGATCTCAAGGGGGTTCAGGTTAGACCTGAGGATTTTGTCCTATAAATCTAATGGTGGATCAGGATTGCAGCAGACAATTAAGAGTAGTCACATGTAGGTTTAAGGCATAGGATAAGGATAGGATTAGGGAAGCAATTAGGGTTACAAGTAGGAGAAGCAAGTACTGTTTTAGTCCCTAAGGTTATAGTCTAGATTATTTCTAATAACCTAATTCCCTATAACCAAGGCTCTGATACCAATCTGTAACACCCCAACCGATGGCGGAAACATCGGGGTGCCACGTATTGATGATTGTTTTCAGTAGCACATGGTATAATATAAATTTTAAATAATTTATTCAAACATAATATCCAAAATGTGAAATAATGTCTAAGGATTCAAATACATAACATCAAATAATAACTTCAAAACTTCAAATAAACTTCAAGATAAATCCTCATGCTATCTCAAGCCTCAGCTTCATTGTTACCTGAAACATGTTAATTTTGAAAGTATTTTGGGTCAACATAAGTTGGTGAGAATTACATAGGTTTTTGATGATAAAATGAATAAAATGTTATGCAATTCATGTGTCATGTTAATCTAGCCCATATGTGAGAAACATATTAGAAATAAATCGAGTGCATAATCAACCCTGCTGACTGTTATAAAATAATACATACCATACACTTATGGTCCCAATGAATAATGTTATGCGATAACAAACACCCACGTAACCTTTGTAGGAGGCACGTATCCGGGTGGGATTGTCAGTCCAATAGATCTATCAATGTATACCGTCGGCTGATCAATGTTAATGATTATGCTAGAATGGTGCTTACTCTAATCATGTTCAAGACAATATGCAACATAGAAAACACATAAACACATTGATGATTGAATTGCAATGAAAAGTGTTATAACATGTTTCACCCCAAAAGTGGTGATAAAAGGGGCTATGTAAACTCACCTTAGCAAATGTTAGTTCGTTGAAAAGATATGATAATTGTGTTGCCCAAAGTGATTCCAAATATTACCCTATAATGAGGTAATATATATAATAAGTCTAAGTCTATATAAACTAATATGTGCATTCTAGGGTTTCGATTTGGGGATAATCAATTGTTAAATTTAATTTAAAAATGTTAATTAAATAAAGAAAATTGGATAATTAAAGAAAAATAGTCTTTTTATAAAGTTTCAATTTTGAGTGTGCACATTAAAGTGTTTGAAGCAATAGAATAATTTTTATAAAATTATTTCATTAAAAATAGATTTTTAAATCTATTTATTTATAAATAGTCAATTATTAACTTTAATATTCAAAAATACTAAAATTAAAGAAATCTTATTTTAAAAATCATAATTCTGATCTAAATGATTAAAAATAATTTGTATAAAATTTTGGTGCAAAAATGATGAAAATTGGATTTATTATGAATTAAATATGATTAAATCTTACAAAAATTGATTAAAAATAATAAATAAATGATTTTACTGAATTAAAAATTATTTCAGTAAAGTTTAACTTTATAAAAAGTTAGGATAATTTTTGGAGAATTTAAATAAATTGTTTTGATATAATAATGGATTTTTATAATTATAATAGTATAAAAATGATTTAATTATTATAAATATTAAATAAAAGAATTTCTGAAAAATAAAAATTGTAAATAACACTTTTATATCAGATTAAGTAATTATAATTTTTTTAGAGTTTATAAAATAGTTTAGGTATTTTAAAAAGAATTTAAAAGATTAAAGGATTAATATATATATATATATAATTAGTGTTTGTTTAATAAAAAGAAAAGAAAAGAAAGGACAAAAAGCCGGTCAGAGCCGGACTCGAACCCGGATGACCTCGGTACAAGACCAGAGTCACAACCACTTGGCCTAGGCCGGTGGTTGTGATGGATCTGGATTCATAATTATTAAATACACGGAGCAACAAAGCCTTATCCCCAAATTCGTAAACGAAGAACCCTAGATAAATCAATTGATTGATTCAGGCAACTATAGCCCGATTAATGTTAGGGCTATAGTTGCTTGAATGCCGATGACTAAACCCCACCAATAAAATTAGACTCACAGTGCTTGATAAACGATAATCGTCGGGTCAAGGAGAAAAGTCAACCACGAGCAGAAACCCAATGATCAGTGTATAATAGAGAGAATTGAGGATGAAGAGAGTGGTATGAGCGAGTTGACAAGGTACGCAGAGCCTCAATTTATACTAATGGATTAGGGTTAGGGTTAATTGGGTAGTTGACTTTCCTTATAATATTACGCGGCCAATTAGATTATTAGGGCAACAATTGCCGTGTAATCGTTGTGTAATGATGTTGGATTGGGCCGGTAATAGCACGAAGTTACCAAATATAGCACGATTACGCGTTAAAACTATGGATTGTTCACCAAGGAATACCACAGTTGACTTTTCCTAGTCAACTGTGGGGGTTTTGATATGTGCTTAAGTATAATTCGCGTCCGGGTTATAACAAAACAGACACTCAGCCCAGTTGGTTTGTGCATTGATGTGTTAGGTTGAACCGGCCTTTGGCGCGGGTTCGAACCCCGGCCAAGGCAGGTTTTTATTTTTTGATATAATCATATATTCACACATATATATAATATTAAATATAATATTAGGGTTCCATAATAGCGACAAAAATAATAAATGCGAAGGTAAATATGAAACTTGACGTTTTTATTAATGTCGGTGCGTAACGTACAAGTATTAAATGCGTAATGTTACACTTGTGGTTACCGACGACTATTCCAGATTCTCGTGGGTTATGTGCTTGCATCATAAGAGCGACACGTTTAATAATCTAAAGGTTCTGTTCACTCGATTAGAAAATGTCTTTGGTCTGAAGATCAAGAGAATTAGAAGTGATAATGGGACGGAGTTCAAGAACGCACAGATTGATGCTCTTTGTGAAGACAAAGGAATTCATCATGAATATAGTGTTCCGTATACCCCTAAACAAAACGGTGTCGCAGAATGTAAAAACATGACTCTAATTGAAGCGGCTAGAACAATGCTTGCGGATTCCAATCTTCCAGTAATGTTCTGGAATGAAGCCATTTACGCAGCTTGTTATACTATGAATCATGTGTTAACAGTGAAGAAGTTTGGTAAAACTTCTTATGAGCTGTTGAACAGACGAAAGCCGAACTTACAGTATCTAGAACCATTTGGAGCACTGTGTACAATGCTTAATCCATCTGAGAAGTTTGCACCGAAAGCTGAAGAAGGATTCTTTGTTGGATATGCAACCCCGCTCAAACGGGTATTCAACAAATGAACTTGTCAGGTAGAGGAGTAGGCTAACGTTGAAGTTCAGCGGTATACTCAGAATGTACAGGGTAGCAGTCTAGATTGGATGTTTGATTACAAAGATTTCTTTGAATCATTCAATCTAGATAGCTTGCTTGAAGAGGCTGTATTAAGATTATACTATGAGTGTGAAAACGCGTTGACATCACCGTTGGTGCGTCCGATCACCGTAACCCCCCAAACAGTTTCTAATGATGCCAATGCTCCTACAGCTGAAGAAGAAGTGTTCCTGGAAGCTTCCACAACTCTCAATTCATCAGAATCGGAAGATGATGATGATGTCATAAGTGAATTTGTTCCAGATATTGCTACAGAGACACCTCCAGTGAACCCAAATCCAAATGGTGCTTCATCATCCAACTTGGGTAATGAACTGGATTCGATAGAGAATTTGACTACTCAAATGGGAGTGCAAGTACCCAATTATCCGGAATCTCGGATACATCGTATTCACTCGCTCGAGCAAGTTATTGGTGATCCTGGTAGCAGTGTTATGACGAGAGGACAACTGAGGAATGCTAACTCACAAGAAAATCTTGGTGCTCTAGCCTTATATGCTAAACGTAAAAAATCAGGTTGTCAGAATGACTGGTCTTTTGCTTGTTATGTTTCGTAGGTTGAGCCGCGGACGTACAAGGATGCTCTTTTGGATGACGCTTGGGTAGAGATAATGCAAGAGGAGTTATTGCAATTTCAGAAACTGGGAGTGTGGACACTGACAGATTTACCTCCAGGTAGGAAAAAGATTGAAACAAAATGGGTGTTTAAGTGTAAGAAGGATGACAGAGGAGTGATTGTTAGAAACAAAGCTCGATTGGTCGTACAAGGCTTTCATCAAGTGGAAGGAATCGATTATAACGAGATTTATGCACCAGTTGCACGCTTAGAAGCTATCCGCATGTTTCTAGAGTTTGCATCTTACAAGAAATTTAAGGTGTATCAAATGGACGTTAAAAGCGCGTTTCTTTATGGTGTGGTCAAGGAAGAAGTTTACGTAGGTCAACCACCAGGCTTTGAGGATCCTATCCACCGGGATAAGGTTTACGTTCTTAACAAAGCTCTCTATGGGTTGCACCAGGCTCCACGACAATGGTATGAGCAGCTGAGCACGTATCTTCTATCCAAAGGATTCAAACGAGGTTTGGTAGATTGCACACTGCTCACAAAACGAATAGGAGATGACTTGCTTCTAGTGTAGATTTATGTTGATGACATTATTTTTGGTTCTACTAATGAACTTTTATATAGAGAATTCAAAAAAGTTATGTAGAAAAAGTTCGAAATGAGTGCGATGGGAGAGATGCAGTTTTTCCTAGGCTTGCAGGTGGACCAAAGTCCAATGGGGATCTTTATTCACCAAACCAAACACGTTTCTGAAGTCTTGAGCCGATTCCAGATGGATGATTCGAAGCCGATGGATACCCCGATACAACCTAATCACGGGATTGGTGTTGACGCTAAGGGGAAATTGACTGATCCTTTTACATACAGCGCAATCGTCGGATCTCTGATGTACCTCACGACATCTAGACCAGACATAATTTTCGCCACATGTCTTTGTGCACGTTATCAATCGAAGCCGAAACAAAGTCATTTAGCAGCTGTCAAACGTATCCTTAGATATCTGAAGGGTTGTCCGTCGAGAGGACTATGGTACCCTAATGATGATAATTTTGACCTAATTGCTTTTAGTGATGCAGATTGGGGAGGCTGTGACAAAGACAACAAATCCACTATGGCTGGATGTCAGTTTATGGGGAGCAGGCTCGTGACCTGGCAATGCAAGAAACAAACTGCAGTCGCCTTATCAACATGTGAAGCAGAATATGTCTCAGCTTCAAGCTGCTGCTCTCAAGTTCTGTGGATACAACAACAGATGGGGGACTATGGTTTGTAATTTCTTAAAACACCTATTTACTGTGATAATGAGGCCGCCATTGCATTAACAAAAGATTTAGTCAATCACTCTAAAGGTAAGCACATCCGGATAAAATAAGGCGTGTGTTTGAGTCTGTGTGATGTGTTGATAGGCTTCGTAGACCTATTACTGTGTGCCTGATACATACATATCAAATGAATTGTTATGTGGATGAACTCCTCATGGGCATATGGTCTTAGTACCGTAATTTCGTTTGATAGGGTATTTATACAAAATTCGAAGGTTTCGGGTCGTTATGTTATTAGATATCTGGGGATAGCCTATCTGATCTTCCGTCGTAAGTCATTACGGACCTAGATCAGACAGGGTATCTTAATAAAAGAGCTTTAAAGCCAAATCCTAAAGTTACCGAATTGAGGAACTTTAATGTATGAAGATAATCATAGATTATCTAATGCATCGTATCCAATCATTAATGCAAATCATGATTGATATCATCCCTCAACCTGGTAGAGTGCAAAAGTTACTTTGTAGCATTGAGTTGCTGACCTGTACACCTCTGTGCCTCATACTTTGTAAATTACAGATGACGAAAGCATAATCACGCGTTACAATGAGTCTTTGTGCATTTATTCCTTGATACGGGAGTATGTCGTGTGTGTGGGAACCACAGAAAATTGAGTTTATACTATAAATAATAGTATCAGTCTAAAGCACTGCACAACAGTCTGCATGTGAGCTTATGTGGACAACAATATCAGCAGTTGCCGGATCACACATTGTCTTTAATGATAATATAGATCTAAATATCAACGGTGTGATCAGATTTCTCAATAACTGATATGATCCTCTTACCGGAAATCACAAAACATTTACTGCTTTATCTTTACATTTATGCATTTTTACATTTCTCGTCAAAAATACAAAACTCAAAAAGATTTTAGGTGTGTTTTAACGAAAACTTTCAGAAAATCCAAAAGGTTTTACATTTCTGTATTCTTTTTTATAACCGATGGTGTTTGATGATGATTTTCTGAAACTTGATGGACCATTTGAGTTTTGTCATCTTTAAATGAAAAATAATGAATGTCGGATGCTTAAAAGTTGAGAAAAATATTGAACGGGACTCGATTTTGAGATTTGGTAAAAAGTTCAAAAATTCCAATCTCCATTCGCCCCTTCGATGGGTCACATGTCGAATTTTGCTTTTACATTCGAACCTTCCAAATGGTCAAATGTGAGTGTTCTTATGTCTGATTGCACATTCGAACCATTTTTTCGTCCTTCGAACCTATCTGCACCTTCGACTCCTCATTTCAAAAACATTTCAAATTCTGTGATTACCACCCCTTGTTGCTCGTGTGTTTAAAATCCTATAATTGTGTTCCTCGTACTCTATTGATCATTTTAAGCCTACATTTGCAGGTATCCATTCAGTCATCATCACAGAATCAGTGATTATAGGACCAAACTCTTGAATGCATCAATTCTATGATCATTGGACTGTAATAGATGCAATTGATGATAGGGATTCAATGTTTAAATGATTTAGGGGGAGAGAATAACAAAATCAAGGGTTTTAATCGAACAGATTGTTGTATTGATTATTAAAACTTTCGAACCCTAGATTTTAGGGAAAAACACTTAAAAATTGAATAATTATAACAATTGGTTGTTAATAAAGGTTGATCGGACCTATTAGAAGCTTTACAAATCAAAATGGCATGTTAAAACATACAAAATCAAAATTTGATAATTTTGAAGATGAACAGCCATATTCGACCATTTCAAAAGGGTCGAATGTGACTTTTTGGTCGAATGTAGCTTGTTCAAACGATCGAAAGTGGACAAAAACGGTCAAATGTACATTTTTAAAATTGATTTTTCACATTCGAACCTTGTTTCCACATTCGAACCTCTTATTTCTCACATTCGAACCCACGATTGGTCGAATTTGGAATTCCAAAATAAAAAATTTCAAATTTTGAATATTTTGTCCGTTTTTAATGTGTTTTCGTGTTTTGTTTTGCAGATTAATCATGTCTGAACCCCAAAGTTCTGATATACCCGTAGGTTCATCAGAGAAGGCAGCCGGGAAAAAGCCGGAAGAAGATTTACTATTCGAAGAGGCACATAATTGTTGTTCTTATCTTGGGGATCTGAAGAAACATACCAGATTCACCAGTATTGTTGATTTTATAAAGAGGAGTAGAGTCGTTGATGCTATTGCCACTCCTGCTATTTTCTACAGAGATCATCAAAAGGAGTTTTGTACAAATGCAAGACTTGACTTTTGGGACAATGAGTCTGCTATTGTTAGTAAGATTCAGGGGGAGCTGGTGATTATATCTGAAGTTGACATTAGAAAAGCATTGAAGCTGACTGATAAGAAGACTGATCCGAGAGTCCTATCTTGGATTGAACAGAGGAAATGTTTTCTAAGGATGAAGTACAACAGACCAATCACAGAAGGATCATTACATAAAGGTAAACTGTGCCCATAGTTCAAATACCTAGCTCACGTAATGTTGCATGTCTTCGGGTCTGTGAGTGGAGGATACGATGTGATGAGGAAGGGTATTAGCTCTTTAATGGTTGCCCTGATTTTGAATAAACCATTCAACGTATCTGGAATGATAATTGACCACATGCTTGAACCATTGAGATGCTCGAAGAGTAAAAAGTTTCTGCTATATCCAAGATTTCTGCAAATGATTTTTGATCAGAAGTACAAGAAGTTGAGGAAAGATCCTACTCAGATTGTGGTATAGGATCACATGAGTTTGAACACTTTGGTGAGAATGAAAGGATATAAAGGTGTACCTGTGAATGAGACACCACCTTTGAAGAACTTATGTTGGTCACATGATCAATCCAGGTTATGAAGATCCTGGTGTTGATAAAGCCAGGAATGCTAACAGTGATTCTGATGAAGATAATCCTTTATGCCCTGTTGATCCTGAAGCTAAAAGGAAAAGGCAAGTTGTTAATGTTGGTGCGAAGAGTGGTAAAGGGAAAAACAGGTTGATGCTGAACCACCTAAGAAAACATCTCGGAGAAAGAAAAGTGTTGTTAAGAAAGGTATACATTTGGTTGATGAAGAGTCGATGGATTCTGAAGAGACTCAGGAAGAAGAAAGATGGGATTCTGATAATGAGACTGTTAAGATCACCACGCCCAAGGCCACTGTGGCTGGCGAGTCAGAAGAACCCAACATACAAAAAGAAAGCCAAGGCTTTTGAGATTGAAAAGCCGATGAAAAGGAGAGCTAAGGATATTGAAAGCTTAATTGCAGGAAAGGAAGTTCCTGTAATGTCTAGCTCTAAGTCTCTTGTGACATCTCCAGCATCTAAGAAACAGAAAACATCTGCTGCTAAGCAACACATTCCAACTGACGATTTTAATGCTGCGTTGGATAGAGTCTTGAACAATAAGAAAAAGACTCCAGTTGCCGAGGCTTCAACTCCAAAGGTTACTGTATCAGGATATGTGATGGATGCAGTGAACCAGAAGCTGACTGAAATGAAGAAAATCATAAACCAGCAACAAACTGAGATTGAGCAGTTAAGAAAGAATAATAGGAAGATGTTGGATGTAGTTGAATCTTAACAAGAGAGCCAAGAAGAATTAGCAGCTAAAATCAAGTTACTCCAGAAAGAGATTCAAAAGTTGTTAAAGCATGAATAGAGAAATACGAGAAGGTACATGGCTTTAAGACTTGAAAACAAGCAGGTGAAGAAAGATAACAAAGGGCTTAGAAAGTTGATTGATGATTTGTATGAGAGAGCTCCACAATTGAAATAATGAGAAGAAGATAAAGAAAGAGATGAAGAGCTTGTTGATTTTGAACCGTCTGAGTCTGAAGAAGAAGATGATGAAGAACTTGATCAGGATGCTGGTGATGCTCCTGGGAAGAAGAAAGATGGTGATGATGATGATGGTTCAGGTGATGATTCTGGAGATGGTAATAGCTCTGCTAATGATGATGATGACGATGACGATAATGATGACACAGATCAGTATAAGTATGAGAAGAGAGAAACAAGAAAAGATGCAGGAGAGTCTAGTTCAAAAGCTCCTGGTGGTAATACTGACAATGATGATATTTTCTGGAACGAGAAGATCAGATCTTTATCTGAGGAAGACAAGAAGTTATATCGCCAGATGTTGACTGATAGAGTCTGGACGATTGAGATGACAGGTAGATTTCCAGATATATTTGAGTCAGATGACATGCGATTTGAGCTTGAGTATAATGATCCTGATTTGGGAGATGGAGAAGTTTTTGCAGTTGTGTCTAAAGAGATACTAGAAGGTCTGGCTAAACAGGTTGGTAAATCTCTTGAAGAGTTGATGAGTGAGAATCAAATACCAAACATTCCTGAGAAAGAAGCAGGAAATCACTCTGGTGATAGAGATGTTCCAGTATTTGAAGAAGTTTAAATTGAGGATATTACTAGTGAGGAATATCCAGAATACTTCAAAAATGATAAAGATTCTGGATTTCCTGAATTCTCTGAAGAGCTGTTGAGCCAAGTTGAGAAACTTGCTCGTGAGAAAAGCAAGAAGTTCGTTGATGAAGTGTTCAAGAACTCAGATTGTCAGAAGCTGAGTGTTGAACAATCTGACGATCTGAAAGACTTGCTGAGGAAGCTTAAAGAAAAAGAAGCTAACCGTCCTAAGTCTGAAGTTCAGGGTAGTTTCTACAAATACCATAACGAACTATTCAAAGGTAAAGCTCTCGGAAGGAAATATTTGAGACAACTGAGGTGTGTCACTGTGAAGTGGGAAAAGGAATTCTGTACTTCAACAAATTCCATGACATAAAGACACTACCTTATTGGGCTATACGCGATATCTGCAGACACACAATGTCAGCTGCTACAGTAAACAATGATGTTGTTGGTTACTTTGCAGATCGCATAGCGAGAGAAAGTAAAACGAAATGGGAAGTGTTCACCCCGCAGTATCCTAAAAGGATAGTTCACAAGAAGGAGAAAGATCAGATAACGGGGTTGCACAAGGTTACTTTGAAATATAAACCATCGACTGTTCTGAAACATATTCCTTTGATGTCTATTTCACAACACTTTTCGAAAGATTTTATGTGGTGGTACTATGACTGGAAGACGGCAGAGGCTATTATTGTTTTGAAGGATGGGAAGAATGACTTCAAGAAGATACATATCTTTGACCCGATGTGGTTGATTAACTGCTCTCATGAGGACATTATCATGCTATACTACAATCCAATTTACTGTGAAGAGAAAGATAGTGAGCAGGCTGCTAAATACCAACGTGTGGTATTTTTATGTTTTGCATGGGATGTCAACACGGGTTGCGATTATGATAAAAAGTTGGGGAAGTTTGTTCAAGCTCAAAAGACAGAAATGAAGAAATCGAAGCAAACTCATGAACTAGTTATGACTAAAGAACAAAAGAAGTTATTGCACATCAAGTTGATGAACAAGAGATTGGATGAAGAAAGAAGGTTGAAGCAATTCAAGAAATAGTCAAGGGGGAGTTTGTAGATACATGAAGTGCGACTAATGCTATTGAATTGCAAATGCTATTTTGTTTTGTCACTAACGGACGGTCGAAGGTGGAATAAGAACAGTCGAATGTAGATAAGAAGGTCGAAGGGAGAGCTCAAGAGGTCGAAGGAAGATTTTGTTTATGTATTGTGTTGATTCGCCCACTTAGTTTGGTGGAACCTGCACATTCGCCCATTCGATTGGTCGAATGTGCATGTCTATATAAAGGCTGAATCAGTTTGTAACTTTAACTTTTTGTCATTTTGTTTTCCCTCTTTGAGTGTGTTCTCTCCCTTGTGTGTCTTTGAGTCTGATATTGTTATCTATCATTGTAAACAACGTTTTGTCGTAATTATCATTATGTTTATCAATGAAATGAAAGCTTTGAATGAGATCTTTGTGTTTTGCTGATTATATTATCATTTCGTAATCGATTCAGGGATTCCGCACCTTACATACAGGGATTCTGCCAGAATACAAACCAGAGCTTCCTGAAGATTGTAAGACCATTCTGAAGACTCTAGAGGGAAAGATTAGTGGTTATGCCATCTATTTTCAGATGTGCAACTTCAAGCTCCCTATTGCCAAGTTCTTGGCTTCGGTGTTGGACGCCTTCAAGATTCATCTGAACCAAGTGCACTCTGGCGCTATGTTTCGTCTGATGTTCTTTGAGTTTTGTTGCTGGGCGCAAGGCATAGAGCCGCACATAGACATGTTTAATGTCTTTTACTGAGGACGGCATCCAAGAGTTGGTTCTCCTATACCGCCCGCACCATGGACTCAGGCCACATTCAAGCAATGGTGTGAAAAGCTTCTGCGATTGGAAGCCTAAGTTTTTCTGAGTTGTTGAGGGCGCGGTGTCTTTAAAATATCCCATTGGCACTTTTTTTTGGTCCAAAACGCTTAAATACACGTATTTTTCAAAAAAAAAAATAGATGGGTTTTACATGGATTTTTTATGTTTTCTCAACTCAAGGATGCTTTCAATTTATACTTTCCCTATATATGTGTGTGTGTTCGTGCGCATATGAGTACGAGTTCATCTAGATTAAGTATATTTAGGCGAATATGAGTACCAGTTCGTCTAGACTAATTTTTTGCTAGGCGTGTATATAAATAAATGAAAATTTATGCTAGACTTTTAGCGACCTAATTAATAAAAATTAAGTCTAATACACATAATAAGAATAGAGCATGTTTACTTGGGGGTACGGAATTGACATGTTTTTTTTACCGGGTGTTACACGAGTTACGTCCGGTATTTATTCTATAATGAACACTTACGAATCCTGAATCTTAATTGTTTCAGACTTTCATCAAGTATGAACATCCAAAAACTCATAATAGTCTTAATTCAAACTTGATTTCCATGAGTTTAATCGACCTCAGTCATTTAGAATACTTTATTCAAGGATTCTTTAACCATACTAATGTAACATTCTGTATTTTCGCAATTAAGTTGGATTGATAAAAAAAGATCCAAATACTAGTGCTTTTCAATATTTACTTATTTATAATAACATTATATCATAATACAAAAAACATTTATTATATATATAAAGCTTTAAAGAATGAAAAAAGTCTGAAACAGAATCGAACCCGCATCAAAGGCCTGGTCAAACACTTCACACACACACACAAACCGTTTAAGCTGGAACCTTGCATCGAACTAATTTAGTTTCCAATTATATAAAACACCTACACACCTTAAACTAGCAAGTCAAACTGACAGTTTGACTTGCTCAACACGCGTTTGATTTTCATATTTGAATAGTTTCCTACTTGGCCTCTACCGACACTCTAATTCCGGTAATATACAACTATCAATCTATTGTCGTATATACAAATGATTCATCCATTAAGCGCGTTTAAAATCTTTATAAGTCAACATACTAATCCTTAGTTTTAGCACACGACATTATAAACTGATACCACCTCTGTGCTTAGAATTGTCCAGAACCACTTTCCCTTCTCTCTATTATCACACACAAACACCCAGTAGCTCATAATCAAAGTCTGTTGACTTTTCAGTTGACTCGCGATTTTGGAAACATTTCAATTTGTAAGTCTAAATTCCTTGTACATTCGATCTTTAATGTTCATGCTATGTTATATCCACTTATGGTTCTGGGTTTGAAATCAGAATTAAACGATTTGGAACACTAGGCTTCATAGGGTTTATATTAGGGAAGATAACATAAGTTGACGTTTATTTAAAACCTTTTCGAAACCAACTAAAACCACCATCAGATGCATAGAGCAGGTGGTTATGTGTGCGTGTTTAAGGTTCAAACTGGGTATGGTCTTGGGTTTGAATCCGTCCTATACTCTTATTTCTTTAATTTGAATCACTTAACCCAGTAGTATGTTATCACAAACTGACTCTGACATATAAGTGTTCTTAGGGTGTGACCTAGTGGTGGCCACACTTGTGATTAAGACCCACTCGGTCTTAGACCCGTGTTCGAGCCTCAGCACCACCACTTTTTTGTCTAAACTCATTTTGATTATAAATTGCAAATGTTTTTATTTAATAACCTTTATAATATATATAAAATAGCAAATGAGACCTATAAGTAGATAAAATTTATCTTATGTTTATAAAACTCATAAACTTATTTTGTAACAAATAACTTATAAATTCCATTTAAGTATTAAAATAGTGTTATAAAAATTTGAAAACATTAATTTATGTTTATGAACTTATAAGCTTTATTAAAAAAAAATAATTTTGGAAATTCCTCATTTAATTATTTTTTATTATCTAAACTTGTTTCATTCATAATAAATTCAAATCTTATTATTTTTCCACCAAAATTTAACAGAAATTATTTTTAATAATTTAGAACATAAATGTGGTTTTAATTTATGAAAAATGGTAAATTATTATTTTTAGATAATTATAACACATTTAGTTTGAAACAACAAATCATTTTATTTAATCTTTAAACAAAAAAACAATTTTATAAAAATTATTTTCACATACTATTATGTTTATTATAAATAACATTGGTCAGATATATTTACAAGTGACGTCTTGAATTATTTTAATATTTAATATCTGTTTCTTATTCAATTAACAAACATATGAAATACTTTATATCTAAACAATTATCTTCTCCCAATTAGAAACCCTAGAATATCTTTAGACTAGATAACTTAGACTTTTAAGTTCCCCAACACTTATTTTATTACCTTTGAACTTAGGGTAATATTTGGGAACTTTTGTGCCACATTTAGACTATTTCCAAGAATTCAACACTATTACTAAGGTGAGTTTACATAGCCTCTTTTTACTGTTTACTTTTTGGGGGGAAGCATGTTCAATACTTATACTCAACATATACAACTCTATTACGTGTCTTGTGTGAAACTTTGATGCTACCTGTTTTAAACAACTAGACTAGGATGACTAAAACTAAAACTTGCGTAATCATTAACTTTGGCTATAAGTCCAGAATAATCCAAGATATCACTCAAACCACTCAATGGACGAGGAATATCGATTAATTGGCGAAGAACAAAAGATTGAACAATGATAAAATTAATATTATTGTTGCTTCACCTTGCACACATTCTCTAAGATTGTTTGGTACAATGTGGTGGCTAGAGAAGTTACAAATGAGGTGCTTAACCCTAAAATGAACTAGAAAATACATTATATAGGGTCCACTAATTACTTGGCCCACATGGCCTAACCCAAGCCCAATAGCCTAAGCCCAATAATAATAAACTTACTTTATAAAGACAAGCGTAAACCTACAGTATTTATGTGCCTTACAATATCCCCCTAGGTTTATGTTGTTTTTATCATGGCTCAGTAGGAAGAAACTTCAGATCTTGATCTTCCAGTCTTGGGTTTTTTGTTCTTCTCTCGGAGGTAGCTTGCATTTTGATCATCATCAGCTTTTGCTTGAACATCTTGCTAAAAGAGAATGTGAGAGGAGAATTTTTAGTAACTCTTTTCTTTGTCAATCTTCTCTTTCAAACAGTTTCTCAGGTACTTCTTCAGTTGTACTTTCATTTTCAAAAGGATGGTTCACTTCAGGTCTTTTGACTCAGGTACATCTTCTCATTAAGGTGATTCATGCTTGTTAGCAACCGGAACTCTTTCATTCTTCATCAACACCTGTTTCTTGATTTGAATCAAATTATGCAAATTCTCAGAATTTTGTGAACAAACAATTTATATAACAGAGGGTCCAGTATACACGTGAACACCAAGTACATCTGTGTACTTCCATTTTAAATTTTCAAACCTGAATTTCTTTTAAGAATCGACCAAATCTTCAAGAATGGTCAATATTTATAAAAGATAAACAAATTAAAATAAAACTCAAACTATTTACAATGCATCTTTTTGTGAGAATTATGTGCAAGAAGATCATATCAGCTTTGTCAAACTACAACACATCGTTAGTATATTTGTTCTAATCAACTTATTATTAAAGTGTCAGAAAGTAGTCCAAGGAGATTACCAGCATCGTTTATCCACTTAAACAAACATACACACAAATGTTCAAGTTCTTTATTTTTATAAATTTTCTTAACGTGTATTATACTGAAATAACCCTGTGCCCCACATCATGACACACCCCCGCAATTAAGGTATGCACTAAGCTTCATCATAACATGCGAGTATATTGCTAACATCTGTATGTGTTACAAGGTCAAGATCATCGGTGGTCAGGTCTGCATATATCTGGATGCAACAGAGAGACCAATGGATTCTTGACCAGGGTTAGGGAAAATACCAAATTTTGGTATGATTATTGCTTTAGGATTTTGATTTGTGCCTTTAGCTTAAATTCTTTTTGAGAATATGAGTTTTGGCATTTCCTTATTGCTCTTTTAAGATGTCCTGAATGTGCCTAGATCAACATATATCTGGATGCACAGAAGGGCAGCCAGGACATCCCCAGATGTATCAACAATTTGAAGACCTGAAATATAAGACTTTGGCAATCTATCAAAGCAAGATTTAAGACCATAAAATCATACGCAAATGATGTGTTACCCACAAGTTACACAATCCTTAATCTATGGCATGAATATTTGGACTGAGTTCATTGTGTAGTTTGCCTACCAGTACATCATATAATGGAGCTGCAATAACACATGAATTAATTTTCTTTTCGGTTTTAAGGTGTAACAATTCAACAACTGATGTACTATCATTTCTTCTTTTTCGCTCCATGAAATCTCATTTTCTGAATTTTTTAATGTTTTTGTATTTTTCTTTGGGATCTGAGGATACATGCCCCTAAATTTGTGCTTAAAATTAAAAATAAAATAAACGAAAAATAATTTAAAGAACAAATTTATAAAACTAAAACTAAGAAAAATCTTTTTGTGTTTTTTCTAAAACCATTCTCAAATTAATGACCAATCAACCTCCGAAATTTAATTCTTCATTTTTTTTATCGTACGCCACTTGCTGATTTTACCTCCATTATATCTATCAAAGGAAACATACCCACTGTCTAAATAATTTAAATATATATAACAGAGAGATGCCACCTGTTATGTGGTTGGAATAACCGTTATCAACATACCAATGGTCGTTGACAATCCTCCTTGGATGTTCCTGTACTAAGAAAGGAGATTAGTTTAACACTGGTATCCAGGCCATAGTAGTCCTGGGCACTCCTGAAGCATTAATATAAGATACTTCCCTCAAGCACATGCCCTTATTCTCATTCAGAGCTGGTGTTGCTGCTGCTGCTTTAGATTTCTCTTTCCAAACTGATTTTGACATAACAAACGGTTTAGCTACATTCGAAGTAGCCGCTTTTGGTTTCTCAGGTTGTTTTAATTTTTGGGGTTGAAAAACCTTCTGATTGCTCTTAGCAGCATTCCAGTCTCCATCAGATGGTTTTACTTTGGGATTTGCATTCTACTTTGCCTTAGGTTTATCAACCTTCATTAGCTGGGAGTAGTAGTTATCCCTAGGCATAATCCTCTGACGTTGTCTGTAATAGGGCACATAAGGAGGATGTGTGCAATTTCGTGCACTATGACCGGGTGTACCACAGTTGTAGCGTGTCTGCTTCTTTTCATAGGGAGAAGATCCCGGTGTGTTCGATACAACTAATGAATGTGAGTGATGAGATCCGTTGGATGATTTGTTTGTAGATTTCTTAAAGCTTCTGCTCTGCTTAGAAGATCTAGAACACCTGTGTGAACAAGATTGTCTTTGTGATGCTGATTGTCCTTGAGCTTTCTGTTTAACTTCAGGAACCTGTTCATGAGAGTTAGTAGAAGTAATTTTTTTTATTTGGTGGCACATATTTATCAGTCTTGCCATTTACAGATACCTTAGAAACAGTCCTTTTCACATATGGCATAACATCTACAGATAAATTTGATGTTTTCGAACGAACATCATCAGTTTCAAAGCAACCAATATTATCCCCCTCAACCTTAACCTCTACTTTTACTCAATCTACCCATGAGATAAGCATCAGTATTGTTCACACATTAAAAAACAAGGACTATTGGCTTTACCACACTTGTGCCAACAGTCTTGGATGAGGGATTCTTACATTCTTGTTCAATCTTTACTGGCCTTGAGCACACAGATTCTTCAGATTCTGGCTCAGTCGAGGGTGTAACGTCTGATTCAGTGGAGCCACTTGAGTCAAAGACTCGTGGTGGCTGTACTGAATCCCCCGTTGACTCAGCTGCTCTAGAGAAGACTCACAGCTATACTCACCGGATTCAACTGATACTGATCTCTCAGATTCAGTTTCTTCAGGTGATTCACATGTGGAGTCACTTTTAGACATTTTTGGGGCAACTGATTCAACGACCTGTTATGCCCTTTGCTTTGTACAAAGCTCCTTGATTTGTTTCATAAAGTCAAACTCAAAGGACACTTCTGAATTTGTGGTGATAGTTTACCCACTAACAGATTCTTTTATTTCTATCGGTTCATTTTTAGACTCTTTATAACATTTGGTGATTCATCCGGAACATTATCTCTTTTAATTTCAAAAGCTCTGTCAATTTCTTTATTTTCTCAAAATTTAACGTCTCAGTCTGCTTTGAAGCATCTTGAGATTTGACAAAGTTTTTGACGAGGCCTGCTCTTGCTTAGGTGGTCGGTTCTTTGGTTTAGAGATTTTAATATGGACCGACTTAGTTCGATTGATTGTCTCTTCTATTAGAGGACCGTATCCTTTAACTGGCAGAGCTAACAGTTTTTCATAGGACATGGGAATGGAGGAGTAGTTTTCATTAAATGGGGGTGGATTTTCTGTAAATCCTAGACCCTTATTCCTCATGTCCTTTAGTCTGAACTTCAACTGGGCCTTGATCATTTTTTCTGCCTTTTAACTAGAGCAGTCGAAGTCTTTAAAGTGAAAGTCAACATTTTCACCCAAAAGAGACCTTTGTGTCCATGAATGTCCTGGCTGTGCCTCTATTGCATCCAGACATATGCTGACCTGGACACAGTCAGGATATCATAAAATGACTCTCTAGAGTCCAAAACCACAGGCCTATATCATTTTAGAAATCATTTGATTTGTATATTACACCATACCTCTTAACGATCTGTTCTTTTCTCTTCTCAATCCAATCCTATTCAAGGTTCAAAATTCTAGAATAGATACTGTGAAAATGTGTGGTAGGGAAACTGCTTGCATGATAGAGTGTACTACATATGATTCTAGGATTTGATTGTGACTTGCTTGAGTGTCCCTAATTAATACACCAAAACATGATAAAAGAATATTACATATCGTTATGCAAGAAGTCCTAAGGCAATAAGTTTAAGTGGACAAATATACCGCCAATTGCTAAGACTAGCTAAAGTAGATCAGTGTTGATAAGTGTAGTCCGGCCCGAAACTCAGTCATTTGATCTCATTGGAATAAATGTGTAAAGTTTTGCTTAGATTTTATTTTATTTTAATTTTTTAGTTTAACTTTATTTTTATTTGTTTTTATTTTTTATTCTTAAAAAAACTTGACTAGTTGATGACCGGACTTGGACCCGTTTTCAGAAATCCACCTCGAAAACAATTTCTAAAAGTATCAGGATTAGAGCCAGGCCCACTACATGCTTGTTGGGCCCCACAAAATCTAAAAAAGGGGTTTATGGGGATAAACAAAAGGCCAGCGGCTGTAAATTTATGTTTTCAAAACATTGCTCATCATATCAAAACCTTTTCACCTTTCCTTTCACACACATACAAACTCTCGTTTAAAATATCCAGTTCTTTTTGTTTCTTCAAGAACTCAAAGTGTTGATAAGGTAATCTTCAAATGCAAAGAACACATCATCATCGGAGGTGGGGAGGTGACCGTCAACATCAGCGGCCACCGGTGAGCCACCACCGATGTTCTTGGTTAGAAAATTTGATGGGTGTTGTGATTTAAGGGTTAAAATATAAATGTTTGTTTGAATGGACATGATAATAATGATTAGAGTAGAATTTCAAAGGTTTTGCAGGCGTTTAATTTGATTTAGAAGAGTTTGAATGGCCAGGGAAAATGAACAGATGGTTTTTCCGATCACCCAGCGACGGCGTGTGGCTATTACGCGCCTGGGGAGTTGGAAACAGGTGGAAAATTACCTTTCTACCCTTTGACACCCTCAATCATTGATGAATCTGTCCATTAAACACCAACAAATTGCAATACTGCCATCTGGACACCAACAAAAATGGCCATCGACACCCAAAATATCAAAATTTCCAATTGGACACCAATTTCCGACTTGAACACTGTTCATTCCGGGCCCGTTGTGAATTATTTGGGCCCAAACTCATTCGAACACCCCAAAATATAACAAAAGTGCCACTCAGACACCCATTCCCTACTCGGAGACACGCTCTCACCTCGGACACCCTTATGTTTTAGGCGCGCTTCAAACCTTTTGAGCACAATTCACTCGAAAACCCATTTGGACCTCAGACACACATCTTAGAATGGATTCAGTTATGTTGTTGTCATTCTAAAATGGGCCTGTTTTTTATTTCTTTTAAGTTTGTTTTAAACTTTTTAAATTTTTATAAAACCTTTGAGAGTTGATAATAATTTTTGACCAAGTTTACGGTCATAATAGTCGAATGAATCGATATTTTAGTTTGCTTTGTGTCTAATCCGACTCGCTTGATACACAAATGTCTACTGCTCATGTTCCAATATTTGAGAAAGATCACAACGTAGTTTGCTATCAATCTGAACCTCCTAAGGACCACAAGCAGGAGTTCAAATAATTTATTGTTGGCCTTAATACATGCAAACTCGCTCATGCTTTAAGGGAGAGTCCAGTTATTGTCAAAGATTGGATTACTGACTTTTGAGACAATGAAAGTGCAAAGAAAACAAACACTTCAATAGGCTCAATGGTTTGTGGAAAAGAGGTGGCTATTTTTGAGCTATTTATTAGGGATGTGTTGCCATTTGGTGGTTCCTTAAGTGATCCAGTTAGTTACACAAAAGATCAGATAATACCGGTATTGGGAAGAATGGGGTACGAGGGTGAAGTATCTGCATCTCTATACATAAAGAAATTATTTCCATGTTACTAGAGATTGTTGATTAACATGTTTTTGGCATGCTTGGGTGGAAACAAGAGTGGTTTAGATCAAATGAATCTGAAGTACGCATCTGGTGTTGTAGCTTTAATTAAAGGGTGGGATATATTTCCTAGCCCCACCCGTACTTGTTTGTTTGACAAAAAGGTTTGTGATGCAGCCGAACCATTTTTAGGTTGTGCCCTTTGTTTTAAAAAAAGTTATTGAATTTTACTCATAAAATCAAACCTAGAGGACACATCTGAGTTATTTGTAAAAGGTTGTTCACTAGCTGGTTCACTTACTTTTATAGATTTGCATCCAGATTCAGAGTCATCTGGCACAATATCTCTTTACACCTCAAAGACTCTGTCAGTTTCTTTATTTTTCTCAATGTTTAAAATCTTAACTTGTTTTTCAACATCTTGTGGTTTGACAAAGACCTTGGTTGAAAATTGGGCTGAATGGGACTTTTGTGCTTTAGGTTTGGAAATCTTTATTGGAACACACTCTGGTTTAGTGATCTTAACTAGATTTGATTCTTTTCGATTAATTGGCTCTTCTATCAAAGGATCGTATCCTTTAATAGGCAAAGCCAACAACTTTTCATCCGATATTGGAATTGAGGAATAGTTTTCATTAAAGGGTGGTGGAATTTCTACAAATCCCAGACCTTTATTCCTCACTTCCTTTGGTCTGAACTTCAAATGGGCATTGTTCATTTTTTCAACTTTTTCACTTGAGCAATCAAATTTTTTAAAATGAAAATCAACATTTTCAAATTGTGATTTTATGTTGATCAATTCCGCAGTTAAAGTGTCAGACAGTCTCTTGAAGTGTAGGTATCTACACTTATGATCACTCACCTCCTGATGCAAGCGTTTGATATCCAGTTTTTGTTTTTCAACCATTTCTTAATAAGAATTAAATTTCTTTATAATATCCCAAGTGGCCATTTTCTCATATTCAAGCTGGTTGTATGAAGAGGGACATAGTCATAATCCATCTATGCCATGAGTGCTTTGTAGATATCATCTTCAGTTATCTTCAAATCTAGAACATGCGAACACCAATCCCATCCAGCTCTTTCTTGCACAACCATAGAATTACTTGGACTTGATGTAGCTTATTCGGTGCGAGTGACTAATGCATGAGTCCTAGGTGTGGAGGCTATTGTAGTAACTGTAGGAGCAACTCGTGTAGGAGTAGGGCAGACTGTCACTTTCTTCGGCCTGGTACACTCTTTTGTAAAATGACAATGTTCATCACATTTGTAGTAGCTCATCTTCTTGTTATCCCATCCCAGGTTTTTGATTGGGCTGTCCCACACATTTCTGCAAGTCTTTTTAACGAACCTGTTTTCTCTATGAACCACCATAACAATCTGCCAAGTCAAATCCATTTCTTCTATATCATCCGGATTAACATCATCAAGCTCTCAGGACCAACCCCATTGGCAGCTAGTTAACCCTTTAAGAAAGCACTATAGCAATTCATGAATACTGCAAACAAGTGAAGATTGTCTTCAAGTTCTGTCGGAAGTTTAGCAGCAGATGGTGCAGGAATAACTACAGATGAAACAGAGTTGACTAGGTGAGATGATGAACTAGGTGCAAAAAGTGGTGGATATGAATTTCCACTAGCAGGATATGAATATAGTGATGGGCGTTGCTGCTATTGCCGAGACATAAGAGTATTGCAAGAAGAAGAACCAATAGCATTATTGTAGCTTGTCGCGTGGGTCAGATAGCGCTTCCTGTCATTGAGGTCATATGACTTGATTAAGGAAATGACTTCAAACAATGTAAGCCTTGCGAAATCTTTGGTTCTTTTGATCAATGTGACATTAGAGTCCCAGTTCCTCGATAAGGTGTTAAGCATCTTTTTATTCAATGCAGAGTTGTCCACCACCATGTCATTTGATTTCATATTACTTATTAGAGCAACAAAACGTAGAATTTGGCTTTCCAATGATTCACCAAGAATGTAATTAAAGGTTTTAGATTTCTTACTAAGCATCTAGCTTTGGCTTTCTCTCATTTCCTCATTGCCATCATACAGATTTTCAAGGGCTTCCCAATGCTCCTTAGCCGATGCATTATCACGAACTCCAATAGAGACTTCAGATGACAGTCCCTGATGAAGAAAACTAATGGCCCTTTCATCAACATCAGCCCTTTCATGGTCCTCCTCAGTATACATACTCTTTGGTTTAATGGCAGTGGCCCTAGTTACATCATTAACTATATAGGTGATAACATAATGACCATTCAAGATTGACCGTAGTGCCTTTGGATCTTTGATATTCATGACCTGGATGAACCTGAATTTCCACTCAAAATAGGACATTCTAAGTTGAAAAACAGGTATCTTTTGATGAGTTCCAATTATTGACTCCATTGCTTTGTACACTTGGGCAGCAACGAGTAATTGATTAGCATTAAGTCCATTCATGTTAGCTTGATTACCGATTTGATCCATTTCTGAAATAATGCTTAAAATTATAAGACAATTTAATTAAACGTAAACAGTCCAATAAGTCCAATGAGAGTCCAATGCTTTAGTTCAGATCAAGTCCAATGCGTTCATAAGGTTTGATTCTAAAACTGTTTTTGAAGTCGGAAACAGATCAGGGTCGGACACAACTTTAGTTTGAACACTAAGTTAGGTCGGACAAAATGGCGAGGTCAGACTCAACTCTGATTCAGACACAGGTTATGGCCGGACACAGGTGGTCAGTCAGACACTGATTTGGGGTTAGACACAAGAACTGGGCAAACACTGATGTGGGTCGGATACAGGTTCAGGGTCAGACACAGTTTGTTGGTCGGACACAGGAGTTTGTCGAACACTGATTTGGGGTCGGACACAAGAACTGGTCGAACACTAATGTGGTTCGTACACAGGTTCAGGGTCGGGCATAGCTTGTTGGTCGGACACAGGAGTTTATCGGACAGTGATTTGGGGTCGGACACAAGAACTGGTTGAACACTGATGTGGGTCGGACACAGGTTCAGGGTTGGAAATTGATTGTTGACCGGACACTCCTGGCTTTGGAAACACTTTGTTTTGGTAACCTGCAACAAACTAGCAAAAGAATATCCGAAATAAAAGGAATTAAATATTTTGAATTTTAAGTTTCAAAAGCTTAATCCGAAATTTTTGGAGATCAAATCTTTTGACTAAAACTTTTGCAACTACTTTTCTAAAATAGTGTCAACACCAAAAATCGATCAAAAACTTAGTTTTTAAAAGATTTTTTTTTGTTGTTGTTCTTGATAACATTATTAAATCCGTTCATAGACACATCAAACACAATTATAAAGAACCTGAAATATGAAATCCTTTTTCTTGAATGCTTTTTAGTAACAATCTTCTTGGTAGCTTCGAATGATACCAAACCGAGCCTTTGAAAGACTTCTTAAGCTCTGATACCAATTGTAAGTCCAGAATAATCCTAGATATCACTCAAACCACTCAATGGACACAGGATATCGATTGAATGGCAAAGAACAAAAGATATAACAATGATAAAATTAATATTATTGATGCTTAACCTTGCACACAATCTCTAGGATTGTCTGGTACAAGGTGGTGGCTAGAGAAGTTACAAATGAGGTGCTTAACCCTAAAATGTAGTAGGAAATACATTATATAGGGTCCACTAATTACTTGGGCCACATGGCCTAACCCAAGCCTTATAGCTAAAGTAAGCCCAATAATAATAAACTTGCTTGATAAAGACAGGCATAAACCTACACTATTTATGGGCCTTACATTGGCCAAGCCGAAGATATACAAAGACAGATCTATTGGAGTGACAACTACACCCAGATTTGTTGACAATTTCTATGGGGAGTGCGGGTTTCATACCCCGCGAAGGCGAAAATACTGGGATGTAATTCGAAAGGTTTTCAAGCACAAGGTTAGAGCAACACATAAGATGTAAATTAAGTAGATATCATCAGGTGAAAGATTAATTCTTACATAATTAAGTTAAATGTAAAATTGTCTGAAATCACTGGACTAAATGTAAAAAACATAACATGACCAACGTTATTAAATCTTGACCGGTGTAAGTGATGATACCACAGGATGTGCACTTGAACCCCTCTCTCAAATTCCCGTCCTCCATGATCAATTACATGAAAAACATGCATAAAAGATTTGTTAACATAATGTCGGTGAGTTTATGACCAATCAAAGCTAGCTAAGCTAATGATTACTGTGCCAACCATGAGTCCCGTAACCAAACCTCATGACTGTTGTGCCTCATGCATTGTACAATAAAGATAATGTATATATATATATATACATTAGAATACTAACACTTTCTTGTGCGTAACCGGTTAGAGCGACCAACCAAGAGTGGGGTGTCAACCCAATAGATCTATTTAAGTGTTCCATGGCTACTGTTAGCTAATGGTTACAGTGTAAATGTAAGTACGAGGATTGTTGAGCTCATGCACCGAATGTCTCAAGTTTCACATGGTAGTCATGATAGAATATCACCCAAAATGTAATGTACTAGAAATGAAGCATGTTTATCCCTTAAAAATGTGAAAACAGTCAAACGGGGCCATGAAACTCACATGATGATTGCAGATAAAGTCTAGTGAAGCAGAAAAATAGAATAGCTATTGTCATGATAACCGATATCCTATGATTAACAAGGACATGGTAAGTTGTATGTTCTTGTCATTTACCATACATGTTGTTCACCAGACTTGTGGATCCTTGTGTCTGTTACATGTGGGCCATTTTAATGCACGTGACAATTACTACGCGTTTCATGTGTACTTTGTAAAGTGTACGACTTTGTAAATATCGGGCGTTTTATTGTAAAAATGTAATTATTGTTAACAAAATGTATGCGCGTAGGATCGTGAAATCTACAAAGATAGTGATCAAACAAGTTTGATTCAGGTGCGGAATCCCTGGATCAATCAAAAAATGATAACAATACTAACAAAACACAGAAATCATCTTTAAAAGCTTCATTTCATTGATAAACAAACTCAATTACACATTATAATAAGCTTTACAATCAAAATAAGACGTGAATTAAGTTTACACAAAACCCTAGGGAGAGACTCAAATAGGAGGGAAACAAAAATGACCAAAACTTACATTCAAAATGAACTTGACCTATTTATAGGCCTGCACATTCGCCCACTTTGCTTGGTCGAATGTGCAGGTTTGCCCAAACACTATGGTCGAACCAAGCTATACATTAACAACTAATTCTACATTCAACCTCCTTCTCTCCTTCGCACCATTAGTTCTCCTTTGCACCTTCAGAAACTCTCATTCGCCCATATTATCTTCCTTCGCCCATTCGACAGAACACAAAAACATATGTTAATAGTAATCCAAAGCATTAGTCGCACAAAATGCATCTACAATCTCCCCCTCAACTATTGCTTGGATTGTTTACGCTCCTGGTCCATCCTTTTGTTCATAAGCTTTATGTGTAGTAACTTCTTTTGCTCTTTGGTCATCACCGGTTCAAACACTTGTTTCGGCTTCTTCTTTTTGACATCAGGAACATCTTGAATCTTCACGAACTTCCCAAGCTTCTTATCAAAATCGCATCCAGCGTTTATATCATAAGCAAAGCACGGAAATACCACACGCTGGTATTTACTTGCTTGTTCAGCATCCTTCACCTCACTGTATATTGGATTGTAATACAACATAATGATATCCTCATGTGAACAATTAACCAACCACATAGGTTTAAATATGTGTATTTTCTTGAAATTCTTTTCACCATCCTTCAAAACAATCACAGCCTCTGCAATCTTCCAATCATAATACCACCAGATAAAATCTTTTGCAAAGTGTTGTGGAATCTGCAATAGCGGAATATGTTTCAACACTTTCGGTGGTTTGTATTTCAAAGTCACCTTGGGCAAACCGGTAATAGTATCAATATCTTTCTTGTGAACAATTCGCTTCGGATAATGAGGTTCAAATAGATTCCATCTCGTCCTGCTTTCCCTCGCCATTCGATCAGCAAAATAAGCAATGTGATCGTTTGAGGATCCAGTGAACCGGTGTCTACAAATATCACGAATAGCCCAGTACGGGAGAGTCTTCAGATCATGAAATCTGTCAAAATAAAGTATCCCCTTCTCCCACTTAACAACAACACATTTCAACTGTTTTATAAACTTCCATCCCAATGCTCTTCCTTTAAACATTTCGTTGTGTAGTTTATAAAAACTTCCCTGGATCTCTGCTTTTGGACGATTGGCTTCTTTCTCTTTCAGTTTACTCAGTAACTCTTTTAAACTGTCTGATTGTTCAATGTTCGGTTTATCATGCCCCTTGAACACTTCTTCAACAAACATTTCACTCTTTTCTCGAGCAAGTTTCTCGGCTTCTTTAGTAACTCTTCAGTGAACGCAGCAAATCCAGAATCTTTATCTTTCTTGAAATATTCTGGATACTCTTCACTGGTTATATCTTCAATTTCAATTTCCTCAAATGTAGGTACATCACGATCATCAGAATGATTACCAGGTTCCTTTTCAGGTAGATTGGGAATCTGATTATCATCCAATAGTTCTTCCAACGTTTTCCCAACCTGCTTTGCCAAACCTTCTAAAATCTCCTTCGACATAGCCGCAGAAACTTCACCATCCTCTAGATCTGGATCATTGTATTCCAATTCAAGCAACCTGTCACTTGATTCAAAGATCTCAGAAAATCTACTGGTCATGTCTATCGTCCAGACTCGATCAGTTAGCATCTAGCGATACATCAATTTATCAGCTTCAGACAATGACTTCAGCTTCTCATTCCAAAAGATCTTGTCATCATCAACAGATCCTCCAGGAGCTTTAGAACTGGATTCACCTCCTTTTCCAAATCCACGTTTCTCACATTTATACTTATCTGTATTATCATCATCATCGTCATCACTATCAAAAGCAGAGCTGTGTCCTTCACCAGATTCACCATCCGAACCATCATCATCTCCATCATCCTTCTTCTTCTTCTTTTGAGGAGCATTTCCTGCATCTTCATCAAGATCCTCATCTTCCTCCTCCTCATTATCTGACGGTTCAAAATCAACCTGCTCCTCATCTTGTTCTTTGTCCTCTTCACCTTCTTTCAGTTGAGGAGCTGGAGAGTAGAAGTATTTAATCAAATTGTCCATGTTCTTGTTACTCTCTTTTAGCTTCTTGTTCCTCTTCTTTCAAAGCTATGTATCGTCTGGTGTTTCTTTGTTTGTGTTTCAACAACTTCTTGTTTTCTTTACTGAGTCGTTTAATTTCAGCTTCAAGTGCTTCTTGATTGTCATGAGATGTCTCAACAACATCTAGCATCTTTTGATCGTTGTTTTTCAATTTCTCAATCTCTGCTTGCTGTTGATTGATTATCTTCATCATGTCAGCTAGCTTCCAGTTCGCAACGTTCATCATATCGCTATCAACTGTGACCATTGGAGTAGAAGCTTCAGCAACAACAGGCAACTTTCCTTTCTTACTCTTCTTTAGCACTCTATACAGTGCATCATTAAATTTATCAACAGGTAAATCAGTCTCTTTCTCAGTTCCTGATGATGTTTTCTTCTTCTTAGCAACTGGACTTGCAACCGGTGATTTCGAGCTAGATGCTGGTGGAAGTTTCTTTCCAGCAATCAGTGATTCAATCTCTCTAGCTCTCTTTTCTATGGGCTTTAATACCTTTTCCTTCTTCTTGAATTGGGGCTTTTTCTGTTTATCCCCCTGTTCTGGTGATCAATGAAAATCTTCAGCTCCCAAACTAAGACCCTCATCAGCTTCATCTAAACGAATAGGGCTCTTGTTTCTCTGTTCTTCCAAAGATCTATTTAGACTAGCAGACTCACCAGCCATAGTGGCCTTGGGCGTGGTGCTCTTTACAGTCTCTTCATCAGAATCCCATCGCTCATCTTCTTGCGTCTCCTCAGAATCAACCGACGCTTCATCCACAAGATATAATCCCTACATTCACTACCTGACGCTTTC